>CM043017.1:20606529-21037337 GCA_023690525.1 Holotrichia oblita
TTAAACTCCTCATCCTCCTCTCGTACCTCCATCGCGCCAATCATTTCAGCCAGCGTGGAGAAGTTTCGCTCATGTGGCGGCGCTTCATAATGCAGATACGCGATGAGCGCCGTGTAGAGCAGAGTCTCGCTTTTCTCCCAAAACGGATCGCCGCCTTTTTGATCCCCCTTCGTGTTGCTGATCAGTGTCGTGACCAGTTTCAAAATATGCTTTTCCGAGCGGATGTAGACGAACGGATTATATTTCATAGACTTGGAAAAGTTGATGGTATTAAGGATTTTGATGCGATATCCATATCGTTGGAGCATCTTGCCGCATTCGATCACGACAGCGCCCTTCGGGTCAGTAACAACGTAGCTGACCGGATAATCCTTCGACTGACACTGCATCAGGTTCGGCTTGATTATGTCGGCCTTGTCGTCCACAACGGAAATGTAGTGCTCAATTTTCAATTTCTCCCCCGGCTTTATTGAGTCACCATACGCCGAGGCCCTATAAAAATCATTATTTAGTGGCATTTTTCACACCCTTTTTATTAATTACAGAATTTTTTGCTAAATCTCCTGACCACTGGGTTTGGCTTTGTCCGGCGCGGCTTTATCACGCCCACCGCGCTCCTGCAAATGAAGAATCTCCCCAGCGGACCGCCGCGCCCATTTCTTAAGTCTCTCCATTTGGTCGGACCTGACATAAAACTCGAACCTGTCGGCAGTCCACAGGCTGGATTTTGCCGCGTCAATAGGCATAAGCCGTGCAACCGGCTCGGGGTATGACTTAAAAACAAACAAAGCGTCCTGCGCCAGCAGTTCCCTTGCCGCATCAGGCGACACGCGGAAATCGGTATGCCGGGGAGAGTGTGACCGCGCCATGTACGGCCCGTTTATCTGCCGCAGGAATATCTCTTCGGGAACCGCTTTCCGGTTTTCCTGAACCGCCCACCGCATGGCGTCAAGAAATGCCGCCAATTGTCCTATGGATGCGGGATCGTTGCTTTTTATGCTGTTGAAGTTGATTGAACTCTTAATCGCGGCAAAGTCTATCTCGCTTAGACATCCCAAAATCCGGTCGTTTTCACGCTCCGTTACGGACATGACAAATGTGCGGGTATCCGGCGTTTTTTCCATAGCCATCCATGTTTCATGCTCGATTGTGCCTTTGTGATAAATAGGTTCGGCAGGCGTGACGGTTAATGTTTGGTCGTTTAGCATCACGAAAAACTCGTTACCACCGCCCGCAAGGGTCTGTAGGTTGCGCTTCGCCTCCGTCATAGAATAACCGCCGAGAATGTGCATCTCAAGCAACAGCCCTGATAAATCTCCATTACTCAACATGATAAGCGGCTCACTGTTTTCAGCGGCGTCAAGGACAGGCGTCGTCCCGGCAATGTGGAATTCGGCGGGGATATCCTGTACGCCGCGATATTTCTCATCCAACCCGCGCCCCTGATATATATAACCGTAATGCGTAAATACGCCTCCGTCCTCTTTTGTTGCGTGATAACCATAATTCTCATTATCCGCGCACCGGGATAGAAGCGTGATGTACTTTGCAAGAAAACGGTCTGTAATATCTTCTGATGTTTTAAGCCTCTCAATAGCCGCTTCGCATGTTTCAAAATCATTCTCAAGCCTGAACTCGCCATATTGAGATTCCGAGAATGCAGGCTCAAGGTCAAAGTATTCGAGATTTTCTGTCAGGTTAATAAGCTCCGCCACGCTCCCGCAATGCCATCCGGCCTCGACAACAGCGTTGAATATGTTCCGTTGATCTTCGCTCAACCCTTTAACCTTCGTGGTGAGATAGTCAATCTCAGTTTTATCCGCGTCGGCGGGAATGACTTCCGCCAGCGGTCGAAGCTCGGCAGGAACCAGAAGCTCCGGCGCGAACATTTCCCGCGCATTCTGTAAATCTTGAATTGTCAGCGGGGTTATTTCATGAAGGTAAGCGGAGATGTGCGCCCATTTTTCGGCCTCTGAAAGCTCCGTGAGCAATTCAATGAACACTCTCGCCTCATCGCCCGTGAGAAAATGCGGGTGCAGGAATATCAAGTGGTTTTCATTTCAATTTCACAATTGTATTAAAACTACCAATACTATCACATTATATTATTATTGTGTTAAAACACCAGACGTCGACACGCACTATTACTACAGAAGACACAATTAATTTTATGTAACGTTGATGAGTAAATATTTTTATCGCACTTTATCGGTACTTAATATCTATGTATGTATACCTATATTAATTTAGATTGACGTCATCGAAATGCAATTATTAGTAAACAATTCACCGTACCTGAGACATACGTTTAATTCTATTCAGGTTTCAAAGAATATCGAAAAAATACGCAAAGTAATTGCGAAAATATATTTTGTGATCACGAATATATATTTGCAGCTTGACAGTAGACTTCAAAGCCATTATTGGTGAGTAGGTGGCATGACGTAAAAATATTTATCCCTAAACCCTCTTAAATGTACAAATTATGCAAGTGTATAAACAAAAAGGGTTTTATATTAATTTAAAAAGAGGATTAAGATTTAAATTTCCTTGAGAAAATCGTTTATTTTGAATTAAATTGATATTTATTACAGTTTATTAACCCTTCAGTGGTATTCTTTCTAATATGTTGGTTAAATATATTCAAACTTCATGACGTATATAAACAAATTTATTAGTAAAATTTTATAATTGAAGTTGGTAGAATAGTGTCAAAAATTTAAAATTTACATTTGACATTCTGTTGACAGCTTACATCTAAAACAGCATGTTTCAAATTTTATATTGAACTTAAATTTAATTATGGTTATTACAATGGATAAAAAAGTAGATTACCTTATCGTAGATACTACCGCATTTATAGAAAATGCCCCATTACAGGTGAATATAACACAGTTATTTCTATAATGTAAATTATCAGTACTTAACCTCTTAATTACTGACATTACAGAATATTGCTCGTAATATCGTAACAACTCAAGAAGTTGTAGATGAAATAACCGACAAAAGGCAATTACGACGACTAGTAGTTTTACCCTATGATTTAATTATTAAAGATGTATTCCCCGAAAATGTACGAATTATTACTGAATTCTACTTGAAAACGGGAGATTATCCAAACTTATCAGCTACCGATATTAAAGTAATGGCGTTAACGTATCAGCTTGAGAAGGCTGAAGTGGGTATTGAACATTTGAGGAAAGAGCCCATTGTAAAAAGAACAATTAATGTAACATCGAAACCTAAAGAGGACAAAATAGATTTAGAACTAAACGGTTTTTATATGCCTAAACACAGTAATAATAGTAGTAGTGATGATTTAAAACTCGAATTAGAAGAAAAGTTAAATTTAGAAAATGCCCCATCAGAGAGTGCTATTACAGAAAACACTATTTCGCATGAAAGTCAAGACGTTTTAACTAATTCGAAAAATGATTTGAACGATATATTACCAAAACATGAGGATGACGATAATTCATCAGAAACAAGTGATTACGATGATGAAGATGACGATGCTGGATGGATAACTCCTTCAAATATAAAAGAAATAAAGAAACAGATTAATTCAAGCTTTGTCGAAGAAAAAGCTGTAAAAGTTGCATGTATAACAACAGATTTTGCAATGCAAAACGTTTTAAAACAAATGAATCTTAACGTTTAGAAACTTTAGATGGACGCATAATAAAAGAATTAAAAACCTATATTCTTCGTTGTTACACTTGTTTTAAAACTACCAGCATTATGACACAGAAATTTTGTCCAAAATGTGGAAATGCCACTTTAAAACGAGTAGCAGTGTCGGTAGATTCAAATGGTAAACAAAAAATTCATATCAATGCAAGACGTCCGTTAACCGCAAGAGGGAAGAAATTCAGTTTACCAACGGTTCATGGCGGTAAGCATTCAAATAATCCGATATTATCAGCGGATCAACAATTACCAGATCAAAAACCAACACGATTAGCACGTACTAAAAATAATCCATTAGGAGATGATTATATTGCTGGGTATTCACCTTTTGTAATGAGAGATGTTAATTCGAAATCTGCGCAATTGGGAATAAGGAATGTTAAAGAGGTAAAACATTGGATGAAGAAAATCCAAATGAAGCAAACAGGAAAAGAAAATGAGATATTTTGTGTATCTCTTATTTTGTTAAAATCAGATTAAAGATAATTCAAACACGAAATTAAATAATTTGTTATTATAGTTACAGTTTAATTAACATAGAACCCGATCTCCGCACAACATGCTTTTATTTGTAGGTCAACATGTAAAATTTAAATATACAGAGTATCTTAAAACAAAGTTTAAAAAATATACAAGGGCGAGGGAATATTACGTGTTTTCTATAATTATAAAATTAAAATCGAATTACATTATTAAATACAAGATGTTCCAATTACAATAAGAGAATTATTTGACTTTATTGACAGTATAGTTAAAATTAAAGGTCGTTATCGGTTTTGCTAAAAACTATACAATTTAAAGCGTCTAGCTTGGATTCACAATCACTTATCCTAGACGTTGGAAACGTAACAGTAATTTGTCTTGGTTTAGTTCCCCTCATTGAAATTTGCATTCACGTGTCACTTTTTTTGAGCATTTTGTATATTCTAAACTAATTTCAAAGAATGCTCCAAATAAAACCTACCCATTTTTCGATCTTCAGGATCGCCTTGCCAATCAGGAGAACTTTAAAGAGAACTAAAATTAAAATCGAATGACGATGTTAGATACAGAGTGTTCCATTTAAAATAAGCAAGTTATTGAGCATTAATGGTACCCACAGTTAGAGGTACGATTTTAACCACCCTGTATAATTTTTAGAAAGCATCTTTATTTTAGCATTAGACAATCGTAATCCTCCTCCTGTGTCGTAGGAGCTTGCTGTCGCTGAGGATTAAGAGGCTCGTCTATATTTCATTCCTGAGACCGATAATAACATATGGCTTCTTGTCAATATCGAGCATGGCAAAAAGACATGTGAAACGTTTTGAAACATCACGACACCGCGTACTTGTTTGTTCGCAACAGTCAGCTTTCAGAACATCTTAACGTACCATCTATAAAGAATTTTTTGATCCAGCTATCAGCCAAGACGATGGAAAGGGTTGAAAGATCCAAGAATCCACTTGGTAGTGAGCTGGCTGACGTTGATCCTGATCCTTCACCACCATCGACAACGGAATGCTCCTAAATTAGAAGAACCATTACATGTTTTATGATGACAATCTTATCCATCTTAGATTTCTTGTAGAAATTATTCAGAATCCGCACACCCTCAGCTTAAAGAGTTGAATATGAGAGATTAAAGGGCTAAGGGATTTTTGACCAGCGTTGGAATAGAGATAAAAGATCGTAGGACAAATGAAACATAATTATTATTATATTTATTATGATTTCTGGCAAAATATTTTAAAATTTGTATTTAAATCATGTAAGTATTACGGTAGAAACACCTAAGATCCATCTAAGATTTATTTGAACAAGTGTTTCTAACCATACATTCATACAGATGTTTTTATTTTTTTCTAAATTTACTTTTTTCCTTCTTATTATAACGTTTATATGTAGACATACTACTGCATATTATACTGTTATTTGTACTTAAAAATATGGTATAAGAATTATCACCATTACTATAATAATGATGCTCACGTTCTGCCCAATTTACAGTCGAATCAGAAAAACCCTGTACATATAGAGATAACCACGGTTTCTCATTCTCTTCTTGGTACTTCCTGCAAAACCATAAAATTTTAATATATACAAATAAATTCCAGCGGAATTAACTTACATTAATTCATTGAAGAATAATTCCATCCTCTTAGACGAAAAGAATCCAGTCCATGTTAATATCCTAACTTGTCCAAGAATTATATTCGAACAGGTACTTCGTATGTACTTAAAAAATCAGTCGGAGATCCTTTCTCGATATCAACATCCAAAGCTAACATCCCTAACCATTCAACATATTCAGCACAATCATCTCGATCGCAGCTCTCAAAATCTATCAAAGGTGTTTTGACGGAATATCGAACTGTAGGCTCATATTTGGAGAACATAATTTGACTTCGTATTGTAAATCGTCAAAGTATTTTGCAATTGATGATGGGCATATTTTACTTTCAGGTGGTTCCCATATTAAAATTACATCGAATAAACCCAATGTTTTGAGACAATTTTTAGTCCTTTCGAAATTTTTGGTTTTCGATGTTAAAATTGATAAGTCTAGTTTTACAACTGAAATAAAAACGATATTTTTTTGATTTATTTTATTATTATTATACTCATTAAGTTAACGAATTACAAAACAATCCGTGTATTTTTTTAAAAAATATAGATACTTAAGAAATACAATCACGATATAAATATGTATATGGTTATCACTGCATTTCTTCATATACAAAAATAGTATCTTTTAAGCTAAATATATAGGATTGTATGTATAATACACACACACAAGAAAATATGATCTTACATTAAACAATGATATTTCGAAAAATATATTTAATTTGATTCACAAAGGAAGGAAAAAATTTAATGTTGATATTTATTTTTAGACGTAAAATATTTCTATTTTACTTTTAGAATCAACAGCGCTTATAAACTCTCAAGGTATTTTACCCCCACAGCTTGTCTGCGGAACAAAGAAAAGATAAAATGCAAAATACATCACATATAAATACTTTCTATTTATTCTACATTAAAAAAAATATCACCAACTGAGGATAAGCTTACAAAATATTCACCACAATTGATTTTAATAGTAAGATAAAGTTGGACGTACATCTAGATCAAAATTATTACACATTATCGATTCCCTGAACGCTTTCAGTTCATCAACCGATAACCCTTGCCAACTTTCCAATTCAGACAATACTCTCAAATTCGGGCAACTAGCAATTAACAATTCTATAGTACGTAAACTCATATCATTACTATATAAAATCCTTAACTCCTCTAATTTCTTCATCGGATTTATACCTAAAATTCTAGACATGGAAGAGTGAGTGATACCAGTCGATGACCCTAAATGTATGAACTTAACATTAATCGCATGCATCAAGAGAAATTCTAAATGTGTAATAGCACAATCGACAACCCAAAATATTCTTTCAAGATTCTCAAAAGGTTTAACACTATATCTGTTGGTACCACGATTCGAAGAAGGAGCTACTTGATCTAAAAAATCACAATTATACAGGACTAGATTTTTAATCTTAGGACAATATTTACTTAGCAAAACTAAAGCGTTCAAATCAATCTCTTCGACATGCTCTAAATGAAGACTCGTCAAGTTACAACCTTTGATTTCGAGGAGTTGTTTGAGATAATCCGTATAAAAATTACAAGACAGCAATTTTAAATCTTTAAGATTATCGAGAGCTGTTAAAACTGTTAAATCAGAGAATTGTTCATCGTGAAATAAACTAATCGATTCCATCTGCGGACACATCACTACAAGCAACCGAAGATTCTCAGTCGTTAAATCCCTAGTTTGGAATTTCTTTAAGCCGAAATAACACATATTGGGGAAATTCGAATGTATATAACGTACGACGTTACCGATTTCATCACATCTCCCTATATCTTGTAACCGATTTAGACCCATAAGTAATTGAGCATATCCTACCACCGTTATTGAAGTTCGATGTAATTGTAATTCTTGTAATTTACTGCATTTAAGTAGGGATGGGATGCATCGATCAGTGACCTAACCTGAAGATGTAACATCCAACGATTGCAAATTGGAACAGTTATCCCCTAAAATTTGTATCACATTATCAGTGCAATCGAAACATAAACATAAGGACCTCAAATTTTTCATCAACATTATACCTTGATGAATAAACTTATCGTGTTCGCTAGTTCTCCACCCCCGGTACAAGACCCCAAATTCAATACCTCTAATCCGGTCATTTTGATCAAATTTTTATATAAAACGTACCGCATTATTTTCGGCCATTGCGAGAAATCAATATGTTTAAGATGTTGATTTAAAACAACCTCAGTTAAGCTCACTACAACATTCATTTCAGTCATAAACATATTCATACATATTCTAGGAAAGTAAGATTTCTTTGTTTTTTCAATGAGCGCTTTTACAGCGTTTAAAACATGCAACGCCATTGAATCGTAGAGATAAAACGGTACGTGTGATGTTAGAATTTTGCCGAGGCAATCAAGCTTGCGCTGCAGCGTTAGCTGGGGTTCGCAGTATATGTTGATTGCTGCTAAAATTGATGGGGAGAGGGTCGTCACCACTGAGCCGATGGCTTCTAAACTCAATTGCTCCAATGTCGGTACTTGACGGTGACGTGGCATCGTCTGGAACAAACGACGCTTCAAGTTATTAAATAAGTAACAATAATAGAACGCGCAAGTTTTTTCTCAATTAAACTGCTTAAAGTGAGTATTGTATGAGTACACATGTGGGTTAAACATGTTCAAGAATACCAAAGAAACTTTTACAATAACTTTTACATAAAACTTTAACATTAAATATTAAGATATGAATGAATACAATGTTGTTTGGGGAATTTATTAGGTCTACAAATTCGATTATCCAATACTATCATTGATGGTCTGGTATGTTACTTTTTGTATTCCGCATCTTACTCATTAATACATATGTATTTCGTTCAGTATTAACAAAGCAAGGCATAGTATGGAGAAGATAAGAGTAAAATGGGTTTCTATACACCTCTTTGTGGTATGCGCGAGCTATAATGGGATACTTTGAAGAATATTAATCTTGTTAAAAACGTCGATAAATGCCACAATCTAAAAACCAAAGGATGACTGTAGTAAGCGTTCATGGTATATTCTTGAAAATCACCCTGCGAACGAGTGCAATGAAAATAGATCAAGTATTAGAAGCAGACTACATGGTTTCGACCTCCCAGGTTTTCGTCAGAGCTACTCCGACACATATCTATGTAATGACATTAACGTCAAAATGGCATGCTTATGCATTGTATGAACTATAATAATAAGGATGTGAGATAAGTAAAATCCAGTATGCTTACTATTGTGCCAGTGCATAATCACGCCACTTTGACGTCAATGTCACTTCACATGTGCTAAAATCGCGACACAACTTCAAGCACGAACTATGAATATGGCCTTAAATCAGACACACCAATAACTGTTATGTGACAGACTCTTCAAATTAATTTGAATTTACTCATTTTGATGGTAGTCAAAGGTATATTAATGTCACATCACGTCCAAAATTTTACATTATTGGTAGTATTGAAACCAGTCAAATATGATTTTAAAATGCACCAACAAAAAAATAGTATAAAGTATTCATGGATAACTGTGATTAAAACCCTTGCTATATCTCAAGTATTTCGGCTCCGCCGTCAGGCTTGAAAAATGGCGCGTATTTTAATGACTTTAATATCCACTCATACTTTAATACACTATTTATTGCGAAGTTCTTCACTGGATTTCTTAGTGCAGAAGTAGAACACTAAACACTTCAACGCATTAAACACCAACAAGTTTTGTTTTAACTAAACACCGACACGTTTCGAGAGCAACGCTGTCATTAAAACTCGTTAGTTTTATTATCGCATTGCTAATGACAACGTTGCTGTCGAATCGCTAAAGTGTTTAGTTAAAACTTGTTGGTGTTTAGTGGGTTGAAGTGTTTAGTGTTACACTATTTATTTTAAAAACTATCTCAAATTTGATCGTTTTTCGGACGTTGAATTTGCAAATGCCGGACGAACAAAAGAAGGAAACAAAATGCATGAAAAAGAAAGATTAGTATATCAGCCTCACCATCAACCACATTATTGGGCTCTGGGATGAAAACTCTTCAAGGCGTGATGAGTGGCGCCTTTCCTCATTCAGAATCAAAACCGCATTTAGATGAGTATTCTCAGAGCCCTGGCGAAATAGTTTAAAGAGAAATATTATACGTGTATGTATATGCTATTTTAAGTTTAAGTGATCGACATCTTGCATTTTTTAAATTGTGCTGTTATTGATACTTTATTACTCCTGGCCAATAAATTATTATAAGTGTGTGCAGTTCATTGTTTAAGAACCTAGCAAAAAGTGCCCGCCAACTGTTGTATTTTTTGGATTTTGGTCTTAGAAAATTCCATATTGTTCTACAAAACAAAAAAAATCATTTCAGCCAGATTTTGACAACCTTTAAGTTGCAATACGGTTCGGGTTACCGCAGGTTCGGATTACAGATGTTTACACTGTATTAGAATTTACTTTTTAGTGAATTGAAGAAGACAATAACTAACTAATTTTAGAATGTTTAGCAAGCTTAACTCAGGATTTTATATGATGTGTGAAAATTTCGTTCTATGGATAAATTAAAAACTATTGTAATCACAGATAAAACATCGGTATCACCAAACGCCGCAACTTTGATCGATTACTCGGGACATGTGTTTCGAGAACGCATGGGTTCTTATCATCAACCGAATACCGAATGAATAAATAAAATTAAAATTATCACTATAAACATTCCCCTTCTCTAGTATAAACAGAGAAAGATTGTTTTTATCTAAAAGCCGATAAAGGAAACAAGATAGTCATCTTGGATAAACAGGAATGTTATATTGCCGGCAATGATCGCAGAAACTAGGAACGCAATCAAAAATTGCCCTAACTTAATTGATAAAAATTTAAAAGTTAAATTGATTAGTTCTCACCCCCCTCTCCCCTCTCCCACGATTCAGAAAATGTATTGTTTGCCGAAAATTCATAAAACTGGAAATTCAGTAAGACTCATAGTTTCAGGAATCATTTCACCGACTTATCATTTATCCAAATGGCTATCTAATGAATATTAGAAATTCTCCTTACATACCGAAAACTTAACTGTGGGAAACTCAATTGAATTTGTGAAATACATAAACAATATTGAGCTAAAACAAGGAAAAATTCTCATTTCATTTGACGTTAGTTCACTTTTTCCGAGCGTACCTATACCAGAAATGTTGGAGTATTTAATAGATTTTCTTAAACATAACAACGTAGATGAGATTAAAGTAGCTGAATACAAACGGTTAACCTCGTTATGTATGTCTCAAAATCGGTTTCAAGTGAATGGGAAGTTTTATGAACAAAATGAAGGCACTGCAATGGGTAATCCGTTATCCCCTTTCATTGCTAATTTGTTCATGAGTAGTTTTGAAACGAGCATGAAGAGAGAGAATAGATATTTTCCGAGAATCTGGCTTAGGTAAGTTGATGACATATTCGCGGTGTTTGACACTACAAAAATGAGTGTCAACGAATTCCTCGGCAAATTGAATTCAAGATTCAATACCATTAAATTCACAGTAGAAGAAGAAGTGAACAACAAACTTCTTTTTTTGGATACTTTAGTTATTAGGAATGAACATAATAGATTGGAAATTGACATCTACAGAAAAGAAATAAATACGAATAGATTCATTCTAGGTGATTCAAATCATTGTGACAACAGAAAAGGTCGCTATAATTTTTTTAATTAATAGATTGATTAAATTCCCACTAAATAAAGTGAGATTTCAGAAAGAATTAGAGTTATAGAATAATATAATACCGAGAATAGCGGTCTATAATGGTTTCTCTTCTGCAGATGTTGAATGCACGCTTTAAAAAGTCCAATATAAGAATCACGTCAGAAATTCCACTACTTTAGTCCCATAGAATATCCGGGAAAAGAAATTTATTAAGTTACCGTTCCACCCCATAATCAAAGGATTGAACGGGGCTTTTCAACAATTTAATTTAAATGTTTGTTATAAGACCAATTGTAGTTAAAAAAATCTTTTAGGCAACCCGAAAGACAAACCTGAGATGAGACAGAAGTCTGGAATTTATAAAATTGCATGTAAAGACTGTCAAATTTATATCGGGCAAACAAAAAGATGATAGATATAAAGAACATGTAGCTCACTTTCGGCATGGAAGAAACGAATCGTCTACAATAGCGTAACATTTAATTGAAAAGGGACATCATATTGAAATAGACAGTGTCAAGCTATTAAAAGCCGTTGATAAGCCACCATGATTCTTGGAAAATCGGTCTTGTTCGATAATTTAAGAAAGGACGGTCTCTTTTCAACATGTGTCAGCAATTAGTTCGGTTTAGGTAAAGAATCGCATGCTATGCTTGTTTATACTAGAAGAGGGGGATGTTTATAGTGATAGGATTAATTTTATTTATTCATTCGGTATACGGTTGTTGATGATAGACCATGCGTTCTCGAAATACGTGTTCCGAGTAATCAATCAAAGTTGTGGCGTTTGCTGATACCGATGTTTTATCTGTTTATTACGAGCCCACAGTCCTTGAAATCACTCTATTGTAATCACTTTTAATGTTTAGATTAATCTACGGCACAGACTGCCTATAGCTTGTAAAAGGTCTACTATTGTGAAGGATTAGAGAAAGAGTTTTAGAGAGATCGAATAAACATTGTGATTTAAAATTTTGCGGGTCTGGTCTTGATTGCGTGCTACGTGCTTTCACTTCCAAATAATTTTAAATGTCTACTTCTTCTTAATTATCTTTTGTTTTGTATTGATTTGTATCGACGAGACAAATTTAAAACTGCCTCTTTTTTGAATTATTTTAATTTTTGTAGAAAAATTGACGGGTACGGGCTATTACAAACGAAGAGATTTCCGTGAAACTGTGTTGTATCAAATGCAGTATTAAACATGTTACAAAACTCTACGTGTTGTTCAGAAAAAACAGTGAAAATCCGTATCCAAAAAATACGTGATTACTTTCAAATAGCAACATTTTTTAAATTCTATTGCATAGTACGTTTAAAATTAAGTGAAGTATGTATTTACACTATTGGAAAAAAGTGACGAGCACACCTTGTATAATCTAATAGCTGTTAATTTTTTTACAAAAATTTAAATTATTCAAAAACGCCTAGTTTTAGAGGCAAGGTTTATTAGACAAAGTAGTCTTAAATTTGTCTGACTAACACAAATCAATAAAGAAAAGTAGGTAATTTCATTTCATTTGAAATAAATTGATAAGCATATCAGGTGCAATGGGATTGTTTACTACTTCCCTATATTCCTTTATCCAAAATTTAAAAATGAATAAGATAATTGTAAAACAGAATAAAATACTTACTATATTTATATTTAGTATTCGTGCAAAAATGAGATACAGTCCCTTCAAGTCCTGAAGCTTGGTAACTTTCCTTTGTCAACGATAATATCAACTTCTTACTAGGTGTAATCACCAAACAATTATCGCAATCGATTCTCGTATTTACACTTAATAAAGTAAGAGTTCCTACAACAAATAATGATTTTGGCTCTTAATTACTTTATTTATTGCAAAAAATCGAACTTACCTGACTTTACGAAACTATCAACAAATGTAGTATTTATAAACTCGCTCACATTCAACTTACATACCTTATAATAATCACAATCCTCTATCAAAATATCAGAGAGAGCTTTTGGTATGTTTAGAGCATCGGGCACTGTAAGAGAAACCTATACGATTGCATAGAATCAAAATACAAAACCATTCATCGAACTCACCAAGTGGTTAAAATAGAAATTACTTATCGTTTTCGAGCAGGGACCAAAGGGTTTACCACTCTTTTCGATTTTAAAATCTGATTCCGGTGCTTTGAAGTTCCAAACTTCAGGACACAACATTATATTGTAATAGAGATGTTAACCTTTAAGAGCATACTAATGTTATATCAATCTAACATTGTTAATCTTGGTGTATTTCGTAATTTTCTGGGATAATTAATAATTAAGTTAGGACGTTATCTTAAATGCATAGATAGTTATTCTATTTAAGTCTGTCAAAACCGGTCAGGTCAAAATTCACAACAAACTGCGCAAAAATTGTAATCAGACACCCTCTTTTTAGCAAAATGTTTACGTAAATTTTGAGAGGAAACAATTAAAAATATATAATTGTAAAGAAACTTCTGTTTTTGCTTTATAATATGTTCACAAATCTATAATTCACTGCAAATAACTGAATTTAACACATATTTTAAAGACGTAATATGGAGGTTAATTCAATTTAACGGAGTTAATTCATCAAGGCAACATTAAAGTTACAAGTTCAAGGCATTTCAAGGTAGTATTACCACGATGTAATTAGACTCATTAGGGTTGAGAAACGAATCAATCTATTTCAATCGAAACAGTAATTTTGTTTATAAAGTTAATTTCGGCAGTATTTCTGAATAGATTTTTAAGGTTTATTTGCCTCGAGTGAATTTTAATTAATTTTTACTCCTCGTTGTCGTTCGAATAAGAAAAAAAATTGTTTAACAAATGTTTTTAAATCTTACATGTTTAGCGGGGTTTTAATGCACCAATAGTCATCCACTTGACTTGGCGGCAAATTAAAATTTTGTTCAAATTGATTTAATTAAATACAGGACATAAAGTTATTTCATTTTCAATTTTTCAGTAAATGAAGCAGCGGCTTCATGCGCTGTATTCATATCCAATCTCCATTACCACAATAACTCTTACTGTGTAGTTATAGGCACGTAAAGTGTTTCATGGCTTTATTATATGCATCACCTTGATCTAACGTTGTTACTGCGATCGCAACAATGAAACCTTTTATTCTATTCTGAAATTCGTCTAAATTCATAGGCCTTACGAACTATTCTCTATAACATAACTAATAACTACAAACAAAAGAATCTAAACAAGTCGAGCTAAGCGATCGAGCGGGTCACGAATTCGCTGAAGGTGATTGACAGTACCAGGCCCGCCGCTAGCTGTTTGAACGCCCGCGTGCAATGCCGATTAGGCCGCCCCTTGCACAATTGTAGACATGCAAATTATGACATGTTTCGTTTTCCTTTCGATATAATTTTGTCGCCGATACCGCCCCCTTGAAAATGCCACCCTTGTGCGGTGCACGCCCGTACGTACCGGCCCTAGACAGTACCAGTTTTTGCATTGCACCAATAGTAACTAGCACTAGTCGCTCATCAAATTATCTTGGAACAATACATTTATGTTCTCACCGATTTCTACTCATGCAAAACCATTCTTGGAAATTGCTATACTTGACTATTCGCTCTCTGGTATTTTGACGATTAAACATGTCGTTGTTGCAAAAAAAAAGGATTCTTCATAAATAAGAAGTTATACAGAGTGTGGCATCTTCCTGGGATCGGCCGATTGTAGCTTTGCTATTTATTTTATCCAAAAATGTTCTTAGTAAAAGATGTCTAGAATGAAGTTCTCTACAAGAAAATATTTTCTTATATGCAGGCTGTTCAGTTTTGTCTGTACTATAGGTTACTTTGTTTTTTTAATGGAATATCGTATATATTATTACATTTTTGAGTTCCATGATGTAATATAAAGTAATTTTAATTAACATACTTTGCACTAAAATCTAACAGTTTCGAGAAGAAGAAAATGAATTTACAGAGTACTTAAAAAACGAATCTAGCCTTTCCTAATAATCGTTTTGAAATAAATCGTGGGTATTATTATAATAATACTTCAAGCTTTATTTTCCATACTACACATTCATATTATATTATACTGGGTGTTTAGTAATCGAACTCGAAAATGAAATACCTTCAAATTACTAAAACTCGTTTATTTCAAATGGAACACTCTGTATATTTTTATGCTAACTATTGCAGGTTTTCCCTCTCTTTCGATTCCATATAACATTCCCTATACCTAAAATTTATACATTTGGAGTTCTAAGTAATTTTGTACAGAAATCTAAAATTGCCACACCCTGTATAATTGAATGGTGTTATGCAACAAAGAACCAACTTTATATGTTTTTAGTTATGGCTGGTTCCCTGTTGCATAACACCATTCAATTCTTCTTCATTGAAAAACCGGTTGTCTTTTGGAACATAAATCTTTCGAAATTCGTCTCAAAGTGCTTTTATCTGTAGTCTTCTTCACTACCACATTGCTACTTAACCACGATAAACACGTGGTTTCAGTGCCTTTATATTTTTACTTTCGGTAAACCTATAGCGGTAGTCTTGACAAACAATATAATTCAGGAAATCGCGATCAGATTTAGAGGGGTACCATATAAAATTTTTCGTTAAAAAATTACAACTATTGGTGACAAATCAGTTAAAAAATAAATTGGCACACTATTCCAACATCGATGGAAAAAAGGTCCAGAAATCTGGAAAAATGAGTAAAAGTTCGCGTAAGAATAAGCGGTGATAACTTGATAATAAATTAAATATTTAATTAATTAAAGATTATTCTGCAAGTTATGTTTTCCTATTATATCGGAAGAGCCGTACAGTAATTTTTATATCGAAGTAAAAACTTGGAAAAGGTAACAGATGAATGGATCAAAAACAATAAAACGCCAAGATATCTTACTAAAAAATGGTTTTATTTCCTACACGGTAGGAGAGATGATTAAAAAAAATACAAATCGTATTTTCACATCAATACATTTTATAAAAAATTCATAGGACGAACATTCTTACAATGCAATTTTTACAATCAAAAAATTATTAAAAAAGAAATACTCCACAAATTAACGACTATTGGAATATCGTATGTACTTTAAAACCTAATTCACAGAACACCCTTCTTCTTGTACACATTATGTTTAGGAATTAGTCTACCTTCCCTCAACTGTAATGCAAAAACAAAAATTAATTCTGAGTTCATAATAATTACCGAAACACTTACTGTAAGAACTCAGATCAATTTCATCTGGTAACTCTGTGATATTAACGTCAAACCTATCTTGTACTTCGTTTAAGATTTTGGCATCGCTTTCCTCGGACACAAAAGTAATCGCTAACCCTTTCGTACCGAATCGTCCAGCGCGTGCTACCCTGTGCAGATATGTATCGGAGTCTTCCGGCATGTCATAGTTGAATACGATATTGACCCTTTCGATATCCATGCCTCGTCCGAATAAATTCGTAGCGACTAATATTCGCTGGAAAATAATTTCAGTTATAGTTATTAATAATCATCGTTGATATATGTTTTGTACCTTTTGAAAATCTTTAAATTGCTGATACCGGGACAACCTCTCTTCTTGATTCATGCCTCTATGGATACCAATTGCCGGGAAATTCTGTTCGGTAAGGAGTTGGGCCAGTGCAACGCATCGTTGAACCGATTTCACGAATATGACAACCTGTTTTAGACGAATGCAAGAATTGCAATTAATTATGTGGAAAAATTAACGGAAAATAATGGTTGATGTATTTTTTTTAATCAGTGAGAGAGTTCAAAATCACAGAGATCAAAAACGTTAAAAGATTTCATCATAGTGGTATATGGTTTAAATTAAATATGTGTAACATATAAGGTCAGTATTATATGTGTCGCAATAAAATAATGCTGCAATGATACTAAATAGAAATTTTACAAACATTACGAGTAATGTATCAAGGATTAAGTTATAGCATTTAGTCATTTACGTAGCTACAGAGCTAATATTCTGTTGAATGTATTGGTATTATGTAAAGAAATAGACATTTATGGATTTATATGAAGTGTCATTACAGCATGTATGAATAACAGTCCTTCCTTGGTTTATAAATTTAAGTTTGGGTGGATTTAGTGCAGAGTAATTTCCAAATATTTTATTACAGTTATGTAATACGTTTCGTGCACACATCACTGTTTACTCGTCGTCACTATTGTTATTAAAATAAACAAAGTATAAATAGAATAAAAGCACAAAACTTAATAACTTGTCCTTTCAGCACTAATGGAAGCGGTTTTTTCAGGAGCAAAAAAATGGATTGGAGACACTAATTGGGCGTACAAACCACGTAAGAGACCAAAACCTCCTGGCTGCTAGAAAGATGAACAAAGAAAAGGCGAAGGCTACATAAAAAAATTTGCACAGGTACTTCTCGTGAGAGTAATGACTGATTACAGACATTTAAAAACGCTTGGTAGATTTTTCAAGGTTGACGGGGAAAAACTGTCATCGCAAACGACACCGATAGTTTCATTTAAAGAAAAATCGTCAAACAGAAAAACAGAGCTTCAACTTAGTTTGAAAATGTCTCATAAACCAAAAAGCCTCTGGAAGAAAAATAAAAATTAACATTTTTTTTTGCGATTACAAACGCTTGTGGAAATCAAAGTCAGGTTTCTGGTCATAGGAAAAGCTAGAAATCCTCAAACATTAAAGAATCTATTTTTGACACCGAAGTGTATTAAAAATAAAAATATGTTTAAATAATTGGCGTTTGGGAAAAATTGCATTATTGTATTAAAGAATCTAAATTTTCTGTGAATTATGACCATTACAAGGTAGCACGGATAACATTAAAAACGTATAAGCATTGTTTCAAAGAGAAAGCTAACTTTGGAGATGAGCGCAAACCATGAATTTTCTATGCATCTGTATCTGTACTATGATACACGCATGGACATCGACCTGACTGGTGAACTGGTAAAAGATTCTTTTTACATCTACTATCACAATTGTTAAATTAATAAAATTTCTTAGCGAAAAATATTAGGTATGCGACAAGATTTTATATAATACTACAGTTTCATTGCTGTTTCCATATAAGAAAGTTGGAATAAAATTTTTGTAAGACAATCAACTGATGGACCAAATAGTAAATTCCTAAATAGGAAAACATACGTACCTGATTGAATTCTAGTACATCTAATAATTCAAATAATTTTTTATTTTTCTCGTTCTCCTTTAGCTTAACGTAATGCTGTTGTAAACCGTGCAGTGTTAATTTTGCTTCGTCATCGACGTACACTTCCATGGGCTGTAGACAGAGCAAACTTTTTATAAGGTCTTCAATCCTTTCATCATATGTTTTATATATTTAGTGGGGCAAGTTCCTTCGTTTGATGAAAGAAAAGAATAAAGACTTAAACAATAGTTTTAGTAAAATAAACATTACGCAGATGAAGTTTAATTAAAATTGAAATAATCTAAGCGAATTGCAATAAAGAAGTGAATAATAACTTCATTTACGTAATACTGATGTGTAATTAAAAAATATTTAATATTGTTGAGATTTAAATACGAACAAGTTAATAAAGACAATAATTATTATTTTTCACACTAAATTGAAACGTAGTTTTCCTACTATCGAGTAAGGAGATTTATGATTGAAGGGATGTAGTTACGCTTTACGGCTTATATACGTCGGCTGTCTTCGATTTAATAAGTAGTGTTTGTTAAATGTTTTTAACACGTCTAATAGTATGGTAAACATTTTTAGAAAAGATTTCGTGTCGGTAATAGGAAACATATTGTCCAAATATTAGGATATGTTGTAAGTACCTTGCAAAGTATAGTAACAATCGCTGCTGACAGATACACTGCTGCAGTCAACAATGAAATCAGTGATTTGGCCGTTATAAGTTGCACTGTATAAAGATTTCTTTGATTCCTGAGACAATTAGAATAAGAAAAAAAGGACAAACGAACTAATCCTGGTCTGGGAATTATTTATTTTGTGGTAGATAGTTTCTAAAATTAAAAAGGAAATGGACGGAACGGAATAGTTTAGTTTTTTTAATTTTCCTCGTGTGCAAAAGATTGGATCTAACAATTTCTAATGAAAGACTTTCAATCTTGCTCAACGATCCTGTCCAAGTTTATAGATGGGTAAATACTAAATATATCTGTATTACAGAATTATCTATAGGATCCGATATAATTGGCTATTGTACTGCCTTTATTAACATGCCCGTTAGTAGTATTTTAAATAAATTAGTTTCAAAATTAACTAAGTTTTCCACAATTGCACAATTATTGTTAGTTATTGTATTTGTAATAAATCAAACTTACGCATACTTTTTTAATTACACATAGTTTAAAGAAAAGAAAAACTGTAGTTACGAAGGGCCATAGTTTTCATCCGTCGCACATACAGTAGTTGTAGATTTAAGTGCATCATCTCAACGCTGCATCCGACTTCTGATTTATATTATCTAGACACAATCTCCATATTTCCGAAACGGAGAAAGATACCAAAATACCAAAAAACGGGCCAAACTTTATGCGCAAATCCATTAGAACACGGAAGATTTACTCGACTACTAGCAGATCATGTGTTGAAGGACGTTACATCATTTTATATTTTTGTATATTGATATTTTTAAGATACAAGAAATTTTGAAGCACTGTAGCGCAGCCAAGGCAGAACGTTACCGGAAAACGCACCGAATCCCCTCTCAAAACCCTGCTATAGAATAGCACACGCTTCTTCTTTCTTCGCAATCTTCCAAAACATCTCCTTTCTTCTTAGCCCCGGCCCACCCATAAAGCCTACACGTAGGGCTACAGTGCTCTAAGTCGCGTTGACGTTGTTCGGTATGTACAAGATAGTGGACGTTTTTGGGATATGATTGTAATGATAATATAACAGGTATCTTGAAAGGATTTTTGTTTTAACGGCAGACGTGTATAGATGGGAGGTTAAAAGAAAGGATGTGTTTTCATTATCAAGGCAGACGCAATTTACGGCTTCGCGATCTCGATTTTGAATTCAATTTTTAGCTCATTTTTTTAAATAAAACGATCACGTTTCAAAGGACCCCGATTCTACTATCGTACGACATGCAGGCGTTGGTAGATATTGAAGTAGAGTAAGTTTCAATTACATCTTGCATGAATTTCTTGCACACTGGTCGGATGTCTTTGCTTAGCGTAGCGCTGAACATCATAACTTGCTTGCCGTGGGGTGTATTGCGATAGATTTCTTGCACATCACGTCTCATATCTGAAAATTAAAATTTAACATACGTTCAGTTTTGATTTTAACTACGCTAGATTCAACTTTTTCTTTAGTTTTAAATCAGGATAGGTCCAGTTAGCTTCATGCATATAAATCAGATGTCCCTACCTATCAATGTCATCATGTTAATCAGCAATTTATAAATGACACATTATTTTGTACATTTACTTTTTACATTAAAAAATACCTATATTTTATAGCAGAAATCCACAAATTGGACTTACATACGTGAAAATTTAAGTTATAATAAAGATTTACAGAACACCTTATTTACTCAGGACATGACCGTAGTCTATAGCAAAGTGAGTTCGAATGTAGGTACTACTTCAAAATTTTAGTCTGGTTTTTGACAAGTTCAAAAATAAAAATTAACGAAAATTGATTAATTTAAAGGTGATATTTTATCATTATGTACTTTATTTTTAAAACGAGAATGAGACTGGTTGCAAATCATATTTTTTTTTCCACTTAAAAACTACCCCATCAAACCCTAAACTATCACTAATTTTTTATTTTTATCAAGATCATATTATTGATGCCAATTGGCATCTACAAGAACAAAAAAAGAGACTATGTCAGGAAGACGATACTTTCAACATATCTACAAATACAACAGGCAACATGAAATTAGGAATTCATAGTAGGTACTTCTTTATATATATATATATATATATAAAAAAAACAAAACAAGATTTTGTTGTGAAAAACGTAACAAAATTTGTATGGGTAATCCTGCAGTTTAGGGTCTAAAGTATGGACCAATCATACGCAGGCATAAATGTCGTCGTTACCATAGAAACGTCAACAAAAACTTAACAGTGTTGCCGTATAATCCATCCATATTTATATGTATAACCTTACTCATGTGTCTTATTTATTCTACATATATTTGGTTGGTATAGGTGTCACTGTGAGGCGAAAGTTAAAGTTTACTTATTATTAAAAAGTGCATTGTTATACTGTTGAGTGAATATATTGTGTTTTACGTATACAATGGTTTACTGCATAGTGAATGAAGATAAAATTCTGAACGTAGATCAGATGAGGGCAGAAAATGTTGTGCTTGATCTATCGTTTCAGGATACTCTGCAGTGTATCAGGTGGTTAAACAGGAGGCGCTAATTGTACAATACCTATGCCTGTGGTAGGTGTTTGGGGCCGATGTCGTTCGTAAAAAGAGCCAAATTATCTGATGCATATGGATGGCAGTACAAAATGTCTTGCCACCGCAAGCATATGAATTGATTCGTGTTTTTTTTTTCAATAAATCACCTGGGATTCTGTACATGTGGTTTTTAAATAAGCAATTCACCAGTGCTGTCCCCAATATTATTATGATGAAAACAAGACATATGCAATATTATTACGATGCCCCACTAATGCTATTTGTGTTTCAGATTATATCATCAAATAAGCAAAGGAAAATATATACCTTTCTTTTGATCTAATCTTGTATGTATTATAATGCAATCCAATCGTTGCGTTTTTCTATTTCAAATTAACTCTGACGCATTATAAGTGACCAAAAGTAGGCGTTAAAATAAATAGTTTTCCAGAAAAACAAAAGCGAAGTTCCAACTTTTAAATCGCACTATCTTAGGCAGTTATATGTATTTTGAAGTGTGAATTTTACAATGGACTTATCACGTAAATACAAAGAAAAATTGTTATAGAAGTTTGTTCTACAATCTAAAGTAAGGTTAAAAAAATAGAAATCGAAGTAAGTTTACAGCTTTGGCAATACTGAAACATGACCGACCATAACTTTATACAAACAGATGTGTTTCACAGCAGCTCAAGGCTGCGGTGTCGATAAGAAAATTGCAGACGTTGCATTTTTAAAGAATAAACTACCTCGTAGAATTGAATCGTATGACTCATGTCGTTTATTTTGTTTTAGTATGAATACAAATGCTCTAAGTTACATCAAACAATATTTTAGTGAATTATTTGAAACATGAGTACTGTGTAAAGTGTTGGTGTTAGCACGATAGAGCGCTATACTACACGGTAATATCACGATATGTTGTTAATTATTGTAATCGCGGCAAGTCCTCCGTCTACGGACATTTAACTTTTTTAAGCGCGGCGTTGCCAACTTCTGGTAACTAAGTATTTACTTATCTTGGAATCCGTAAGTGACAGAGTAAAAATAATTTATCATGGTTTTCTATTCAGTCTACACTACATTATAATTATGGCACTCAAACCACTTACACCCTGTATGTAATCCTGATTAATAATAGTAAGCAAAGGAAAAAATATACCTTTATTTGGACTCAATTTTCCATATATTATGTCAGTCACATGTTTATAAATCTGTTATGTGTACATTAACAATGCAGTACTTTTACTATTGTTATAACCCCCTCTAACTATTGTTATAATACTATATCTTCAATAACACTTATAATATATAACGATTTCGTCATTAGAAAACTATCTTAACCCTAATGTAATATATGGAAACGCTGTACGAGTTTCAATCTACGTTCCCATGGTTACGAATACGTGCATATATGTTGCCTAAATGTACACCCTTAAATGCAGTTTTACCTTTGTATGTCTCACATACAGTATGTCCCCCAATTGAGTTACAAAGATGAGAAAAAAATTGCTTTATAACAATTTTTCTTGTCTTCAAACCTTAAAACCCAACATTAATTTGTATATAGCTTCTGCTATAAACAAATTGGTTTTTACATGTTTTTGGTCTTGTGTAAAAGGTTACATTGAATGATGAAATTGACAATTTCTCCTGACATGCAGTAGCTAGAGGCAAGCAAATGTTGAGTATTTTTTCCGGAATATTTTAAGAACATTGGTTTTAAAATTTTTTGAGGAAAAAAACATGTCTTTTGAATAACAATGGTAGAGAACAAGGAACTTTAAATTATGATGCAATGCGGATATTTCACAGCATGTTATAAGAAACTACAATACTGTTTCAACCAAAATTATATCACAAATTTCCACTCTTATCAATTTATATTCATAAATGTAGATGAGTCATTATATTGCTGATATCAATTTAAACAAAATCAATTTTTTGTAGATCTTACCTAATAATTCCAGCATTTTATCGCATTCGTCCAAAATAAAATGTTTAAGATTCTTCAAATTCAATTTCTTAGATCGCACCAGGGCTAAAATCCTTCCAGGAGTCCCAACGACAATATGCGGACAATTACTTTTCAGTACCTCCTCATCTTTTTGTATCGGTAACCCACCGAAAAACACCCCGACCTTAATATTGGGCATGTATTTGCTGAACCTTTCATATTCTTTACTAATTTGGAACGCCAACTCCCTCGTGTGACACATCACCAAAACATATACAACATTCTCAGTTGGCTCTAATTGTTGTAATGTAGCCAATACGAAAACCGCCGTTTTTCCCATACCAGATTTAGCTTGGCATAATATATCCATCCCCAAAACAGCTTGCGGTATGCATTCATGCTGAACTGAATATTCACAACGTAAATGACATATATGTTTAAGTAATAGAAGTTATACATACCTTCTGAAGGATGCTCGAAACCACAATCAACAATAGCTCGTAAAATTTCTGGTTTAAGCAGGAAATCGCGAAATCCGGAACTGTGAATCGATACATATGTACCTTTCACGCTCTTTTTCTGATCAACAGTACCATTTGCCTCATTGGCAGTCTGTTCAGTTTGTTCTTCATCTTCATAATCAAGAAGATCGTCCGCATCTGCCATTTTATAAAGCCTTTATACGCGTTTCACTGTAAAACAAACGATAAACATGAGGATTTTGTACAATTACACAACGTTGAATTATATTACATTTAAAGCAAATTACTACAAAACTACACCAGTTATTCCAAATTATAGATTAAATATTAACATAAAAGTAATAACATTACAAAAATGAACGCCGTATTAATGAGATGTTTCCAGATTTTAACAAAAAAGGGAGGCAAAAACTTACCAAACGTAACGTCCAAACACCAACGCTAACGAAACGGAAATGAAGTCATAATTTCAAAGCGTATCGCGTCAAATCTGATGTTTATAGCGCCCTCAATCGTCTGCTTGGGTACATTAAAATTTGTATACATGTTTTATTTAAATTTTTTCTTGTATATATGTTTGTTCTTTGTAATTACCAAAAAAACATAAACATCGAAATTTTCCTTAAATATTATATAGCAATGTTTAAACAGATCACTTAAATTATTTGAGAATGTTTCAAAACTGAAATTGGACGCGTTCAATCATCGACGAATTGCTAGATCGCTAAAATAGCGAACGTGAAGTAAAACGCAAAAATGTTTATTATTAATTAAATATTAAACAGAAAGTCGACCTATTGTTGTCATTAAAGTAGATGCTTAAATATTCAAAATTAATATAACTTGTATCACGATATAAAAAATTGTAACAAAATATCTCGCATAAAGGTCGATGTACACATAACCGTATCCTGTTAGGATCATACTGCTTGTGATTGGTGGCCACGTTACGGATCGTTTCTTTAGAAAACGATTGAAGTTGCGTCTTTATTGATGTATTAAAAATATATATGTATATTCTATCTATATATAAAATTAATATTAGTAATTAGTATTAATATACAATAAAATTATGTACCAATACGTATTTTCTGCATCTCTTGAGAACGGAGCTAATCTACCAAATTCTTTTAACCGGAGTGAAGTTAGCAGCCCGCATTTAGCGGCTCATTTTACGGAAACGCCCGAACACACATAGGCGTACGTGCGATGTGCCTTTATAATGCGCCGTGTAAAGTGTAGATGATTGCAGGTGGTGAAAAGTGAGCATTATAGCAAATGGAAAAAACGCATAAAATGCAACCGAAGAAATATCAAACCATAAAAATATGTTACCAGCCGTTGATAAAGGTAGAATGAAAGTAGAATCATATGTATATTTACACATAAGAAAATTCCTACGATTAGACGCAGTCTGGTGTCAACTTGCGACCTGACAGAAATGATTAATAATTTAATCAGACAACCAGCAGTACCGGACAAAATCTCTTGCCGGCCGTCGAAGGGGATGAAATTGCACCCTAAAGCACTAAAAAAATTCCTACGGCTAGATGCAGTTGGGTGTCAACTCGTGACCCGATAGAAATGATTAATAATCTAATAAGACATCCGGCAACTCTCGACAAAATCTCTTGCCGGCCGTCGAAGGGGATGAAATTGCACCCTAAAGCACTAAAAAATTCCTACGGCTACACGCAGTTGGGTGTCAACTCGTGACCCGATAGAAATGATTAATAATCTAATAAGACATCCAGCAACTCTCGACAAAATCTCTTGCCGGCCGTCGAAGGGGATGAAATTGCACCCTAAAGCACTAAAAAATTCCTACGGCTACACGCAGTTGGGTGTCAACTCGTGACCCGATAGAAATGATTAATAATCTAATAAGACATCCAGCAACTCTCGACAAAATCTCTTGCCGGGCGTCGAAGGGGATGAAATTGCACCCTAAAGCACTAAAAAATTCCTACGGCTGGACGCAGTCGGGTGTCAACTTGTGAGCCGATAGAAATGATGAATAATATAATAAGGCATCCAGCAACTCTCGACAAAATCTCTTGCCGGGCGTCGAAGGGGATGAAATCGCACCCTAAAGCACAAAAAAAATTCCTACGGCTAGACGCAGTCGGGTGTCAACTTGTAAGCCGATAGAAATGATTAATA
Organism: Holotrichia oblita; assembly: GCA_023690525.1. Taxonomy (NCBI): domain Eukaryota; kingdom Metazoa; phylum Arthropoda; class Insecta; order Coleoptera; family Scarabaeidae; genus Holotrichia; species Holotrichia oblita. The sequence goes on from CM043017.1 coordinate 20,632,972, forward strand.
ATCTAATAAGACATCCGGCAACTCTCGACAAAATCTCTTGCTGGCCGTCGAAGGGGATGAAATCGCACCCTAAAGCAAAAAAAAAATTCCTACGGCTAGACGCAGTCCGGTGTCAACTTGTGAGCAGATAGACATGATGAATAATGTAATAAGACATCCAGCAACTCTCGACAAAATCTCTTGCTGGCCGACGAAGGGGATGAAATCGCACCCTAAAGCACAAAAAAAATTCCTACGGCTAGACGCAGTCGGGTGTCAACTTGTGAGCAGATAGACATGATGAATAATGTAATAAGACATCCAGCAACTTTCGACAAAATCTCTTGCTGGCCGTCGAAGGGGATGAAATCGCTCCCTAAAGCACAAAAAAAATTCCTACGGCTATACGCAGTTGGGTGTCAACTCGTGACCCGATAGAAATGATTAATAATCTAATAAGACATCCGGCAACTCTCGACAAAATCTATTGCCGGCCGTCGAAGGGGATGAAATCGCACCCTAAAGCAAAAAAAAAATTCCTACGGCTAGACGCAGTCGGGTGTCAACTTGTGAGCAGATAGACATGATGAATAATGTAATAAGACATCCAGCAACTCTCGACAAAATCTCTTGCTGGCCGTCGAAGGGGATGAAATCGCACCCTAAAGCACAAAAAAAATTCCTACGGCTAGACGCAGTCGGGTGTCAACTTGTAAGCCGATAGAAATGATGAATAATGTAATAAGACATCCAGCAACTCTCGACAAAATCTCTTGCTGGCCGTCGAAGGGGATGAAATCGCACCCTAAAGCACAAAAAAAGTTCCTACGGCTAGACGCAGTCGGGTGTCAACTTGTGAGCCGATAGAAATGATGAATAATGTAATAAGACATCCAGAAACTCTCGACAAAATCTTTTGCTGGCCGTCGAAGGGGATGAAATTGCACCCTAAAGCACAAAAAAAATTCCTACGGCTAGACGCAGTCGGGTGTCAACTTGTGAGCAGATAGAAATGATGAATAATGAATTCATATGTGTTTCATAATTCGTAATGTAGATAATTTGAATATGTTTTTAAGTACGTTTTATTTGCTTTCACAATCCTTTGTCTTCATACTACACATGCAATAAAAATAAATAATATATAAAATATTTATGATAAATATAAGGTAGGAAGACTTCTTTCTTTAAGGTTTGATCTACTTGTAAATTTTTCAGGAACGTTGCATACATCGGCAAAGTGAACATTACAAATTCTATAAGATGTATACACTTTTTGTGGAGTCAATGATAGCAATGTTGGATTTGCTATCCTCCTAATCCATTCATTGTACACCTTAAATTAAATGCGATTTGTTTGTATTTCTTTTACATAATCATAAGAGGCTTACCAGTTCATCCGTGTATGGAAATCTATGCATTCTTACTGCGTAAGTGGAAAAGGTGTTACGACATACCTGATGATAGAAGGTAAGTGTCTATCTCATAATAAGCCTAAGCACATACAGGGCCTTCATTATTTGCGTATAGCATAATAGGTATACACCGAATAAGCTTCGGCTTTCCTTTTCTCTGGAATCCAAGTCCGATGTCAGTAGGAGCTGAGATTTTCAAGGTATATTCACCGTATACATGTTATGCTACACGCCAAGTTTCATCTAAATCGCTGTACCAGGAATGTCATTTCTCCGAAGCTATGATACCGCCGCTAAATCTGCATAGCTTCGGTATTCTCTTGCCGTTGGCATCTAAGCCCGAGGCCAGTACGAGCTGAGCATTTCACCATATATTCAGTGTATACATATTATGCTACACGCCAAGTTTCATCTACATCGCTGTACCAGGAATCTCATAGGAGAAATGACATTCCTGGTACAGCGATATAGCATAATATGTATACACTGAATAAGCTTCGGGTTTTCTTTTCTTTGGAATCCAAGTCCGATGCTAGTAGGAGCTGAGATTTCCACAGTATATTCAGGGTATACATATTATGCTATACGCCAAGCTTCATCTAAATCGCTGTATACGCGGCGTACGGAATTTTTTAGTGCTTTAGGGTGCGATTTCATCCCCTTCGACGGCCGGCAAGAGATTTTGTCGAGAGTTGCCGGATGTCTTATTAGATTATTAATCATTTCTATCGGGTCACGAGTTGACACCCAACTGCGTATAGCCGTAGGAATTTTTTTTGTGCTTTAGGGAGCGATTTCATCCCCTTCGACGGCCAGCAAGAGATTTTGTCGAAAGTTGCTGGATGTCTTATTACATTATTCATCATGTCTATCTGCTCACAAGTTGACACCGACTGCGTCTAGCCGTAGGAATTTTTTTGTGCTTTAGGGTGCGATTTCATCCCCTTCGACGGCCAGCAAGAGATTTTGTCGAGAGTTGCTGGATGTCTTATTACATTATTCATCATGTCTATCTGCTCACAAGTTGACACCGACTGCGTCTAGCCGTAGGAATTTTTTTTTTGCTTTAGGGTGCGATTTCATCCCCTTCGACGGCCAGCAAGAGATTTTGTCGAGAGTTGCCGGATGTCTTATTAGATTATTAATCATTTCTATCGGGTCACGAGTTGACACCCAACTGCGTATAGCCGTAGGAATTTTTTTGTGCTTTAGGGAGCGATTTCATCCCCTTCGACGGCCAGCAAGAGATTTTGTCGAAAGTTGCTGGATGTCTTATTACATTATTCATCATGTCTATCCGCTCACAAGTTGACACCCGACTGCGTCTAGCCGTAGGAATTTTTTTTGTGCTTTAGGGTGCGATTTCATCCCCTTCGACGGCCAGCAAGAGATTTTGTCGAGAGTTGCTGGATGTCTTATTACATTATTCATCATGTCTATCTGCTCACAAGTTGACACCCGACTGCGTCTAGCCGTAGGAATTTATTTTGTGCTTTAGGGTGCGATTTCATCCCCTTCGACGGCCAGCAAGAGATTTTGTCGAGAGTTACTGGATGTCTTATTACATTATTAATCATTTCTATCGGCTCACAAGTTGACACCCGACTGCGTTTAGCCGTAGGAATTTATTTTGTGCTTTAGGGTGCGATTTCACCGCCTTCGACGGCCAGCAAGAGATTTTGTCGAGAGTTGCTGGTTGTCTGATTAGATTATTCATCATGTCTATCTGCTCACAAGTTGACACCCGACTGCGTCTAGCCGTAGGAATTTTTTTTGTGCTTTAGGGTGCGATTTCATCCCCTTCGACGGCCAGCAAGAGATTTTGTCGAGAGTTGCTGGATGTCTTATTACATTATTCATCATGTCTATCTGCTCACAAGTTGACACCCGACTGCGTCTAGCCGTAGGAATTTATTTTGTGCTTTAGGGTGCGATTTCATCCCCTTCGACGGCCAGCAAGAGATTTTGTCGAGAGTTACTGGATGTCTTATTACATTATTAATCATTTCTATCGGCTCACAAGTTGACACCCGACTGCGTTTAGCCGTAGGAATTTATTTTGTGCTTTAGGGTGCGATTTCACCGCCTTCGACGGCCAGCAAGAGATTTTTTCGAGAGTTGCTGGTTGTCTGATTAGATTATTAATCATTTCTGTCGGGTCGCAAGTTGACACCAGACTGCGTCTAATCGTAGGAATTTTCTTATGTGTAAATATACATATCATTCTACTTTCATTCTACCTTTATCAACGGCTGGTAACATATTTTTATGGTTTGATATTTCTTCGGTTGCATTTTATGAGTTTTTCCCATTTGCTATAATGCTCACTTTTTACCATCTGCAATCATCTACTCTTTATACGGCGCATTATATAGGCACATCGCACGTACGCCTATGTGTGTTCGGGCGTTTCCGTAAAATGAGCCGCTAAATGCGGGCTGCTAACTTCACTCCGGTATTCTTTTACACCTGTAAATGTCAGTATGAAACCAAATTTAGAAACACATTCTAAATAAACTCAAATGGAATTATTTAAAATGACATTTCACCCTTCATAGTTCGTATATTTTGAAACCTTTGGGTGGACGTTATATCTATATTTCATAAGTTACACACGTTATCGTTTACTTTCTCTAATCAAGATCCCATCACCAAAAAGTTATCATGCACTGCATGATAGTCTGACTGCGGCTACGTGTATCTCGACCTTAATTCTCTATGTCAAACAAACTGTCAAAATAATATAACCTCTACAATTCTCTAATGCGTGACAAAAATGTACCATATTTATGCTTATAATTTGTGTGTTAAATACTTATTTATTGTGTAACAATTAAGATATTATACTACATAAAATTGATTGAATATTGATAAGTGTGAAAATAAATACTTTGAAATTATGGCTCCAAGACGAAGAGATGGTAAATACTTTGTTCATGCTAACGAAACACCATTAGATACATTTAAACAATATTTTAGAATATGTTCACTTGACAATCGAAGAAAAACGAGTAATAATTGTAGCTGAAATTGTACAATATTTGATTAAAGCACATAAGGACAAGAAAGATGTAAATTTGAACCAACTAAAGAATCAAATTGCCGCAAAATATGGTTTGGCATCTTCACCAAGGTTGGTAGATATAATTGCAGCAGTACCCATCAATTATAAGAAAATTTTAGTTCCAAAATTAATGGCAAAACCAATTGAACTGCAAGCGGAGTACGTTTATTACATTTTAATTAATTTTCAATATCAAATTTGTGTATTATTGTAGATTGCTGTTGTTGCTGTTATGTGTAAACCACATCGTTGTCCTCATATTAATTATACAGGAAATATCTGTGTTTATTGCCCTGGCGGTCCAGATTCAGATTTTGAATATTCAACACAAAGTTATACAGGTTACGAGCCAACTTCGATGAGGGCAATTAGGGCGCGTTATGATCCATATTTGCAGACGAGACATCGAATTGAACAGGTTAATTAATTTTCAACTAATTAGATTTAGAATAATGTATCATTAAAAAGATATTTTATTTTAGTTGAAGCAATTAGGACACTCCGTTGATAAAGTTGAATTTATCGTTATGGGAGGCACTTTTATGAGTTTACCTGATGATTACCGTGATTATTTTATTAGAAACTTACATGATGCTTTATCAGGGCATAAAAGTAACTCCGTAGACGAGGCTGTTAAATATTCGGAAAGATCAAATATTAAATGCATTGGAATTACCATAGAAACAAGGCCGGATTACTGCTTGCAAAAGCATTTATCTGATATGTTGAAATATGGATGCACTAGATTGGAAATTGGTAAGAATTAACGATTTAAATATTTTTTTCAATAAAATAACCTAAATGGTTTAAATGCAGGTTTACAATCAATTTATGAAGATGTAGCTTTAGATACAAATCGTGGACATACTGTGAGTGCAGTTTGTGAAACTTTTTGCCTCGCTAAAGATGCTGGATTTAAAGTTGTATCTCACATGATGCCGAATCTACCAAATGTAGATTATGAACGGGACATCGACCAATTTATAGTAAATTTTATAATATTTTTGAACATTCTTAATTATAATTTTGTATATAATTTCTAGGAATTTTTTAAAAATCCAGCATTTAGATGCGACGGACTAAAAATTTACCCAACGCTGGTGATTCGTGGTACCGGTTTATATGAATTATGGAAAACTGGACGTTACAAGAGCTACCCACCTTCAATGCTTGTAGATCTGATCGCTCGAATTTTAGCTTTAATACCTCCATGGACTAGGGTATACCGAGTGCAGCGAGATATACCAATGCCATTAGTAAGTTCGGGAGTTGAACATGGTAATCTAAGGGAATTAGCTTTGGCTCGGATGGCTGATCTTGGGTTGAAATGTAGAGATGTACGAACCCGTGAGGTTGGCATCAATGAGATACATAATAAAGTTAAACCTCAGGATGTGGAATTTGTAAGGCGGGATTATGATGCAAACGATGGAAAGGAGACGTTTTTGAGCTATGAAGATCCAGAGCAAGATATTTTGATTGGCCTCTTGAGGTATGTTTAATTTAATAATTTTTAAGACTGTAAAAAAAAAAACTTATCAAGCATTATTAAATGGTGCTTTTGGTGTCGATCTTATTGCTGCATTTTTACCGAGTGGTTTACTTTCAAGATAAGATTAAATCTACATATTGTGTGTAGAAAAAGTAACAGTTTTAAATAGAAGTTTTAGGAAATATCTCAAACTATCAGACAACATTAAGTTGAAATAAAAAAGTAAAATCACACTTGCTCATGCTTGTGTTACATTGTTTAAGTAATTTGATGTTAACCAAAGTCTCTGGAAAGTCATACATACATAGATTTCAATTTGTTAATCAAAGTTATATTCAAACTCCTACAACACGTCCTATTCATGACTATGAGCATACGATATTAAATAGAATCATTTGTAGGTTACGCAAATGTGGGCGACACACTTTTAGACCAGAATTAAAAGGAGAATGCTCAATTATACGAGAACTCCATGTTTACGGCCAAGCAGTTTCTGTTAGTGAAAGAAATTTGGATAGATTTCAACATCAAGGTTACGGAATCCTTTTAATGGAACGTGCTGAAAGAATAGCAATCAAAGAACATGCCTCAAGAAAATTGCTGTTATATCCGGAGTAGGCACAAGAAAATATTATCGTAAATTAGGTTACGAGCTTGAAGGACCTTACATGGTTAAGAGTTTGATACCCGGCGAATATAAGAGCGTTTTCGATTGTGTCGACAATAAACCAAAACCTAGTAAAGTTAAAATGAGTATTCCTGGATATATTAAGCCACTTACTGTGGATGAACATATACATTCATTAACAAAAGATTGGGTAAGTTGAATATTAAGAGGTATCACGCTGTTTAATTTTTTTTTTCTTTTCAGTTTGCAGAATATAAGAAAAATCATGAGATTAAAAGGCCGTATTTTAGAAATGTATAGATATAAGTAACAATACTACTCATCAGTTAATTGCTTATTTAAATTAATTTTAAGTAAAAACGTATAATTGTAACTACAAACTAAAATAAAAATGAAATTAATTAATTTGCTTCTTTTATTTCAAAATATTACGAATCACTTTTCTTTAACAATAATTCTTTTACATGTTTCGGTATCCTAACTTTTTTCCTTTTTACCTTAATATTACTTGATCTTTCATTTTTCTCATTTACACTGTTGTTTTGTGGTTTCTGCTTTTTCTTCTTACAAGATAAAGGATTTGGTCCCTTTGGTCCTTTCCGCTTTTTCGGTTTCTCAATTTCTTCACTTGCTAACCCACTTCCTTCTTTAAGTTTATCGATCACCACCTTCTCTGTCGGTAACATCCCCACCCTCTCATTTATAATTTTTTCAGATCTCAACATAGATGTATGAGAGGGCTCCATTAAAACCGGAGCTTTATCATGTAAATATAAAACAGGTACACCAGGTAACATTTTTAAAACGTTTTGTAGTTCTCGATCTTGTGTCGCTACCATATAATGTTTTCGATTGGAGCGTGCAACCATTGAATGGAAGCATTTTGCCCCGGATACAGGTTTACCTTCATGACCGCATTTATGAAGAGCGTATTGTTTTAAAATGATTAAAGCACCATGCAGTGTCGGTCCAAAGTTTTCGGTCTCGATAATAGCACATTGTGTTGTTAGTAATTTTAATTCGCTTTGAAGATATTTAGGAATGTTATCTGCTATATTGATTTGACGCTGCAATTAATTAAGTGTAATATAATAACATTCGTTTGGTGATATACTCACATTTAATGCTGCTAAACAAAATGTTCCATCTATTAATATCTGATATGGTTGGCGGAAACCGAAATTATTAATGTAGAAATTTAAGTATCGACTTACTTTTTTATATCGTTTAATTTTCATTTTTATTTTTTAGGTTAGAAATGATTTTTGACGTATCAAATGTCACTATTTCGTACTACCAATCGATATAAAATAAAAACACTAAAATGAAATAAATAAAAATAATTTTAATAATTCTAAATATATATAAGTATAATAAATAATAAAGTATCAAAGTTTTTATAATTAGTTTAGTCAATGAGTACTTTTTAGTCTAAATTGTTTCGTTTTAATTTTAGCGGAGAAATTGGGGAAATTGTTGAAGTTTGTGTGGTATCCTCGACTATCGTATCAGTTTTTTTTTGAGGTGTTTGTTTCATTCATTAATAATAATTCAAGTACTTTTAATTGAAAAGTAAGATGACATAAAAACTATGTGCTGAGCTTATTTCGTACAAAAACATCGTTAAAAATGTCTATGGCATTCGCACAACGAGGTAGCAGGCCTCCGAATCCTGCACAAATACAAAAAATGCTTGACGAAAACGGACACCTCATACAAACGATACAAGACTATCAAAATAAAGGTAAAGCTCAAGAATGCGTACAGTATCAACAGTTACTGCATAGGAATCTGGTATATTTGGCTAGTATAGCGGATGCGTCGCAAAATGTACACGCATTGTTGCCGGTAAGAGTTTTAATGAGATATATTAAGTCTGGTCTGTACAGATCTTTATTTTAGATGTTACAGCCTCCACAAGGTGCCCCGCCAACACATGGACAGCCACCAGCTACCGATCAGCATATGAATAATTATAATCATCAACAACAACCGGGATATCGACAACCACCTGGGCCGCAGAGACCTGGAGCTGCACCTCAACCGTATCCGCAGAGGGGATATCAACAAGGGCAGTATCCGAGTAATTATCCTCCTCAAGGTGGAGCTTATCCACAACAAGGGCAATATCCCCCAAATCAGCCGCCTGGGTATGCAATTATTAAACCTGTAGTATTTTATTTTAAAAATAAATGCAATTTATTAATGTTAGATTGGATAGCAATTAAATGTTGACTGAAAGAACATCAATTTGGAAAGGTGGGCATAAAAGATGTTTGACATTTTTGATGCAAGTCATTTACAATAAAATTGAAAACTTGAAAATGCGAAAAATATAATAGAAACATTGTTACCTCTTTTTGAAGCTGTGCTTATGTTTTTTATAAAATCAAAAAAACAACCTTGTGTTTCATAACTTCCAAGTTAGGAGATGCTTGGAAGTCAGTCTTTAACATTTTCTTGACCACCTTAGAAGAATTTTTGGGGTCATTCTCTTCTTCGAGACATGGAAGCATTATTGAATTTAAAATGTTAAAATTGGAACTACACTGGATGTAGAAAACTAGCCCCATAACATGAATCGCATTTTGAACAATTTCGAATTTTTTTTTAATGTTCCTGTGTTCATATTTTGTTCTTTGCATGCCTTACAAAGCATTTACCAACAGATCTAAAAATATTTATCTTAGTTTCATTAGATCATAGATAAGATGTCCGATGTGCACGATCAAAATTTCGTTTTGCGACGAATAGTCGAATTTTTTTACCAACGTAAGTTAAAATATAAGGAACGTACAGGGTGGGGCATTAGTGTGAGGAAGTCCAATTACTCCTGTATTATAAGAGAAATGAGAAAATGTTATTAAGATAACAGTTGAAGCGCCTGGGGGGCTATAACCTAAACATATTTTTAACTATACAGGGTAAACTAAACTTACTTTATTTTAAATAGAACACCCTGTATATTTTTACTGTTTACGATTCTTCTAGGTCTTACCTTTATTATAATATAGGGTTTTGCTATGTTATTCAGTTTACTTTAGAAGATATGGAAAGTTTTGCATGAATTTAATAACAAAGTTGGTGCCTCCTACCGTACTATGGCTTCCACACATAAAATAATTCATTTGCGCTAGAAACATTTGTAATGTGATCTCCTTTCATCAGAAATTATTTATTTATCGGCGTATTCATTGTTCCCCAATTCCAAATGTAGCTTTTATCTGCTCTTACAAATCTATACAGGGTTGCTCACTTGGCCTTCTTTCTTAAATAGTGTTGGTGAAACAAATCTAAGACTACAAACGAACAAAAATTGTACGTTACAGTTTAAAATAAAACTTACCTTTTTTACAGATATCCAGCAAATACACAAAGTAATTACGGCCAACCTCCATCAACGACGGCACATACTAATTATCCACAACCAGGCTACGGAACTCCACCTCCTCCAAATAACGCTCCTCCTCAACCTAGTCCGTATCCTCCACCGAATGCTCCTCAGACTCAACCGAGTTCATACGGAGCCCCCGCTTCGAATCCACCTTATCCAAGTTCGACGGCGCCTCAAAGTTATCCTCCACAACAGGGATATCCTCCTCAACAATCTTATCCGCCTCCACCTTCAAGCCAAGCCCAAAACACTCCGTCCTATGGAAACCAACCAAGTCCCGGACCGAATAATTTCCCACCTAATAACGCTCAATCGCCGCCGTTTACCGGTCCTCCGGCGAATACGCAAACCCCAGCGGTGACTTCTGCTCCGCCTCCAACATCGCAACCGTATCAACCACCGTATCCACCCAATTCTCAACCGTCGAATCCGAATGCTGGATTTACGCCACCGCCCAATCAAGGATATCCCCCGGAGCTCCCCCTAATAATTATGGATATCCTCCGCAGCCTGGTTATCCACCGCAACCGCAATATGCGTCGCCTCAACCTCAAGGGTATCAGTATCCTAGACCGCCGGCTGCTCAGCCACCACCTCCTCAAGGACAATATGGGTATAATTACCCTCCACAACCGGCTCCTCAATAGATCGTGTGAAGGATTGATTCATGACGATGTTTTAATGGAAAGAAGTTTGATGAAGTTTTGAGGCATTATAGTTTGAGATACAGCTTTTGGAAATAATCCTGTATCTTAATCTGTTGTTTTGGGAAATGTTTACTCTGCAAGAAGCCGTGCCTAAAACTATATCGGCTCGAATTATACTAAAAGACTTTATAGTTAATTGAAATATATTTCTTTCATTATTGTTCTTTTTTGACTTTGTATTTGTATTACTTAAGTGAATGGTATGTAATATTACATCTTTTTTATTTCCAATACTAGAGTTAAAAATACAATATAATAAAAAACGAGATTATTACTCTTATTATTGTCTCATGAAGCCTAGCGTAAGAAACAAAAAAAAGAAAAAAAAATTAACACGTTTGCGCTGAAACAAAAGAATTAAAAATCTTCAAATTCTTTTTCATATTTATCGACGAGTTCCACGTGTAAGTTGATTTCACCGCAGGACTCAAAATTCTGAGTATCCCCTAGATCTGTGCACTGTGGAACGAAAGGCGGCCGTACTGTTTTCTCAAAGATGTTTATCCAATCTATATCCTTGAAGAACATATGGTTTTTAATATCGTAGACTCCACGCTTGAGTATACCATAACTGAAAGTTAAATAACGAAAATACATTTTTTATTTTAAAAGTGAAAGTAGCTATCAAATCGTAAGTTAACTTTCAATTGTCGACTCGTGTCAAAGTTTGACTTCTATTTCATTAGTTTAGGCGTATTTTTATTTCGAGTATATGGTTCAGCCTTTTCGAAACATTGAAATAAGAATAAGCATTTTAAGCACATTTACCTGAAGAGCTTAATAAAGTGCTTGCAATGTTAACATCTCTAAAACTAGAGAAATGCCACAATATAAAAAGTATAAAAAATACCGCCTTGCAAACAAGTGCAATTAAAATAGATCAAGTATTAGAAGCGGACCATGCGGTTTCGACCTCCCAGGTCTCGTTTTGTATTTGGAGGGGCACTGACGAAACTTGGGAGGTTAATGTTTGTAATAGAGGCTCATGGTATATCGTTGTAATTGCCCTGCAAACGAGTGCAATGAACATAGATCAAACATTAGAGGTGGACCACGTGGTTTCGACCTCTCAGTTCTCGTCAGCACCCCTCCGAATACAAAACGAGAGTGCCTATCACAAACATTTTTTGATTTTTAAAATTCGATAACATGAGTATTTTCGGTATGATTGGGTAGGCTTTGAATCTATCCAAAACTTTTGGTTAGATTATTAATTAGACCAAAATTAACAACTTTGCAATATTTAAACCTGCAGTGTATCTTTTATAATAAGCGAAATCATCATAGTGCCCAACGAATCCTGTATAAGGTGACGAACTAAATTTGCGTCGATTTGTAAACAAAAAACGCTAAAATGACCTACTAAACATCATTCGTTTATGGGAAAAAGTTTGATTATTGAAAAGAAAAGAAAATTATCGGAAGAAACAACACGCAAGTTAAGAGATAGTCCGAAGAAAACGAATAGTTATTTCTTTGAAAAAGATGTGTCAGGTTATCTTGCTTTTTAATGATGCTATCACCAGACAACCAACAAAATAAAGTGTTACTTATTCGAACTGAAAAAAGAAAGAAAAAAAAGATCCTACTACAACTATATCAACCGCATTACAGTTTAATAGTCGTAGTATTAAGAATAATCGAGTAGCGGTAGTGAGTGGAAGCCTGCTAGATGCAGGTTCCAATCATCTCGGGCAAGATTTGTGGCAACATCTGAAGATTCGCTTGAGCTACCATTCGTTGTTAATATACAGTTTGGTGGGGTTACTGGTTTATATGTACCGTGCGTATTACACACACTAGCGTACACATATTTTATATGTATACGTATTATCTGTAGGTGTAGCAAAGTTACGATAGTGGGGAGACATTCGTAAAGGTTTTCGACTTTCAATCGTATTCATAGTATTAGTGCGGCAGGAGTGTCGTCTGGGTATACATGTTTGCTTTTAGGAATTAGTACGTAGCTTGATTATCTAGTTTTTCAGATGATGTATCTATGCAATAACATTGAACTGAAACAAAACTCTATGAAAATTGTAACTAAAATAAAATCTTTATATTCAAAACGAAACAAAATTTTATAATGAAATTTACAAAAGCGAGCGAGGAATGTGTTTCTCTCTTTCAAATACATATCCTCCTATGACATGCATAACAGCCCCTCCTTTCTGTATCACATACATAAATACGTACAGTAATGTGCTTTAATACTGACTCAAAGTGCCATAAATAATAAATATAACCCTTGTACGATGATAGATAGCTGACTGCCCTCGAGGGGTGAGTCAGTACTAAAGCACATCACTGTATGTGTGTGTATTTGAAATCGAATGGAAACCTTTCGCTGCGTCAATCTGTATAATTAATGTAATGTTAGTAGTGCTGTAGCAAGACCATCAAAATAAATACACACCCATAAATGACAAGAGCATGATCTGTAGCGAGAGTCTTGGCAAGGATTAGAGTTTAGGAAGCCACTGTAGCCGCTGTGTATCGACCACACAAAATTAACGAGTTGGCATTCAAATTCCAAAAATTATTTTTCTTGATGAGGCATGTGTTCATGACATGTTATTGGTATTTGGCGAACACTGCTCTTTTTAAATAGATATGTCGAACGAACCGATCAAATCTGGCATAAAATTATGTGTATGTCTAATATTAAATAGTAATGATGTAAGACTCAACTAATTCAGATGGCCAATACTCTCATTAAAAATACCTCCCATAATCCATCTGGATTTAGAGTATTGTTTAAGCTGTCTGTCTATAGTAGTAGTCGTAGTAAATCCTTCGCATTCTCGTGAATCATAGGGCAACTATACAGATGATTCAGTGATTTTGTGAGCGGTAGGGACTTTAGCCCAACGGTCCTTAGTTATTTTCATCGATTTTGGTTTCTTCCTTCGGTTGAGTTACCTAATTCATTTTTCGGAATGGTTACAGATGTCTTTCAAAAATTTCTTTCATTCTTCCTGCTTTTTTGCAACTTGCTTTATTTCTCCCATATATTTCTGACATCTTTTTGTTGCTTCTTTTAGGGTAAATTTCTTCCTTGTATTGATTGGACGTCCTCTTTCCTCTCACAATGAACTCGGCGTTATCTTTCCGTACTGTACAATCGATCTACTTCCATTTTCTTCGCCTTATTGTTGTTTCCACTGGCTCTTGGTTTGTAAGGTGCCACAAGTCTTCGTTTGATATTGTGTTGGGGTAATATACGTATATTCATTAATCTTCGTAAGCACTTGTTGAGGACGACACGTGGATTTTGTTCTTATCTGTTTTATTTGTCAACCCAAATATACAGGGCGTCCGCGAAAATGTGGGAAATTTCTTGGATCCAGATAGAACAAATAAGGTGACAAGATCCTATAAAACTTTTTTCCTACGGGCCCTTCCTACGGAGATATGCGTCCCTGAAGGATGTCGCTGGAAACCGGTTTTTCTTGAATTTTTTTAATGTACTATAATTATATATAGACACATCGAAAAAAATCATAATTAGAGTAGGCTATGTGAATGGATTGTTACTTTAGCCACTTTCACATAATGACATTTGTTCCTTGACATTTAATTTGAGGTTATAAAACTTATATAAACTAAAGTTACAATAAAATGTCAAGTAATAAATGTCATTATGTGATAGTGGCTAAAGTAACGATCAAAAACATTTACATAGCCTACCCTAATTATGTTTTTTTTCGATGGCACGTTATAATATAATATAATTTATAAAAATTTAATGTGATGGACACTAGTAAATAAGGACCTCTTAAAATATTTAGCTTTTGTAGTTTACCAGGGGCGACAACTTAATGCCTAAATTTTTAACACCCTGTATTTGGGGTTGCTTCAGAACGCTTTTCGAGATTTATCAGAACACTTAGCACTTGAAACCCATCGAAACATGTACTTCGTGCACGACGATGCACTACCTCATTGCAGCGTTCGTGTGCAGGAGCACCTGAATAACGTCTATGCAAACAGTTGGATAGGTAGTGGAGGACCAATTGCCTGGCCTCCTCGATCTCCTGACTTAACGCCGTTGGATTTTTATCTGCCGGGACATCTCAAAAAATGGTGTATTCCACTCCCGTCGACATTAGGGAGGAACTTCTACAGAGAATAACGTTTCATTGTGATGTGATAAGGAACACGGCTGGGTTATTGTTGCGGGTACAACAGTCCTTAATTCGTCGTGCCCGCCAGTGTATCAAACGTCACGAACCCCATGTTGAATACTCTTACGAAGTTTTTAAATAATTTCATTAAGGTACCTTCGGGGACACCACTGCCTTTATATTAAGTACTTAAAAAAAATTAAGGAAAAACCGTTCTTCAGGCACGCATATCTCCCTGGGAAGGACCTGTAGGAACAACTTTTATAGGAACTTATCATCTTATTTGTTCATGTTCTATCTGCATCCCAGAGATGTCTCACATTTTCCCTGACACCCCGTATATTCGTTTTTCCTCTACCTTTCCGCAGTTTCTGTATAGGAGTAGTGTATGGTCTGTTGCAAAAACTTTAGGATCATATTTATAGTTCGTACTTGAAGTTGTGAAGATGTTTGGACACGCGAGTTTGACGCGTTTGTAATGACACTTACGTCAAAATCGCGTGCTCAAGCATCGGCACAACCTCAAGCACGAACTATAAATATGATCCTTAAACTAGCTATTTTATTATTATTAACTGGTCAAAATAAGATTGTCTGGATTCACCAGAAGTCGACAGTTGAAAGCGGTACTCTGATATGATTGGTAAGAATTTAAATTTAGATCAATCATAGCACCGTGTTATGCCATTGTTGCAAGCCATATTGAGTAAATTGTCTTGTCTCATTTTTTTGCAATTGTCAACAAAAGTACTGTTCTTTTGTTTTTTTTTTGCAACTGCGCAGTGATAGACCTCTGGAACTAATTTTAGCTTGCTCTCGTTCATAAAGACTGGCTTGCAGAGTCTTTTCTCTCTTGGATGAAATTCGAGGGCAGATCTTACAAAAATTTCAATTTCATTATGGGATCTTTCTTACGTCAGTTTAGCATCAAGGAATGAGATCGTAAATTGGCATATCTTGCTAACAAGTTTAGCTATCAGTTTCTTTAATTCCTGAGTGCGTTGCCAACCATCTCAAAGCAATGGCGATATTTCGCTAAATATTCCAGCTTTCTATGGCATCCTAACGCTATTTCATCTATTGACGACCTGTAGTCTCTGGCCATCAGAGAGGATTTCCACCAATGGAGGGTTTCGGAATGCTCTCCGCATAAGTCTGGATGCTAGAAAAATGAAGTCAACTAATGGCTTCTCCATCCCTTTCCCAGCACATTCTAATGGCTACAGATGCTAGTGTGGTTTTTGGCATTATTAAGGTTGATTTTGACCATAACATTAACTACCTAAACACCAGATTATACAGGTCTAGAAACTCTTAGTGGTTTAGTCCTGTGATTTATACTTCAAATTAGAGTCCAGGATGGCACTTAAATATTAGACCTCGGTTGACACTGGATTTAGGAGAAACTTTCTTCTACTCGAACTATTCCCTAATATTCATTTTTTATGATTTCTATTTTGGATACAATAAACACTTAGACTAAGATAAGTTGGGTTGGATGGCCAGATTTTGACTACAGCAAAAATTTTAACAAAAGCTGCAGAAATCGAATTAATACCTTGTTACGTAAATGACCTCAAAAGTTTTGCCGATATTTATTACTAGTTAATGTAGAACTTAAAATAAATGAAATATTACCGCCTTGACAAATCCACCTGCAGCAAATTTCTTATCAAATCCTTAATTTCAATCCCAAATTCAGGAGGGTATCGATACTTTAAACCGACGATCTTTTCATAGGTCACCATTTGGTCGTGATCATAAAACGGTGCGTGACCTGCCGCCATTTCGAAGACCAAAACACCAAACGACCACCAATCTACACTTTGACCGTATCCTTTACTCAAGATGATTTCTGGCGCTAAATAATCGGGGGTACCACACAATGTCCAAGTCCTAGTTCTGACATACTAAAATGCAGAAGTGTATTTCGAAGTTTGCTTGGAATAGAGATTCGACCGAAACTAACTTTACAAAATCCGAAATCCGTTATTTTTATATATCCGTCGTCGCCTAACAGTATATTTTCCGGTTTTAGATCTCTGTAAACTAAATGCAAGTAATGAAGATATTCAAGAGCTAACACAACTTGAGCTGCATAGAATTTACATAAATCCTCAGTAAATTTCTTCACCCTTAAAACTAATTAGATTAGTCAAATAAATACGAACTAATTAATTGTTATATATCACTTTCTTAAATGAGTGAACATATCTCCCCCGCATATGAAAGGGATAACGAAATAAATATACGTGGTGTCTTTAAAACAATATTCCATATTGACAACCAGTGGAAAATTTATAGCTTGCAGGATTCTTTTTTCATACAACGTGTGCTGAACTTGTTTAGTTTTTATTAAAAGGGCTTTCTCTTGAATTTTCATAGCGTGATAAGTTCTTTTCTGGGTATGTATAACTAACACCTAAAATTTTACCTATATATAAAAATTAAATCGTTGCAAAAATATTTTTAGAGATAGCCAAGCTGAGCAGTTCTAAATCGAAATAGATTCTTACCACTTTACCGAAAGCACCAGTACCTAACAACGTACACATTTCAAAACCTTTCATAACACCAGATGGTTCTGGCTTTTTCGTCCACAACTTATCGAATTGGTATCTCATCCTGTCCAAACGTCTTTCGTAGTCCACTTGACTTGGCGTCTAAAACATATCCGCAACGTAAGAGCATTCCATAATAAGGTATGAGAATGACACACCCTTTGCATTGTTTCGGCATCTTTGCCCCTTAAATCACCTGCAATGATTACCGAGGAGTGTGCTGGTTTCGAACTCATGTTTTTAATTTGACAGACCAGCTTGTGATCTAATTGTCACGCAACCAATCTCGATGTAACAAAGAAAATGCGCAGATATGCAGCCTCGTGATTCCGAGTTGACATGTGAGTTTGACGCGTACTTGTCAAAATTGTAATGGGCGAATTTGACGAGTATATCAAAATTCTTTTCAAAAACTCATTCACATTTTATTGATGTATTCCTTTCCTGTCAATTTCTTTCTTTCAAACTTGCAGTTAATGCAATCGCAAGTCAAATAAAATCTAATTTGAAGCAACACTAATATTATTTTTTGACGAGAAGCAATTTATCTTGGATGATACTGATGGTTGGGATATAATGTGTTGACATTTTGGTGGCGGCACTGTTATAGTTTGGCCGCCTTTTGTCCATAACAATAAAATCCCTATAAGGTGTATAGGGATGAATTCCAAGTCTTATACAAAACTTTTGGTAATGTTTATTAAATTTAACGGTTACACAAGCAGTACATTCCTAAACAATCAATTATATTTTATACATACATCTGAGTAATACACTGGTGTCAATATGACGTCATATTTTAGTAGATATAAATTCTTGTGACAGATATGACGCCATGAAAGACGTCAGAAGTATCAGAAATTAATGTCATTCTGTCACAACCACAAGATGTTATTTATGGATATACAAATGACGTTAACATTTAACGTATAAATCAAAATATTACGTACAACTAACGTCATTTTCAAAAATATGTTACAAGTAGCTACCATCTTGTACACATGTTCATAAAATCCATATAATACAATAAAAGAACGAAATAGGAATAATAAACGAGCAAACGCAATAAATGGGTCGTGTGTCTTTCCTATCCGTCGATCACTGAAAGAGAATAACCATACAAAATCTGTTAACTGATATTTTTGTAGAAATTGAGGAAAATACTCTTTATATCCATGTATTAATTGAGCAAACAATCTGACGTCATTTTTTCGGTGGTTTTATGGTGATTATGTGTAGGAATGTAATAATAACGTTAGAAGATAAACGTAACAATAAAGTCATTTCAGTCAGTTTTTCGTGTTATTTTAAGGACATGTGTGTACATAGTTTTACGTCAGAAATATGTCATATCGATGATTTTTTTCTCGTACCATTAAACCAATACAAAACACGCCATAAGTTAATACACACCATAATGCAACACACTAGTCCTTTATATGAAAGGAGATGTAACCGGAAAAAGAGTGAGTTGGTTAGTGTATGACGGCACCCACAGTCGTTAAAATGACATGAAAATTAAGCTGCAACATAATCTCGTCAGTTTTACGTTGGAATCGAAGTCTTAATTCCTTAATTCGAACAAATAATATCAAAACCACGTTATCTTGTTCGTTAAAAAATCGTTAAAATTACAAAAATTATTTATATATAAAAGGGAACCACAATATAATTATCATGTTTAACTTAATTTTAAGATTAAATTTTGTAAAAAATACATGTATAAATAATAATTAAAAATTAAAATTATGCTATAGAGGTCATTAACCATGTCATATTGACGTTTACTGACCTACATCAAATTGACGTTTAAAGAAGGAAGTTAAATTGACATTTCGTGAGACGTCAAAAAGTCGTTGCAAAAGAAAACTATTTTATTACGTCATCAATCATACGACATCTGTGACCGTATTTACGCTGCTGCTTAGGTAGAGACTAAATAAAAGATACTGTAGAGAACTTTATCATCACGCTGTATAATGTTAAGTCATAATTTTTAGTGGTTTCTGCTTCATTTGATGGCTTGATTGCATTGAATTCTTCTTTCATCGGGAATTACTTTTATTAATTAAACAAATTTCTAATTTACTTCAAATATAAAATTATATATTTTCTAAATTTATACGTAAAATTATTCAGAATATTATTTGTGTTAACAATATTGTGACGACGCAATTAAATGTAACTTGATTTCTTGCGTATAGCGTTTGTACTGGAGTTTGTTTCTTGGAGAAAGTGGACCACGGTCATGTAGAGTACTTTCTTCAGTCCTCTAATATAAATAGTACAGTATTTGTTCGTAGTTTTATACAAAATTGATGTAAAATGAGATGTACATATGTATATATAATATACAGGTTATTTAAATGTTCCATAAACATACATATTACTACATTTTTTGATTGGCTGATAATTTTGATAGGTGACTGATCATAGCAAAACGTTAATATATTAGTAAACTGCGCCAATAAATTAGAGGAACATTAAGAATAATAGTTGTAATGTCATATACAGTTTTATGGGAGCCAGAAATTCTTACAATCGGGTTATATTATCGTTTATTTATCATAAAATAAATTCACTTTGAACATTTCAACCCTATCAATTCGGTTATCCTAAACTAAGAGATCACACATGTGAAACAGCTAGGGCAAAATTATCTTTGTCGGTACCTACAACAACTGCAAATTCACAATAAATCTAGTGTGCGTTTGTCAATTAATTATATATCATTAGATATTAAAAGAATAAGAAGGATACAGCTTACGCCGTTTTGCAAGATAATTTAATTCAAGCACTTCTGTTACATGCAGGCTTTGGAATCGGTACTTGGAGACAGGAAGATGCGTTAGAAGAGCTCATCATGGTCGAACGGACCGATACGACGCACATCTATTGCTAGAGACTTGCAGAGTGACCTTAGAAGAACAACAGCAATTCAAGTTTGTACGGAAACCATACGAAAAAGGTTACGAGAACATAATCTTAGATCGAGGAGACCAGTTTGAAAGCCACGACTGACTTTGGCTCATAAGAGAAACCGATTGACGCTTGCTCAACAATGTAGATTGGGAGATGGAACAGTAGTCCTCAGGGCTTTTCAGTGATGCATCAAGATTTCGGTTAATACGTTGTGATAGGCGTGAAAGACTTATTCAGGAAGTGGACAGATTTGGACGAGGATCTACATGGTGTGGGCTGGAATCCCATTTCATACTCGTACAATTCTTGTTCATATACCATACATGTGATACTTGCTAGAGCTCTTATAGGTCCTAGATCTTCCTTCCAGCGTAATAATAATGCAAGACCACATGTAACAGGTTAGACAAGATAATTTCTGGAAGAACAGCAGGTATAATTATGGATTGGCAACTTCTTAGCCTAGATCTAAATCCGATCGAGCATTTGTGGGATGAGCTGGATCGGAAGCTCAGGAGTCGACCTGTGACTCCCGAAAGTTTTCAACAGCTTCTGGTTGCACTTCAAGATGAATGAGTTGTCATACCCCAAGAGAACATCCAGAAGTTGTTTAAAAGTATGCCACGAAGGTGTCGAGGAGTCATTCAATCTCGTGGAGGATATACTCGTTATTAAACTTGATGTTGTTTAGTAACTTAAGTCTAATTTGTTAGTTCATTCAGATTTTTTTAGTTTATTGTATAGTTTGACAGTGTTTGACTGTATTTTAATATGAAATGTCCAAATTGAACTCATCTTAAGATAAATAAACGATAATATGACCAGGGCACTAGATTTTGTTGGATTTATAAAACTATGCAACACGATATAACTATTATTCTTAGTGTCCTTCTAATTTATTGACGCAGTGTAGTCGATACTAACATCATTTTGTAACACATGGGTCTTCAATCTCGAAATTCAAATTTAACTGTTAAATAGTTATGTATTACTCAAATGGGCAAAGCCCCAACTGGGTATCCAGATTCTAAAACTGGTTTAAAACTATACTTTTTAGATTTGTGGTGGGTACAGCTGGAGAGCCTTAATAATAAGGCTTAAATTGTATTGATGCTTATCACTACCATTACAGCTCTATCTGTGTAATTTAGGGACGTGTAAAGTTTTTGCGGCTTTATTACATACACCACCTTGTCCCAGGTGATGTAGCACTGTTAGTTTGTATCCCTGCGAATGGCTCGAGAGGTATACCGGAATGGCCAAATATAAATCAAATAAGTTTGTCGAACAAACTTGATTCCTTATCCGATCTTTTGTAATAATAGTAGTCTTTAGTAGATCCATATACTATTCAAATCAAAATATTTGACGTCAATCTTATTAATAGAAGAATTCTAAGTTGTTGGTTAATAGTGGTAACACCAGGTGAAATTTGAGGTCATATGGAATTTGACGTAAAACGAAAAAACGAAGAATATTCTGATTATTGATTTACTTTAAATAAATTTATATTCGAGATTAATTCTTTCCTCTTTAACCTTACTTGCGCAATACCTACACCATTTACGTCAATTCTCAATTACCTAACATGTAAATCTCGCCATAACAGAATCAAATTAACTATCACAAGACATTTTTTTTTTGACAAGTATGATTTCAGTGCAAATACATACCTATTAGTTACAAAAACAACTTACATAACTCATTTAACTTATTATTTATGTGAAATCATTACAATAATCTGTAGTGATGCAAATCAAATTCACCGAAAGACACTGCGAAAGAAGACCCAGGGAATTAAATTGGACGTCAATGCATAGTAAGGATATCCCCTTTGTAAGGTGTCTCTTTCCCAGCCCGTCACTGATGGATAAAACATACAATGAAATATTTATTAAAACGTATTGTATACCTCTTGTTATCCTGTTAGTTCTATTTTTTGCAGATGCAAATTTTAATTAATAGTGATTTGTGCTCAACATCTTATCGGGTGCAGAAATAAACAATCTCAATTAACTCAGCAGATTTGAAGCTCTGTGGATGATACATAATCACAGATTATTACGTAAATCACTTAAAACGTCCTAATTCTTATGATACGAAACAATCTTAAAAAAAAGCAAAAAGTGATCGGTACAACAATGGTAAAGAGCTTTAATGCTAATAAAATGTTTTCACCTCCATCATTAGTGTTTCATCGTCCCGAAAATGAATCCCACGAAGGTATCATGTTTGGAGAATACATGGAACTTACTAAGGGTCAAATCTGGAGAATAGGGCGACTGTTGGAAAATTTCGCATTATGAATTATGGCCAATGAAATATAACTCCTGTGGACAGGAGTGTTGTCATGATGAAACAATACATCACGTTTTGTTTTGTTGTGGAAATCCTTTATGGACATTGCAGTGCAATAGTGTTGGACTTTTCCTAACGTTTCCATGGAACCGTCGCATCTGACATCTACTTCACAGGAGCACCGAGTACCTATTTTCCCTTTTCTATCTCTTATTATGCTTCTATTTTCAGTTTCCTTGGTACTCATAATTCCCTTCATCATATTATATATGTCCTGCCAGTTTTCCGGTGATTTCAGCATGGTATCCACCAAGTTACTGTTAACTGAGTCTTAACCTTAACTTTGGTGTAGCGTTTAAACGTCTCCCACCTTTGACACTGGAAAATTGTGTGCTCGGCTGTGTCGATACCGCTACAGTAGGTGCATTTGTCATCAACTTCTTTTCCTATACGTTTCCCCTATTTTCTGAACTGTCCATTGCCCGTAAATGCCTCTTTAAGGTAATAAAAAACATTTTTGTGGTTAGATGTAATCCATTTTTCGATGTTAGGTATTAAAGTTTTGGTCTATTGCGCTTTGAGCGTGTTATTATCCCATCTCTCCTGCCACCATTTCAGCATCAGCCGTCGAATTTCCTGTTTTGTTTACGTCCGTTATAGGTACTTCATCTTTCGCTCTTGCGCTATAAGGTCTATTGGCATAACTCCTGCTATAACTTGAAGTTCCACCGCAGAGACCGTCCTGTATGCTGACGCAACCCACAACAGCACTGTTCGTTGTGTTCTTTCTAGGAGCTTGTAGTTTCTCTTCGCCATTAGCGCATCTGCCCATACTGGACCTCTATGTAGTATGATAGACTGGACCACTCTGGCTACTACTGCCCTTTTGCATCTATTCGGGCCTCCGATATTTACCATCAACCTCATTAGTACACCACGTTTGAGTTTTACTCTCATAACTAAACATAACTTACACACACTAAACTACACCGCAAGAGTTGCAGTGATAGCCAGACAAGTAATACAGCTTACAGAGTCACTGCAACTAAGCACCCACCACACATAAAAAAATGATAATGATGAACCCAGGTTTCATCCACAGTAACAAATCTTGCTAGGATGGGTTCAGGATCTCGCTTAATCATAATCATATAATCATAATCATAATCTTTATTTCTGTTATTGCACAAGTTCTTACAAACGTCACACAAAATTTAAAAAAAAACAAAATATTTCACATATATCCAGCTAGGTCGTGAAAATCACAATTTAAATATTTAGACGAAGAATAAAAAGCCCTAGTACCGTTTCATTAGCCATCCCAACACCAAAACAGGCAAATTTTTAATTGCACCCGGGAGAACATTGAAACATAACATCATCATAATTTACACTGTCTCTGCTCCTGCTTAGGATAATTGTGCTGATCACTATTTAGAGACCTAAAATTGTCTCTGCAGTCTGCAACATATTTGATCCCAGCAATCACTCTTATACATCTCCGTTGAATCCTAAATACGTCCTGGCTATGAGTGGAGTGACCCCATGCCAGTATAGCATAGCTCATCAAAGAATGAAAGAAGGCAAAATAAATCATTTTCAGGTACTTCAATGATAGTTTGTTGCTCAAAGATCGTATTAGGAATAATTTAGTCATAAGTTTTTTGCGCAAGTTGTCAATATGCCAGTCAAGGACTGTTCTCGCATCTTTTCGCAACCATTGAGTGTTCTGTTTAATCTGTCCTTGTCTACTGGAATTTTGCCGGATGCATGGAAAATTGTGAGACTTACTCCTATTCACAAAAAGGGCAACACGTCACTTCTGGAGAATTACCGACCCATCGCTATCATCAATAATTTTGCTAAGATTTTTGAGATCTGTCTGTATAATGCTATATTCCCTATGTTTAGACCATCTTTATCAGAATATCAACATGGTTTTGTCGACAAACGTTCTACAGTAACTAATCTCGCAGTCGTTGCGCAATTCTTGTCTGAATCTTTAGATCGCGGTGGGCAGGTGGATGTGGTTTATACAGATTTTTCCAAAGCATTCGACCGTTTGAATCATTCAAGGCTTTTGATGAAATTGGATGCAGTTGGCTTTTCTCCTTCGTTGCAACTACTTTTTAGGTCATATTTATCTAATAGAAGGCAATATGTTAGTTTTAAGGGTCATCGTTCAAACTACTTCACACCGCTTTCGGGCGTGCCTTAGGGCAGTAACCTAGGCCCTTTGCTCTTCCTGATCTTTATCTTTATCAACGATTTACCTTCATCAGTGGATTGTGGTAAACTATTGTTCGCGGACGACCTGAAATTATATATTAGAGTTACTACCATCGATGACTGTGAGTACCTTCAGTGCCAGTTAGATCGGCTTTATCAATGGTGCTTGGATAATGACTTACATCTAAATATTTCCAAATGTACTTAACTCAGTTTCTTATTCACGTAAATCTACCGCAATTGACTTCAGTTATCGAATCAACAATATTATTTTAAACCAGTGCGACACTATAATGGATCTCGGTGTGCTATTTGATAGGAATCTTACTTTTAACAACCACATTAGACACATTATTGCTTCATCTTTAACATCATTGGGATTCATTATTCGTAATACGAAGCATTTTTCACTACTTCAGCCTGTAATAAATTTGTATTACTGTTATGTGCGCTCGAAATTGGAATATGCTTCTCTAATTTGGTCTCCGTTTTATAAGACCTATTCACAATCTATCGAGCAAGTGCAAAGACGTTTCCTGAAATATCTTCACCTCAAACAACATGGAATATATCCTGAGAGAGGCTTCAACCACACAACTCTTTTAAATATGTTCGCTTTTCAGTCGCTTGAACAGCGTCGCACTCAATCCGATATTAAATTTCTTTTCAATTTAGTACATAACATAACTGATGTCATTTGCCTCAGTAATTCTTTGAGTTACGCAGTTCCCCAGTATTCAGTACGACAAACAAACACATTTTACTGCGCCTTTGCGCGCACTAATGTTATGTCACACGCGCCACTGCACAGAATTTGCAATTACTTCAATGTTAATTTAAGTCCATTAGTAGATTTACACTCATCCAGTTTACCCTCAATTATGCAATGTATTAACAACTTATGATAAGTAGCTGTAATTTCAGTTTTTTTTTTTTTTCTCATACCGCTTTCGCTGGTTTTGTACTTCAATCTTGTAGGTCTAATTTAGCTGTTGAAGCAATATATTTATAGTATCTAATTTTTAAGTGTTCTTGAACTGTTAGGTTTCTTTTCTGGCTTATTTACTAGGTACTCCATTAGAATTAGTAGAATTAATAGTATAGTAGTTATTGTAGCTCATTTATTTGGTATTTGGTATCTATTTAACATGTCATGTAATTAATCAATCTTTGTCCTGTTATTGGATGTACATCTGTTGGGCAATAAAACATTATTATTATTATTATTATTATTATTAATATGCAAATCCCAAGTTAATTTACTGTCCAACCACACACCCAACAGTTTTACAGATTGAGTGAGATTATTATCATTAACCTGTCGTAAGGTTAAGAGTAAACTTTCCAATTTAGATATATTCATACTTAGTTTGTTAGCTAGAAACCAGATTTCAATGCTGTTTTGCAAGTTATCAACTTTAACACTTAATTCCTCAGAAGAAGAGTCAAAAATTATTACAGTAGTGTCATCTGCAAATAACACGAAAGAGGACTGTGGATCACAGTATTGAATAGCATTAATATAAATCAAGAATAAGCAGGGGTCCAGGATAGAGTCTTAAGGTACTTCGTTTTTGCATTTAACAAACTGAAGTCGGTCATTTAAGAAGGAGTGTAATAGATTAATGCTCAATTCTGAGAAATGATAGTATTTAAGTTTCTTCATTGAGATTTCATGGTTGAGTAATTTGCTTTTGCTCGAAGTTTTGTAACACAGTTGAGGTCAAGTTTTGAACAGTAAGAAGCTCGTAAAAAGGTTCTTACGAGAGCCAAACTTGCAAGGAGTATACAAGGAATTACGTTCAAAATAATTAGTTATTTGAATTTTCAAAATTCTTTCGAAGAGTTTTGAGAAGATCGATGTAATTGAAATGGGACGGTAGTTATTTACATCATCTAGACATCCCTTCTTTAAAACTGGTGTAATAAACGATATTTTGAGTGATTTAGGATAAATTCTTTCCGAAATACACTCATTTATTAAGCTCGTGAAGGGATAAATTATGATGTTTTGTATGGTATTCAATATTTTGGAATTCATGCCATAGTATCCCTACTACTTGATTTTTTCATGTTTTGAAATATAGATCTAACTTCATTAAAAGTAACCTCATAGAAACTAAAAGACACATTAGGGGGACTACTGTCAATAAGATAGGCAGAAGGAACACTCTCCGTAGTTGGTAAATTATTAATGATACTATCAGCAACACCAACAAAGAAATTATTCATGCTGTCAGCGTTAAGAAAGTCAGAAGATTTATGACGAGATTGACAGGAATTATTGACAATACCCCATATGATATGTGGCTTGTTTTTATGCTCAGATATAAATCTATCGTGAGCAGAAATTTTAGCCATCTTAAGCTCAGATCTATATTGATTTCTTAGAGAGTTTACCTAATTATCAGGGAGGAGATTGGGATACATAGATCCAAATTGCCTAAAAAAAATCAAGTTATCGCGTAGGGAATACAACCTCTCATTAAACCACTTGTAGTACGTTTACTATCATACTTTGTGTTGACAGGAAAACTCAGCTTCATAGCAAGGGCGTAGCGAGGTATGGGCACCAGGACCAGACTTTTTTAGTCAAATTTTGATTATTTTAGAAGGATAGACGTGTCAAGACAAAAATTTACCGATTTTTTTACATTTCGCCTGATCTACCGATTAAGCCATCATATCTACCGAATTCTAAAAGCATGTTGAACTAGTGAAAGAGACGGAAATGTTTTATCCCGCAACGAAAAAGGCACTTCTCATTGTCATTTCTCTTCCAGGTACAACATGCACTGTAGAGCGGTCATTCAGCACTCTGAGAAGAGTAAAATCGTGGCTTAGATCCACAATGACAGGTCAACGTCTGAATGGACTGTGTCTTATGAGTGTCCATAGGAAAACTATCAAAGAAAATAAAGATCATTTTGAACATGATATTTTAAAAATGTTTTCAGTCAATTCTAGAAAATTAACTTTGGTATAGATGTGACAAAGGGTTAATATATGTTTGTTTTATCATAATAGTTTTAGATTGGTTTTCTGTCAATGTTAATTACTTTAATTTTATTAAAGTCATGTTATTTCATTGTTTTGTTTTTTCGATAATAACGCACCTCATTAACCAGCTTAAAATAACTAAAGTATGGCTCCATTTATTGCCACTGAATATGCACTGCAAAACTAGAGAGTGCGACTAGCCTTATCTTTAAACACGTGGGAGGACATAATCAGAAGCACTACTAGTGTAAGAATCTACCTTTCATAACTGGCAATTTTTATCTAAGAATTTCAGGTTTTGGAAAACAACTTAAGGGTTTTCAGATATCCGGAAAATGCGTTTTGAGGCATAATCTGCTTGAAAATTTCCCGGGGGAGAACCTCCGGACCTCCCACTTCTCTACAAAGTATTCCCCAGACTCCCGAAAACAAACCTACACCCCTCTTCCCCCTGGCTACGCCCGTGCTTCATAGCGTTAGTGATGGTTTCCAAAAACATTTCTGTTTTAGTATCTAGGCTCAAACTAGTGTTAGGAGTAAATAATGATGATCAAATTCGTTTCTGAAGTGACCTGTCAAATGTGCTTTCGGTTTGGCGTCAACCACCTTTTTGGAACCTGATTATTTGTGTAAAATGGTTTCTTACTATTTTAGTAATTTTTGGGTCTGAACAGAGATATTTTACGTGCTCAATATTTTTATAAACATTACCTTCTATACCTAAACACTGTTTGTGAGTAGACTTAATTTTTATATTGTTCAAAATTTTGCGAGGGTTCATGTCCTTCACATTTTGACATTTTTGATTAAAATAAATATTTATCTCCATATGAACTAAATGGACACGCTGTATGTTTCATAATAATAACAATAATAAGAGAACAGAATGGCATCCTTTCTCAATATAACAGTATAATTGATGTAATCCTAAAGTTGGTGGGCGTTGGTATGGTCACGACTTGAACTGTACTCATTAAAATAAATAAGCTGCAAGTACACAAGGCTATTACGTATTTCCTACGATAATACATATATAGAAAATATGCCGTGCTACGCTAGAAGAATGTTACCTCTAAACTTTGAGAACTAATCGATGTTGGAATATAATGAAATGTGAAATCGTGATAAGTTTAGCGTGAACGGCTATTGAGAAATCTTTCACGTCCCTCCTACCAAAACTCTTGCGGGTTTAATGCCGAAAACAAATTATATCGAAGTTGATATGAAACAATAGAAATTAATAATTATTCATTTGAGAGATTGTTCTCTATACCAAGCATGTGTAAGCTTGTTGTTAGTTTATAAATAAATAAACAAATTTTTTAGTTACTAATCTTTTCATTTAGATATTTTTTCGAAGAGTGTAAATATTAGCGTTTTAAAAATCCAATTTCAATTATGATCGCATGCCTGAGAAACATTCGAAAGCATGAGTTGTTCGTTTGTAAACCAACGCAAAATACCTACATAACCTAAAAACGCCTTCGGAAATCAATAAAATGAAATGTTAAGGGGAGATTGCGCGCCAACTCCCTCCTCCGTACCTACCAAGGGCAAGTCCCTGCATCGTAAAAAGAGTTCGAACCAGAACCGGGCCCTGTAATTTTTACATTTCCACGCGAATTTCCTTTCCTTCATTGTTTTGTCGTGAAATTCCACTTGGATGTAGCGTGTGGTCATCACTTCCCCCCATAAAGGTCAATCAACAATGTTTTTTTGTTATTTAAATATGTCATTTGCAACAGGAATAAATAAATATTTTTCTCCGCATACTAAACATAGAAGATATGAATATCGATCGGAAATGCCAGTTTCTGTGTCCTTTCCCGGAAAATGTTGATGCAGTTCACGACATGATTTTGTCAGATCGTCGAATTAAACACGAGAAAAATTTCTGTAAAATGGATCCCTAAATATGTATTTGAATATTGACCAGAAGTGTGCCAGGGTGAAAGCATTACGCTCGATCTGTACTCGGTTTGACTTCTTCAGCCGTATCGTTACTATGAATTGGGTACATTTCTACGTCGCAGAAACAAAGTAATAATCGATGGAATGAAGACACTCTAGTTCTCCAAGGCTCAAGGAGTTTTGTGTTCAAAAATCCGCTGAAAAAATTATTGCTTCAATTTTTTGGGATTGCCATGAAGTAATCATCATTGATTTTCTGGATAAGAGTGGAACAATAGCTGGGAATCATTATTCGACGTTACTGACCACTTTTCGAGAAAAAATTATGTCTAAAAGTATTTTGTTTTTAGAGGACAATACCCTTGCACACAAATCATATGTTGTATCATGCAAACAATTCATAATTTAGGGTTAGAATTACTCGAACACACTCCTTATTCACCAGATGACTGCTGCTGCAGCATCTACGAAATCCTTAGGCGCGTTCAAGACTATCTTCAGTTCCGAACAGGAACAAGAAATTGTTGCTTACATCTTACGAATGGAATCTCTATTACATGGTTTAACATGGAAAGAGGTGCAAAGCATTGCATTTCAATTAGCTGAAAAAAATAAAATTAAGCATAATTTTAACAATGAAGAAAAACTAGCTGGGATAGACTGGCTCAAAGGCTTTTTGAATAGACATCCCAATTTAAGCATCAGAGTTCCGGAATCTGTTTCAGTTGCCCAATTAATGGGATTTAATGCAGTCGTAGTCAATAAATATTTTGATTTGTTGGAGAACACTATTGATAAATATAAGTTTTCTTCTGATCGAAGTTACAATTGTGATGAGACTGGCATTTCTTCAGTTGGAAAGTGCAATCCAAAGATAGCCAGCGCCGAGAGACGGAAAACAGTGGCAGTGGAAATTTGTATGAATGCCTCAGGCAATTTTATGTCCCCAATGTTTATTTTCCTTCGCGTGCGTATGAAATCTTGTCTTTTAGATAAAGCACCGCCAAATTCTACAGCTGTGTGCTATAAGAGCGATTGGATGCAGTTGGATATATTCTTTGGCTGGTTCAAAACATTTGTTTGATGGTCTCTCGCATCTAAAGAAAATATGATGTTGCTTTTGCTGGATGGCCATATGTCCCACACTAAAAATGTCAAGGTTATAGACTATGCACGAGATAATGGACTTGTTATTTTGTGCCTCAAACCGCACTGCACCCATAGACTGCAGCCTTTGGATGTGGGTTTCATGAAACCTTTAAGTACGTACTATTCTGAAGAGGTCAAAAAAAATCGAGTTCATCCGGGACGAGTAGTTGCACAAGAGGATATTGCCGGCTTATTTGCTGAGGCTTTCTATAAAGCAGCAACCATAAAAATCGCTATGAATTCTTTTCAAACTACGAGCATCTGGCCTACTAATCGCTATGTATTTTCCGAAAGCGATTTCATTGCTGCTTCAGTAACCGACATTGAGATGCCATCTAGACAGGATCAGAATGATATAGCCAGTGCTACTGAATTTTCAGCATCTTCACGAAACATAGTGGATGGCTTACTATCTGCACAACAGGATGCTGAGCTCCTGAAAACACTAAGACCTCTGGGAACCGTTGATTCTACAGAAATGCCAGGCCTATCACACCAAGCCATGGAAGTTTTGCAAACGCCAGGTCCATCGCACCAAGATGCTTATCTACAAACACCAACACATATCCAATTTGCATTTGCTGTAACTCCAGAAGATATTTCGCCCGTGCTAAAGTCTACTCTGACAAAACAGTCATCAAAATATTGAGGAAAGACTGCAGTGATTACAGATTCTCCGTACAAGCAAGAGTTAGAAGCAAAAGTACAAGATCATCTGCAATTCTGCTAAAACTGCGAAAAAAAAAACATTACATTGGGAAAAAGATCTAAGAAAAGTAACAAAACTGCTAAAAAGTTAACGAAATATCATGACGATTCCGGAAGTGATAGTTCAAAGTCATCAGATTCCGATGCCGGTCCACCCCAAGTCAATATCCACGGTAACATCCGAGAATTTAACATTAGTCGCCGGGGATAAAAGATTGTTGTGAATGACGATATTGAGGTTGGTATATTGTTTGTAAATTAACAATTTAGTTTTGCTAGAGTTGAGAATAATTTCATTAGCTTTAAACCACTCACAAACTCTGGAGATGTCGGCGTTGATTTGTTTTTTCAAAACACCACGTTCCGAAGCATGACAAGTCAATGATGTATCGTCGGCGAAGAGAAAAATTTTAGACTGACGAGCCACATGTGCTAAGTCATAAATATTAAAAATAACGTAGGTCCAAGCATCGAGCCCTGCGGCACACCACACACTACCCGGCCAAGTGTTGAATCTACGCTGTCACCCCCAACCCGCAGCCTTACAAATTGGGGACGATTTCGCCAAATATGAGCGGAACCACTCGTTTACTTTGCCCCTAAAGCCGTACCTTTTAAGTTTTCTAAGTAGAAGTGAATAGGGAACACAATCAAATGTTTTAGATAGGTCGCAAAACACAGTGGCCGTCATTTTTCTCGAAGACGTGATACAGAAAGTTATAAAGGGCGTCACTAGTTGACACTCCAGGCCTAAAGCCGTACTGACAACAAGAAAGCAAACCTTCAGCCTCCAAAAATCTTTTAACTCTCAGATCAACAACCTTCTCATATATCTTTGACAGGGTTGAGAGAACAGAGATAGGTGATTCTTGCGAGCTTTAGACAAGATGGAAAAACAGAGTTTAGAAATGAAAGATTAATTAATTGAACCAGGAAATTTAGAGCTTGGAGTGGTAATAAAAATAAGATTTGTTATACCGATGATTTCATGGGTGTCTGTTGGCAAAAAGAAAAAAAAAATTGTTATGATTGAATTTAAGGAATGACATAGGGTCTGCATTTGTACTGATGCAACTAGTTAAATTTGATGCTATGTTCGAGAAGTAATTATTCAAGTTTTCAGCAATAATCCTAGGGTCATCCAGCATCACATCATTTTCGGATATGCAGATCTTTGCCGTTCCCTGTTTGGTAGAACCGGTCAACTCCCGCACCACCTTCCATGTCTCTCGAGATAAATCACTGGATGACTCTAGTTGCTGTAGTACTTTTTTTTTAGATTCGCCAATCACTGTTTTCAAGGTACGTTTATATTTTTTATAATATTGACTAAACCATAATTCATTATAAAATTTGTTCATGTGTAGCAAGAATCTTTTATTTCTAATTGATACTTTAATGGCCTTTGTTAACTAGTGCTTTTTGGAGTTTTTATTCTTAATTTTATGCAATGTTCTGTTATTTCTGTTCATTGTCAAACATTCTGACATTGTTTATACCACAGATGTATTTAATGTTTTACTATAATTATTACATTAGTTTATCTATTTTTCGTTGTAGATTAGTTTTCTTTTACCTTACTTATCAGAGAATGTCACATAAAATTTATTTTGCAAATTATATATTGTAATTTGGGGTGGGAGTCTGTTCAAAATTTTGTCTCTCTCTTTTTAAAATAAGGTCTAGTTCTATGTTTATTTAATAAATAATCAATTCCCAAACCCCACATGAATTATTTTCCGTTCAAATTTGTTTCTGTTTTGACCTTCAACTACAATTGTAGTGCCGTCTGCATATAAAATTACTTTACTTGTAATTATTACAAGTAATTTATAAAAAAGGAGAAAAGTACTGGGCACAGCATTGAGCCCTGAGGAACACATAAGTAATTAAAAAAATCTATTGATGTACTTTCATACCCTGCAGATTCACTCAAGTTTATACATATTTATAAATCAACTGTAATGATTTAAAAAGCAAGATTCGAAAATCAAGAAGCATGTTTCTTACCTACAATTGAGGTTATCAGAACAAGGGTACCACATTTCCAAGGTTTTTTTTGTAGAAGTGGCTGAAAGTTTGAGTCAAACTTAAGTGCATTATTAATAGGTGGCAGTATTATGCAGCACCGAGCGAAAATGAAACTTAAGATTGTACGATTTGAAACTTCGATGCAAGATTTATTAAAAGTTACAAAAATTATTGATAAAAGAAAATTACTCTTGCAACAATTATGATGTTTGAAATTTTAAGACTGTAGGAGATACTAGTACAAAAAAAAAATATTTAATTTTTTCTATGGCTACCATTCCCTCAAGTTCCCCTACACGTTAATGTTTGATATATAAATAAACAAATTAATGTTATTTTAACTTTAACATTTAACGTTTATAAAACGTATATAGTAAACGTTTATTTTTAGTTTATGAAAATGTTTAAATTAACGTTATTTCTGTCTGAGAAGAAGTCTTGAATTATCATACAATGTTGTAGTAAATTATTTTGTCATTGTTAATATTTGATTTTTGAAAATGATTTTCAAGTTCAGTTCAGTTTTTTTAACGTTAAAGTATAACCTTTTACCTCATTAATAATGCAGAGTATAGGTTACGTATTGTCCTTTATCGTAAGTTTTAAAACAATTATATTATTTCAATTATTTAATACGTTATTAAAACGTTTATTATTCGTTTACTTATGTGTGTTTTAATTATTTTTATTATTACTACTACATAAATTTAAGAAACAAAATTATAATTGTAACCCTGAGTTCGTTCCTGTAAGCCACGCAACTTCTCACCCCTAAAACTGCCCAAATTCATCATCCCTTGCTTCATCCCCACTTCTCGGCCATTCATACATCATTCTCATTGTACTCCTACACCCATACGATGCGGCAACGCTTACTAGACTGTAGTAGTACGCTGTTGTACTTACGTTCAGCTCTGGTTGACTTTGCAAGGATACGTTGATATCACGTCCTTGTCTTGCCTTTGCATTTCGGAGTATATACATAAATGACGTCAAAAAGACGCCTTGTCCTTTTAAACGTAGAGCGTGGGCGATTCAGTTGTAGGGCGTAACAATATGCTGATATTTAATCGGAATTAGGAGATATTTGATCTCTGTGTGGGTGGGTTTATCATTTTTGTGAAAATTTCCATTATAATGATCCTCTTTATATTATCTCTGTTGTGAAATAGTAATTAATTAACTCAAAATGAGTACGATAGTAAAATCTTTGTGTTTTTATAAATTTTTAATTTGTAAATTATCGTAGGAAACGTAATTATATATCAGGTGGTTGTTATATTTTGAATTTCTTTTACAAATTTACATTTATAATATAAGTACATATGTAGTAGTACATCTGACGGTAGACTTGCCTATTCTTGCGTAATAAATAACTTGATTTCGAAACTTGTATGTACTACACGCATCGTTTCAGTTACAGAATTACCCGTTAGATGGCACCGTTCGTCTACTATCTGGGTTTTTACGCACTTGCGAGACGATAAAGCGAAGGTTAAACGCGAAACGTCACACGTTGGTGACCAGAAGATCGTGTACGTTTAATTCATTCCAAAGTTAGTGCAATGTTGATTAAATTCAGTCTGTTGTTGTAAGTTATAATAATGAAATGAGTAAGCGGCGATGTTGCGTTGGGTTTTGTCCGACCATTTAATTCGGGAATTCAATGGAAATTTACGTTAGCACTATTTACGGGAATTTGAATTAATTGCATACTCGTTCTTTTAATTTCTTTACATTTATGAAGTACGGGAAGAGAAGCAAAATTGTTTATACATATTATCATTTAATAGTTACTCCAATAGTTGACTGGTTTGAATTTAGAACACTTTCTATTATAAAAATAAAGTGTACGATATATACAGGGTGTTTCTGAATTGATACGAAAGATTTCACAGGGTGATTCTTTAGCAAAAATTAAGGGAGGTCTTTCATATAACTTTTTATTCAACACCCTTTTCCTTCCAAGTTACAGCCCTTTAAAATTAGGTAAAAAAATTGTTTTTATTTAATTTATCCACTTTGGAAAAATTTAGAAGAATGAAACAATAAAACTATTTGTCATATGACTTCATTTGACAGCAGCCTACTTGAGTTTTTTTTAGATAAATAATAACCTCTTTGTAAATTTATGAGAAAAGAGTCAGAGCAGTATTTTATTTTTTTGTGATCAAACTAACAATTTTATGATAAAAAGTCAAGACATAAAAAAGTTGCAGATTGAGTCTGTCTTTTTAAATCAATTTTTTAAATAGGAAAATATACACGCATTAAAAAGTTCTGATGCAAAATATTATAGGAATTGTTTTTTTCAGCCCCTTGTGATTACATTTTAGGGTAACAAAAATACTCAAAAACTGCCATTTTATCAGCATCAGTTATCTGCCAAATTTTTTCATTCTTTTTTACATAATTTTAAGCGGCTGTAAATTTTTTCCAAAGCGGAACCCAAAATCCAATAATATTGTTTTTGGGATTAATTAATGTCGTAGGAATATAAATTCTGTATTATAGATCTTTGGAAAAAGAGAACTGAACCCAAAATCCATGTTTTATTGAATAACTTTGTTTCTAGCTTTTTATTCACGTGATCAGTTATTTCGCCATTTCTGGAATAAATATAATTCTACACCACTACTAAGTTAGAGATCACTGTAAGGAATGGTTAGTTAGGGTTTTAATTTTTGGATTTGTTTTAAAACAATTAGTGTTAAGTTAAAATTTCAATGTATTTAATTGACATAGAGAAACGACTTTTAAATTTGCTGAGCTAAGCTTCTGCTACGTCACATATTTCGTCCATAACACTATTGGTCGGTGTTTGAACGAATAAACGTCTAGGAATTTGCCGCTAATGTTCTCCCAAGAAACGAAGCTGTTCGACAGGCTGGATCATAGATGGGCTGGATATAAGGAGCGCGAGTTTTTTGCATATCGAAGTTGTATTAGTTACCAACTTAGATTCGACTAAAGATAGCTATCAACAAGATAACCCTTAAGCGCTAACTTAACACTTTGGCAATTTGTTGATTATCTTAATACAATTGTCACTTGGACTTTTTTCATACAGTGATAGTCCTGAGTCGATGTTTGGGAATGTTCAGTATATATATATCAACATTTCTAGTCGCATAAAGTACATTTAGCTCACGATTTCGAACAAATAGTGAACGATGCTCGTATATAGTACTGTGCAATAACAACTGGGACAAACATATTTAAGTTGTCTCATTAAGGGCTCATTATTCATGGAATATCAATTGACTGGATGGCAATCTGAATATACTATATGTCATGGTAGATTCGATTACACAGATCCAAACATGGGATTTATGCTCATAAGAATTGTCCCAGATTTTATTGCATGGTACTGTACGTACGCCCTACGATACACACATAATACCCACGACCCATAAAGGTTTCTACTATATAGACGAGTTGATGCAACGAGTTACAAATTTGTCTATAGCTGTATTTTCTTACTGACTGGCTCCGACAGGTGCATCATTTCATCGCTATGCAAATCAAAGCGGATGGGAGAAACCGGCCGTTTTTACTATGGTGCGAAGAGGTACCATGTAGTCGTACCGTTGATTTAAAGAATACATAAAAGATGCGCAACCTATGATAGTTGATAGACATTTCAGATCCCATCAAATGCAAATCTCCATATGATGGGATCTGAAATTTCTGTCAACTGTCATCGGTTGCACATCTTTATGTATTCCTTCGGTCAAGGGTCGTACTTCGTGCGTAATGGAAGGCCGTGCGCGTTACCTGAGCGAGTTTGAGCGAGGAATGGTTGTGGGTATGCACATGGCAGGTGTATCCCTCCGTGCAATCGCACGACGTCTCGAGCGGTCGTTGTCGACAGTGCAACGAGAATGGCAAGAATGGAACGAACAAGGACGTACGCGCCTTCAGCCGCGAGCAGGACGGCCCCGCGAGACCACAACACGCGAAGACCGCGTGTTGAAATTATGTTAAGCGCTATAGCGCCGCGTATGTCCTCCTCAAGGTAACTTGGAACTGTTTGGCCAGCAAGAAGGGAAATCGTACTATGCACACTAGCCAAACTGTCCGGAGGCGTTTGCTAGAGAGTGGTCTGCGAGCGCGTCGTGCGTTGCAACGGATTCCACTGACTTGCGAGCATCACCATCGGTGGGTTGCCGAGTGAAGGCACATTTTGTTTTTTGACGAATTCAGGTTTAAATTGAGCGTCGGCAACGCGCGAATTTTGGTTCATCGGAGACGTAGTGAGCGTCAACTCGAGTAGTTCATCCAACTACGCCATATCCACCACCAGCAGGGCATTATAGTATGGGGTGGGATTACACATGGTGGATGTACAAGTTTACTGCATGTACAGCAGACGATGACGGGTCACCCGAATTAGAGGAAGCTGTTGTACAGCTAATCGATGAACATCCAGAAACCAAGACAAGAAAGATTGATGTTACGGTAAACGCAAACCATCAAACCATCTTAAGGATATTACACGATCAACAGTTATATCCTTTTCATATTTAGAGAGTACAAGCTCTTCTTCCGCGTGACTTTCCGCAAAGCTTAGTCCTTTGTGATTAGTTCCGACAAAAAATTGCCCAAAATGCGCAATTTCTATCCTACATTCTATTTACTGACGAGGCGAACTTTTCCAGAAATAGAATAAGGGAGATGCACTTTCAAGAGCAATTTTCCTTAAATTTATGGGCGGGGATAATTAATAATTATTTAATTGATTCCTTTTTCCTTCCCATTCGACATGGTGCATCGTACATTTCTTGAAAACCAGTTGCCTGGCCTTGAAGAAATTCCACTTTCGATCCGAAATTAAGTTTGGTTTATGCATGACGGCGCTCCAGCACACTTTAGCTTACAAGCTCGGCAATTTTTAAATAGGATATATCCGAATAGATGGATAGGTCGTGGAGTGGAAGCTGCGAATCAGCCGTGGCCTCCAAGGTCACCTGATTTGAACCCTCTAGACTTTTTGCTATCGGAACATTTAAAAACCCTTGTTTATACTACTACTTTAGAAATCGAATAATTGTTGGATGCGAAACAATTCGAAATACTCCCGGACTTCTTCAGCGTGTGAGCAGGCAATTGAACAGGAGGATAGAAGCCTCCGTATTAACTGTTGGTGGTCATTTTCAATAGTACCTTTAGGGTTTATTGTAACCGTTTCTTAATATTTCGAAATAAATTTGTTTTTATGCGAAATAAATCAGCCTGTATCTCTACAACGGAGCACTTTAGGACGTAAGTTTATAGGAACTTTTTTTCTCGAGATTATCCAAGCAATCGTACCTTAACATTTCTCGATGAACTTAAGAATCACCTGTATATTAATTAAATCTGCTGAAGATGACGAAATAATATGAGCAACGCATTTCCAAACATTGCATAGAATTTTGTCAATAACCTGAAGAGGATTTTAAAATTATCTATTGAATAAACGATAAACATAGTTGATTACACTGGTCAACAGGGTTTTTTTTTCTTACACTCTGATATGTGTACGTTATGGACGTTTTCATTGTAATTCTGAAAATATTTTCGAAAATTGGTTTCTGTTAAATGTTTTCTTGAATACATACATATATGTATTAAATGTACTGTCTGTCTAAAGATATTTTTTATGAGTAAGATAAAAGAAACTATTAAGTTATTATCATGCTAACGGGCATGTCTGAACAGGATTTAACATGTTTGGGCTACATTTGTACGTCATAGTCGTTAAACCACTCCCTCTTTTTCTCTACTGCTTTTGCTGTACAAAGACCTTCGGGTTTTCCAGTAAAAATAAGCATAAAATTTCCTATCCTAATTTACCTTCTGTCACTCGTCCAGTTCCTCATTCGGAAGTTTTGCCAGTACCAAGTCCTATGGATGTTTCGAACCAAGAACATGTTGAAACCGAGATAGAAGAATACATTTCAGAGTTGTCGGACACAGATGAAGAACATTTGCCATCTCAAGAGGACACGCCTCATTTAATAAATCAATTGGAATTAAATGACCTAGTTCGAGATCTCAATTTATCAAAAACGCAGGCAGAAATATTAGGATCAAGACTGCAAGTATGGAAGTTGTTAACTCCGGGTACGCGTATTTCTGTATATCGCAATCGCCAGAAAGAACTGTCATAGTATTTTTCAACTGAAGAAGGTCTTTCATTTTGTAAAAATGTTGACGGTTTAATGCAAGTATTAGGTTACAAATACCAACCGGATAGATATATAGATATAGATGCTTCTAAATTGAGTTTGAAAGCTGTCCTTCTACATATAGGAAACATCTACCCCTCCATTCCTGTTGGTCATGCCGTGCACATGAAGGAAACATATGATAATATGACACGTCTCCTTGATAAAATCAATTACAAAAACCTATAAATGGTACATCAGTGCTGATCTCAAAGTAGTTGCAATTCTACTTGATGTATAACTTGGATTCACAAAGTATTGCTGTTTCCTTTGTGAATGGGATAGTCGAGCGAGAAATTTGCACTATACTGTTAAGCATAATGGCCAACCAGAATACAATATTATACTCCTGGAGAAAAGACCGTAGTCCATAATTCGTGAGTGGAGCCTCATAAAATACTTTTACCGCCATTACACATAAAATTAGGTCTGATGAAGAATTTCGTCAAAGCATTGGATAAACAACAAGATCGAGAATTTGACGTACTCTCGAACGATTTAAAACGAACTGCTTGGGATGCATTTAAAAGTGTGACAAAGAATTTCTTAGGAGGAAATTGTTAGTGAACTTCTTAGAAGTTACCATGCATTAGGCTGTAATATGAGTCTTAAAATACATTTCTTGCATTCGCAGCTGAACTTCTTTCTCCCGAATCTTGATCAATATGAATTTCTTTTGTTTATAATACCAGGCGTAATAGAAGATATTTGTTTTTATAATAATTATTAGGAATATAAAACAAAATAAGTTTGTATATAATTCATAAAGAAAAATAAAAAAAATGAAAATTTGTTGTTCTGTGTTATTGATTACTTTAGGCTGTGAGTTCGTTCTGATCTCCATAATAACTAATATTTGTTATCCTGACGAGACGGTTATATTTTCAAAATGAAATATTTGCTTGCATTGAAGGGTGTAGAAAAATACAATTTATTTGTTAAAAGCTGACGTAGGTATGTAGTATTAGACACACTTGAAATTGTAAAAAAACAGTTTGTTCCTCTCATAAGGATTGGGACATTCTGAGTGAGTTGCAGTAGGAGATTCTGTCTCTGGCGCCGGCAATTAAACATTTGTGATTAATTATCTTCTCATCCCTCCTAAATTTGCTGAGCTACGTTTCAAATAAACGTAGTCGTTTTATTTACAAATTACATACTTACATATTTATTAAAGGTTTCGAACTGATATCTGAGATACGTAAAATATACGTTGAATGACAGCGTAATAGTAATGGTAATAAATATGAAGAGAACGTTTAAAATACTATTCCATTACATAGAAATAAACGTGTACAGCGTAGATACATAGTTTAATATACCATCATGTGTTGCTTGACAATGTATTATATTATTGATATAATTATAGATTTAAATTAGTCAGATTCATACATTATGCAACTGTGAATTCTATATAAAACTAGTATTATATTATTTTATGCACTACATACTTGTTTATGATATTAAATTAGTAGTACAACGCGTAGTAGTATCTGCGTCAATCGCTATGAATCGGTGTAATGAATGTCTGTCGACGTTCGATATTATCCGGATTTTTCGCGTTGAGGTTATCGAGCTTGCGAACAACCTGTACTTCGTACAGCCGATTATGGACAACTATGGAGATCTGTCGGGTATTTTGACATTGGCGCGCACGTTACGCGCTCGTGGTTTTTAGATTCTGACGTCGAAGTGCAGTATTTGCGTTGTGTTTTTTTTTACGTTCAAGAATAATTGACGATGATTAATTTTAGTATTTCTACCGATAAGGAAATCTCACAGTTATATTACTATTGAATTGGTGAGAGTTTTATTTTCGAAAACAAACGCGTTTGATATGAACCATCGTTTATTATACGCAACATTGTAAGTGAAAAAACCTTCCTAACATTAAATTTTGTTCAATCTACGAAATATATTTCGTGTAGGTATGCTATATTATAGTATTATTCACGTTAAAATAATCAGACGCAGTGCGTGTATTCGATCGACGCCAAAGGACACAGTAAAACCGTTGCCCGAGCTGGCATGAGCAAAGTCACAAGCTCGAAAGCATGCACACAAAACACGACGGCATTACCGTACCACCACAATGACGCATCCGAAAAATACTTTCAAATAATCGCCGTACGCTCCTCACATATTCTATATTTGACTCGACATTCTTGTATAGGGCGTCCTGACGACGTATGACGTCGCAAGCAGGCGCCAGAAATAGCACCGATAGTTTCTCATTCACGAAACATCTTGTGCATGTACACGTCTCGTATAGGTACAACACGCCAATAAATAATTTGATGGCTGCCGCCAAAACCGCAGCATATTACATATTACGCCTTCAGAATTTGCTATAAATTTGTTATATTTTCTCGATGGTATTACTATGAAATGTTTGTAAACAATTGCTGCAATATTACATGAAAATCTTACGATTGTATTGTTTGTTGCAAACTACTTCATTCTTGGCAAACGATTTTAATTTTTGTCCTTATTTACCTCCTTATTGGTTCTGTAATAGATGCACTAATATTATCTTAGTGGGAATTTTTAGGAAGGACTCGTATAGTATGTGACCTATCTCGTCCGAATTTTTATTTCTGCCTTCAACATGCTTGCAAGAAATCGAGAAACGCAGAGGTAGTATTATACAGGGGCGTCTAGAAAAAGACTCGAGCGTAAGCTGTCAATTATCATTATCATATTACGCAATAAAATTTTGCCCAAAACAATTTCGATGGAGGCGTGAATCCATCGAGGATGATTCAAGAAGTGGCAGTTCAAAAAATTGCAACAAATACGGAAATTATTCAAAAACTTGAAGCCATAGTTCTCGAGAATCGTTATGTCAAAGTGTCGACTAATTAGCATGAAATTATTATGGATTTGATAGTTTCATATCTATCGGAGCGTGATCAAAGAATCTGCATAAATATGGAAGGTGGAGCAAATGTATTTTCTAAGTCGTCGCGACTGCTAAAAGGGGTTCCCCAGATATCGACGATCGGTCCCTTGCTATTTTTAGTCTACGTCAACGATTTGGTTAATTATATCCGCGAAGGACAACTCTACCAATTTGCAGATGATACCATCAAAGCTATCAACGAAATTTGAATTGTATATTAGTTTGTTGAGGATAGATTTTTTTTTGGGGTCTTTGCCAACAACGGTTACCCTAAATTTATCCTAAACAAACTAACCTACAATTCAAATTTCTTTGATGGGCTTTTATAGAAAATTTAACAAACCATATAGTCACTTTCTTCAAACCTTTCAATCAATTATCAATAGCCAAATATAATACTTTGACGATTAGGAATTTATTCACTGTTGTCAAAGAAAAAACGCCCTTAGATTACGAAAATCATATTGTGTACAAAGTACCGTGTTTGGGATGTCAAAGCTGTTACATAGGTCAAACATTACAATGACTTAAACACCATTTGAGCCAACACCGTAGTGATTGTCGTTTGGGCAAGAGATCTTGCGCTTTGGCTAATCATACGGAAGAAAAAGATCACAATTTTGATTTTAATAATGTCAAAGTATTAGATTCAGATACCAATTACCTATTCCTCGAAATGAAATCAATTAAGTAACATTTACTGCAACATTCTCCAACGCAACAATAGTTGAATTATTTTGGTACAACCTGTATTTTCAACCAGCAGCTCTGATCTATTTCCATCTCGATGCCATTGATTTTTGTTTTGGTTTTTCCTCTTCTGTACCTATTT
Source organism: Holotrichia oblita (assembly GCA_023690525.1). Classification (NCBI taxonomy): domain Eukaryota; kingdom Metazoa; phylum Arthropoda; class Insecta; order Coleoptera; family Scarabaeidae; genus Holotrichia; species Holotrichia oblita. The sequence goes on from CM043017.1 coordinate 20,676,533, forward strand.
CGTATCACTTGTATTTATCAATTTTTACAATTTAAAATATCAGATCCTATTTGTCTTGTTTACATTAGTCTTCGCTTCTGAATTAATTTTACTTTAAATTTTAATATGTTTTCAATTTTAATTAATTACTTCAATGTTTTAAAACTTAAAATAATTTTAATGTAGTCTACCATGTTAAATTACGTTTTCGCATCGAGTTTACAACTTATATCATCTCCACTGTAGTTATTCAATTAATTTTGATTTTTTTTTGGTCATTATTGTAAAAAAAAGGAGATTCCTTTTTCTTTTAACCACCACAGACCGATTACCCGTTTTAAACCCAGTGGCTTCCATTATTATTATTATTATAAAGAATACCTGAAAACCTAATAAACATTTTATATGACAATTTAAACATGACGAGGTAACTAGATGGATTCCACACCCGAGCAAACAACTTTGGAGAAGAGTTCTGATTTTTTGGCACAAATTGTGACAGGAGACGAGAATTGGGTGCATCACTGAGACCCAGAAACAAAATTCGAATCAATGCAATGACTGCATAAAGGGTCTCTACCACTAAAACAAGCAAGGACTCAACCATCTGATGGAAAATTGATGGAAACAGTTTTCTGGGACACTATATTTATAGTTCGTGCTTGTGGTTGTGTCGATGCTTGAGCACGCGATTTTGACATATTTGTAATGACATTTATGTCAAAATCGCGTGCTCAAGCATCGGCACGACCTCAAGCAGAAACTGACCCTTAAGAGGTCTACAGACGAAACGATCGGCTATACAATATGTTGTAACATCGTAGTTGCTTCGACGGTCCACGTGTGGAGGAAAAACAGCGACTTGTCTTTACGTTTTTATTTTCAAAATATTTCAAAAAATAATAAAATAACGGATTGATAAATGTATTTATGGAGATAGGAAAAAGAATACATATTAGTGAAGAAATTTGTAATAATATTGGTAGATCTAGATAGATCTTAGAAGCCAGGGGCGTTCCAAAGCAGGGGGAGCGCAACAAATGCGTTTCACATTGGCGGGGTTGCAAGGGGCTGGCAGATTAAGTCAAACTAGGGAGGTAGATTTTAATTTTCCTTTAAATAATACAATAAAAACTATAGAAGTTAGGAGATATTTCCCAGGTAGCACGAAAACGTTTTTATAAGGTTAAATAAAGGTTACTTGCAACGTTCAACGTTTATAAACTTTAAAATAACGTTGTCTAAACGTTACTCACTAAACGTTAATGTAACGTTAAAGAGATATCGTTATATTTGGTTACTTTATATAGATAACGAATAATGATACGGAGTTTACGTTGTAGAAATTAGAAAATTAACTTATAACTGTTTATTTACCTTCCTATTTTTTTGATGGAATACGAACTTACATCATATTCTTCACTTTACTGCTATTCATTTATTTCGGATATGTTACATATGTTTGTAGTTTCATCGTTGTCAGAAACTAAGCTATGGCAATTAAGTGGCGTTATAAAAATATTTATGCATTTTCCAACGTTAATAAAATGTTTCTCGTTGTAACGTTTACAGAACGTTAAATTATAACGTTTTATTTTTGTGACATTAAAGTCGTCTTCTAGGTCGACGCCTTCAATACAGCCACAATTCAACACTTTTCCAGATAGTAGACTGATGTAATGTTAACATCTTTTTGGCTATTTCTCGTCTTATACTGATTCTATATGACGTGTGAATCACATCATTAATAGGTACACAAGTCTTTGATTTAAAAACGTTGCCATTTTTTGGACATCCTTTAAACGTCAAACATGACATGAGTTTTGATGATTAATGATCGTTTGATGATAAATATTTCCACAGGTTTTGGGTAGGTTAACTGCAAAGTTTTGAGTCGATTAAATTATCTACTTGATTAAATTTAAATAATATATTGGAGAAGTTGTTATTAAGTTATCAATTTTGATAGAAAATTAATGAATAATTTTGAACACAACATCAGTTACAAGGTACGTAGCTAAGAATGTGAACAGAAGGAGCCGTAAACCAAAAATGATACACTGGTTATATCAGATGGTTATAAGATCCATGGAGACCTACGCCAGTCTAGTATGGTGGCCAAAAATTAACGATTTAAAGATGGTGACTTAAACGAACATCTAAAGCGACTTTCGCAAACAGATACAAGCCCTAAACAAACCAACTGACACCAATGGTGCCCAACTATGCCACGAGCGACCATTCAGGGCGCTACTTCCAAGCTGCGAAAAATGGAGCTCTGGTGAACCTAAATTTGAAAATGGATCGCTTATCTGGTACAAAGACGGATTCAAAACAAACAAAGGAGAAGGAGGTGGGGTTCATTTACCGAAGACCAAATATTTTAGAGCCCTAGTGTCATCCCAAACCATTTTTTCAGGCGGAAGTACACGCTATAGACCCGTGCGTCCGGAAAAACCTAAACAAGAACCTGAGAGGCACATCTATATATGCACCGATAGTCTTTAAATAGCTTTAAAAGCTCTACCCTCTCATGACTTTGAGTTTAAATTTATCTGGGAATGTTGGTTGAATGTGACGGAACTAGCCACAACAAACAGGATATCCCTGATTAGCCACCTCAAGAAGGAAGTTCAAGAATGGGAGACAAAGGAAATGGTTTTCCTCTGGGGAAAACACTCGGCCAAACACAAATGAAGAAATTTATTAATTCCTCGCCAAACAGTAATACACGATTGGCCGCTGCTCTCTAGATATTTGCAGCATCTAGTCCAGAGATTCGTCGAGAACATTGGACTAGAAGGGTACTGATGGGATAGGGTAATCACAATAGATCAATAGATCGCAGTGAGGGGAGGTTCTTAGAACCTGAACGACCCTCCGACAATACAATACAAGACAGTACAGATGTGAACAGAAATAACATCTAGAAGACGTTTCAAAATGACCTTAAAGAGTAATATCTAGAAGGCGTTTAATAATCACGATGATATTGACATCGGTGGAACTAAATTAAGTTGTCAAAATTACGTTAGTTTCCTAGCTGATTAAAACTGTTTCAAGAACATAACGAGTATCAATGAAAAAAAAAGAGAGCAGAAAACATGGGAGTTGGAAGGAAGTTCTAGAATGACTATCGCGAGACCTAGATTTGAAAATAATCGATCAGTTTGATATGATCTGTGAACACAATATAAAATTAATTTAAAAATAAAAATATTAAATAAACGTAAACATAAGTATTGGATAGCTAAAAATGTACAAAACTCAAAACTACGAAGTTATAGCGTTACAGGGACGATGTTATCTAGTTATATTTAAACCATTTATCAATAATATTACTAAGCGATAAGCTGATAAATTTTGCGATTAAGCTATAAACAAGGATTCACATTCAACATTGCACGGGTTTATAGTTTACATTGACAAAATTTTCTACAAATTTTCTCCGTTCATTCATCGCAAATTATGTACTATTAATAATGCGTCAATTTTAAATTAACAACAATGTAGAACTCGGTAACAACGAGATATACGCGTTCATAAAATATGCTGTACATCGTCATAACGTAAATTTACGTGATGATCTAACGTTTTACATTTTATTAAGTAGCGCAAAACTTAATGTAATGATAATGACATGACATTATTCTAGATGTTGCAATACGCATTATTACAGCATAAATTGAACATGTGAGAAAATATTTTTACATCAAATGAAAATGTGACACTTGTAATCGGATTATTTCAAGATAAAGATAAATCTAAATTTTATACGAAATTCGAGATGATTTAGAACTTCCGTTTAACAGTAATCCTGTGTTCGTATTAAATACTGAGCAAGTATACTCGAGTTAACGGTGCATAGTTTGCAATAACGCAGGTCATCCGTAAACGAAATGTTTATTAAATCAATACTAATACTTGATGGTAATACTGGCACGTTATATAGCACAGATTACAATTATCAACAAGAATATCAATACAGTTTGTTTAAATAAATGCGATCATTTTAAATCGATTATGTACTCATATGAGTACCACTCATGTGTGTGACCACAACTTGTGTTTTTTTATACAGTCAATCAAAGTCAAACTCGTAAAGTTATAATTAGTCTTAGGATTTAATGCACAATGCATATTTGTTATTTTAAGGAATATTTCGTTTTTACTTAGGATCTCTCCGAACTACATTAAAATAGAACATGTTTCTCAATAAAAAAATTACATATTTTGCATATATTTGCGATTTTTCGATTTAGTGGATAATTTGACTGTTTAGTGCATAAGTCTGCATAATTTACCACCTGATGGTTGTAAATTGTAATACTTTACAAATTTCGTGCGTTTTGTATAGCCGCGTTTTTCATTTATTCAACTACAGTGCAATTAATAATAAATAGTTCTTTTAGCATTACTCAATTAGAAACAGCTAAGATGCCATTAACTGAAGCAATTAATATAGTTAAACAATGTGAATCGTTATTGGAAAGTGTTTCAGGTACAACAGGAAAAATTGTATCAAATTTTTTTTTTTAATGTGTGGTGGGTGCTTAGTTGCAGTGACTCAGTAAGCTGTATCGCTTGTCTGGCTATCACTGCAACTCTCGCGGTGTAGTTTCTGTGTGTGTAAGTTGTGTTAAATTGGCTTTGTGACAGCATCATCTCGCCTTCTATGATGCTGCGCTGTTAATCACTTTGCTCTCAACAGCGAATGGCAAATCGATCCGGGATTAAACTCTCTGAAAAAATGTCACCGTCCCCCCAGAGAATTGAACTCTGGCACCTATCGTCCTCCCACAACGATAGTCGGCCGCCTAACCACTGCGGCCATCGACCCGAAATAAATTCAATAATGTGATATCAAAAAATGGTGGCTATAAAATGTTAGTCGCTGCATCGTCAATTTTGTCAAACAGTGAACCCGAAACATAACTTAATTTAGACCCCTTTACTGCTATCACTCTGTATAACACAAACTCTGTAAGACAGAGATTATTGTGTAAGTAGTAGATGTTCACATTTCCATAAGAAAAAATTTGCAAAACAGCTGCCTTCTTTGTCGAATATATTGATAAAAGAAATGATGACCTCAACATGAAACTTGTACAGTACCGTCATCCGGGGATTTATCGGACAGCGGGGTTGTATCGGACAAAAGTGCTCAATTTCAAATTATCCGCGCTCTATCTTTTTTGCGACATCTGAAGTGACAAACAAAAATATCCCTAAGCGTAAAAACAGTTCGTTATTCGGAGACGTTTTCTCGGGTTTTGTATATGCTCAGGTAAGTTTACAAAAAATTGCTCATTTCAGTTGATATTTCAGCAAAATTTTAACACGCATATAGTCTCCCATGTACCACTATAACTATGAATATTAAGATCATACTGCAGTGACATTGGGGGTTGCATGGAAGAACGTCTGTTCATCTATAAATCTCGAATGCAGCCCTTTTTTCTCTCCCCAAATGAATTTTCAGTATTTATTTGTAAAAATTGTATATTTACAGAGAAAATAAAGCGCGTTTATTATTATTATTATTAATATTAGTTTATAACCATCTGAACATTTCCATAACGTCAATTTTTTTAAATGTCGCACTTTGTCTTAACAAAATAGAAAACAATGAAATATTGTCATTTCAGGGGTAATATCGGACATGCCTAGAAAACACCTCCACAAGTTGGGGACTCCTCACAGATGAAATTATCAGCCTGACAATATAGAACAAGCTTGCCGTTGTGAATGGTCAATATTCTTTTAGACAGGCAGATGAAAGATATAATGTGCCGAAAAGCACACTATACGACAAATACAGAGGGCTACATTCTGACAAACTGGGACGTCCACCAGTACTGTCAGAAATTGAAGAAAGGTGATTGGTGGATGTAATGATAACTGCTGGTAAATTTGGATATCCTTTTGATAGATCAGCTATAAAAGACTTTGTACAGCATTATCTGGATAGAAAAGGGACGAACATACCATTTTTCATCAATAATCTACCGGGTGATGAGTTATCCATCAGAAATTGTGAGAACATTAAAAGGGTGAAAGCGAACACGTGAGAGAAACTATTGAAGGTGTCCCGCCTGAAAATATAGTGAACTTTGATGAGACCAATCTTACCGACGACCCGGGAAAAAAAAGTCTTTGCTCGACGTGGTTGCAAACATGCTCATAGGATAATTGATGCCACAAAATCGTCAACATCAGTTATGTTTGCTGTAGCAGGAAATGGGACACTGCTACCACCATATGTAGTTTATAAGGCAAAGAATACTTACCCAGGGTGGATGTCAGGTGGCCCTGAAAATTCACACTATAATAGAACGAAAACTGGCTGGTTTAACAAGAGGAGTTTTGAAGATTGGTTTTTACAAACAGCCCTTCCATATCTTCGGACAAAACAAGCCAAGATAGTCCTTATTGGGGATAACCTTGCCAGCCACTTGTTATATAATGTTATAAAGAGTTGCATGGATAATATGTAATATACATTTTGTCTTTTTGCCCAAGAACACCACCCATCTCTGCCAGCCGTTGGATGTTTATTATTAACCGATTGGAAATGTAAACATAGGGGTGTGCTACCGAAAACGCCTTTTCCGACATTGCTCAGAAAGTTGCTTGAAAATTCCGAAGATCGTATTAAAACAAATATATAGTCTGGGTTCCGCGCAGCTGGACTAATTCTATTTAACTCTGAGTAAGTTTTAAGAAAAGTCGTGAAATAGGGATAGTTACTCGTTTTCCGAAGTGATGAGTGGTGTTGTGACTCATTCCAATGCAACGACACCAATTCCTAACAGGAAAACCAGAATTAATGTGCCTGCTGGTAAATCAGTTAATCTAAACGATTTGAATGAGGCAAATGAACAACATGACAGAACAAGTGATGAAAATAATACTTCAGAGGACAATAATGAGACTGATGAAGAAGGGCCTAGTAATATTAAAATGCCACTAATCCCTGATAACTTTCAAGAAGACTGTTTTATAATTGTTTATTTTATTTAAAAAGTTTATTTTTTCGAAAAATGTTTTTGTTTATTGTTATTTTTCTAATAAAATCATGTTCCTTTGGTTATTTATTTGTTTATTAACGAATAGAATGGTTTTACGTTCATAATTTATGACGTTTAATATTTAAGTTTAATATTACCTTAATTTATTAAAATTTTAAATTTTTTTTTTGTCATATAAAGTCCTATAAAGGTGTTCAGAAGGTAGAATATAGAACGAATTGCCAAAATTGCACAAATTTCCTCAGACAATCCTCATGACCAATATTACCCCAAACACCGGGTTATATCGGACACCACAAAATTAGAAAAAAAGTCAAATGGTTCGTCACTTTTTCACGATACGATTTTGGAGTGTCTGGTACAAAATATTCGAATTTTCCATTAATGCTGATTATTTTATCTTAAATTAATATAATTTTAAATATGGGTCGTCAAGGGGAACCAACCAACATTGCCGAAAGGGAATTAATAATTCATCATTTTAAAAACGGAAAATCTCAAATGGTCAACAGAAGTCATTCAACAGTACAAAGTATCTTAGACCGCTATAAAAAATGAGAATAGAACTCGAAATAAAATCAGAATAAGTCCTAGAAAACGTTTTAATGAACACGATGAACGGTGGATTTTACGAAAATTTGCGGAAAATCCAAAAACTTCTGCGTCTAAGTTGGCAAAGATGGTGGAACAATATTTAAATACGTCTGTAAATCCTCAAACTAATCGAAACCTTCTACGTAAACGCAACTTAAATAGCAGAGTAGCTCGAAAAAAGCCTTGGAAACGTTTGTGACATGCTGAAGAACATTGATACAAAGACTTTGAGTTTTGGAAAGAAGTAATTTTTACAGATGAGAGCAAATTGAATATTTTTGGTTCAGATGGAGAGTTACTGATATGGAGAAGAGCTAATGAATCACTGAAAAGCAAAAATTTGCGACCAACAATGAAACATGGACTATAGATTAAGAGACGTGATATTTAATAAAGGACTGTCAACAAAATATTAAAGTTAGTGTAAGACCAAAATTTCAAAGGTGTACGAGTTTCATTTCGAGGTCTAGAATCATGGTTTTATTTTTATGGAAACTACATGGAATTTACAAAATAATTTTTGTACAGTATTTAGTTCATTTTATTCAGTTTTATATTTAAAAGCAATTTTGTATAAATTGTGTTAGTGGTAAAATAAATACAATTTTATCGAGTGTATGAGTTTCACTTTGACTGACTGTATTTCCTCAAAAATGAAAAGAGAACTGAAAAACGATTCCCGAAATATCTGATACATACAGGGTGAGGCAATAGTGCGAGGAAGTCCAATTACTCCTGTATTATAAAAGAAATGAGAAAATGTTATTAAGATAAAAGTTGAAGCGCATGGGAGGCTATAACCTAAAAATATTTTTAACTATAAAGGATGTCAAATAAAGACAGGGTAAACTAAACTTACTTTATTTTAAATGGAACACCCTGTATATCTTTACTGTTTACGATTCTTCTAGGTCTTACCTTTATTATAATATAGGATTTTGCTATGTTATTCAGTTGATTTTAGAAGATATGGGAAGTTTTGCATGAATTTAATAACAAAGTTGGCGCCTCCTACCGTACTAACGGCTTCCACATAAAATAATTCATTTGCGCTAAAACATTTCTAATGTGATCTCCTTTCATTAGAAGTTATTTATTTATCGGCGTATTCAATATTTATATACAAGGCGAGTCATAGCTCGGACTGTTTCTCACCTATTTCAAATGGAACATCCTGTATTTTATTATTGCAGTAAACTCCTCTCTTTGCGAACTTTCTTATTTATTAAACATTCCCTATAGCTAAATGTCCTAGTTTTTGAGTTATTTGCGTTTCTATAACGAAAACATGATTTGAAACAAAAACGGGTTTGATTTTAATTGGTTCACCGTGATGCTGAGCTAAGATATACTAAAGTACCTATAGTACTACGGTTGCAGTTTGTTTACAATGGAAATAGTAGCAAAACAATTAGTAGTTAAGATTCTTAAGTATGTATTAAGAATAGAATGATCTACCTATATTTTGGATCACCTGATGAAAACCTTTTTCAAGCCAAAATGACAATATTCACCTGAACCAAGATTTTTTATTGTACAGATTTTTTAAAATAATCTAACCAAAATGTGAAGCAGATTAGTTAAACTTTTCACGTAATGGTTTCTTCAACAATGTTCTTCGCAATGATATCACGTTTATCATCGTAATATGAAGTTTAAAAAATGAATCGTTACTGCTGATGTAACAACAAAATTAGAAACTGGCAGAAATACAACTGTCATTTCCACTAATGGATTTTTTGCACTTTTAAATTTTTTTATGCAATTGTTTCATTATTGGGTGATATTTTAGTAACAATGTTTTTGGTTTCAATGGTGAAACGTTGAGGAGCATGCTTTAGCCAGAACTTGATGAAACTTTCTATTTCTTTATCAGATCTCTGGGACCAGTGGTTATGTAATAAATACGTCACGATTTAAACACAATTTTATGGTTAAGTAACGTCTTCGACGTATAATGACCAAGTAATGGCGTTAAAATTACGCTGAGGAGTTTCTGATTCAGAATTCAAGATGAAGTAAGGGAAAATGTATTGACGGAAACTTACCAATGGGCCAAAATAAACTATTTAAAATTCCAAAAAGGAATTTACTGGATCCAGCGAGCCTAACATAGCCGAATCAATTTTTTCAAACAAATTATTTAAAATTATGGTTTTTCAAACTAATTTATTTGTCACCCAATAATACCAAGGTAATGCTAATTCGTTGGAGAATGTGACTTTGAGGACAATGCCCAAAAATTTATGCATCATCAAGTGCAAAGCTACGTGATGGTTACATATCCAAAGCTTTGTCAAGAAATAAAATTTAGTAGGTACTACATATTTTACCAACAATAACAATCTGCAGAAAAAGATAGGCGAAATTGGTTATGACAAATTATAACAAAATTCGATCCTTCAAGTTTAAGAAAAGAAGCTGTGTCCGTAAATATGATAGTTGATGACTACATTGACATTCTCCCAACGATGTTGCTTCTATCTGTGCTCATAATTCGAAATAATGTTAATTATGAACTATGCTCACTTTAAAATAGTGAAACAATTAGTGTAAGAATTAGTGTAAGCATCGCGGATAACAAACAAAGAAATAGATACAGCTTGAGTATTACTACAATAGTATAAAAGCTTGAAAGATTGATTAGCGATTTTGTTTGATGTGCTGTTAGTCCTGTGGCACACCTGTTAAAATATGTTAACCAGAATATAATATTTCTGTTCAATATTTCGCATTGATATCCATATAATATGTATTATACATGTGTATACATACATACATATATATTGTACCTACATACATATATATTTACAACAGAATAGAAAGTGTCTTTAAATACAGCAAAAAAAACGAACACATTTTATTGCTCAAGAATGCCGGAGAATACCGGTTATACCTCGTAAGATCGTCTATATTTTACTATTTGTATTGTACTGTGTAGTACGTATGCGGAGGTAGTAAAAAAATCCCCAGCAATTAGATACAAAATTTCTAATAGTATTCGCCGAGGTTATTGTATGTTTTAAAAGAGCATAACCTGCCTTATAAACTGCGGTTATACCTATCGGCGGTTGTTCTACAACACATTGGTAGGGATGGATATCAGTTCTGGTATTATATTGATGTGAGTCTGCATTGTTATGCTGTGAGTTCATCCAAGGTGAACCGGTATAACGCGAATCAAGTCAGAACATTATATTAGGAGCAACGAGAAACTCAACACTTTAAAATATAAATACATATTTGTACCATAAATGATAATATGTATTAAATTGATGCGTTTTATAATGTTTAATTCATCAAATTTATGCAATGTTTTCGACATATTATGTAAAATTATAAAAGTATTGTAATCTCATCGAAAAAATAAATAAATATGTTGATGTATACAGGGTGCTTCATACCGACGTGGATCAACAAGTCTCGTAGTCCTCTTTCTTACAGTATAGGGTTGTTAACTTAATACAGAATACTTAAAAAGTTATGATCATATTTCTATTGGCATCATCATTAAATAAATGCTCTTTCATGCATTTATATTGTATAGTTTATACACTCATTAATCACTCCCTGCAAATCTTAAATTAGATGAAAAGCGAGATATAAGGCTGAACTTGTTTTGCCAAAAATCGAAAAACACTCTGTATTTCGAAAACGGTAAGAGATAATGAATTAGATATGCTCCCCAGAGTCGTCGAAAACATACGAAAATAGGTCACTCTGTACAGTCTTTTTCAAACGAAATGCGAATTCGTCACCGAAGAATTTCTATTTAGTAAATGACAAATTTTCCTTAAAGCGAATTTCGTTCCTTTAAAAAAGAGAGGTGAAGACAGTTTCATTTGTCAGATCGTGGGGATGCGCATGGAATAATTGTTATTATCTCAAAAAGAAAACTATAAACGACAAGTATCGTGTAAACTTATTACAGTTTTTTAATGGTGAAATTAAGAGAAAACGGCTGTCTTTGGTGAAAAATGTTTCATCACGACAATGATGCCTTTTCCTCTTGTGTAATGAACGTTCGTTTTGGCATTTTCTTCCAAAAGAGACCAGAGGCCATCACAATTGAAAATTTGTTTAGGGAGGAATCCTTGATCCTCTACGTAAACTTTGAATTGTGATACAAATTTTTCAGCTGCCGGCTTGTGGGAACTTGCACTTTCGCCTTGCCGAATCACACTGTGTATGTCAGTGCACCTCTTGAATTTTTCGAACCAGCCTCTGCTGGCCTTATAATTACTAAATACATTAAAACTGGTGCCAGGCATTTTTTTAATGAGATCAGTATACAGCCTCTGAAACAGAATCGCCATCCAACTGTTTCTGATTGATCCAAATTATATAGTAACAGTTGTTCAACAGCTTCAATTGTTTGCGATTTCTGTTTCGTTAGTACAGTAACGCCTTTCGCTACATTAGTCATATGTCAGCAATTATCATGCCACTCTCGTATTTTTCAATCGTTTTCTTCTTCAACTCCATGATGTTTCTGGTCTTCTTTTGCGAAGAGCTGCTGGCATTTTTTTACCAAATACAGCCGATTTGGCGAAAAGATGTTTCATTGCGACAATGCGCCAGTTGTTGTTCGTAGCATTTATTATTTCTTGGTTATTTTCTCTTTCCAAACGTGAAAAAAGTAGCTTAGTGGTTACCAATTTTGCTAAAGATGAACAGGTGGAATTTGCGGTTGATGACTATTTTGAGAAGCTTCTCGATTCTCATTATAAACAGGGCATCGAAGCTGTTAAACATCGTTGAGAAAAGTGAAGACATTTATTTCTAAAATTTTTGTTTTCTTTGTTATCATGGATAATTCTGGGACTATCCTTGTAGTATTAGAAACGGTAGCGTTTAAAATGTCGGAATCCAAAATCACTGTCATTTAGTTTAGGCTGATTCTCTCAAGAAATATCTTGAAGACTCTTTCAGTGTAAACTTTTAAAACATTTTTAAATTTATGTTGAGCATATAACTGCAAATACAAAGTATATAATGAATTAAAATTTTTATGAAATTTTAGCCTGATACCATACTCAGTGAGCTCTTTAAAATGAAGTGTCACTCGAACCCCCATTTCATTTAAAATTGTTAAAGTCACTAGATGTATGTAGTACCGCAATCTGCCATTTTCGGGCAAAATACCCCGCTAAGTTCGAAATGCAAACCTACAAGAAAGTACGTTTATATCTTGGTTGTCCACTAGTTACACTACATTAAATTTGTACTGACTACTAACTTCAGATTTAATCAGTAGAAATTACGATAAAAATAACTACAAATGCCGCCATTTACGGACAAAAATAATATCTCTCTTCAATACACGGGTCCAATGGATTACTTTCTCTCTTTTATACACGGGTCCAATGGATTGCGGTACTTTATACACCTAGTGACTTTAAAAATTGTGATACTATGTCGCCCCCTGTCGTCAATCTTTAAAACTAGATAGAAGTTTTACTTCAGGAATGTATGTAGTGATCCAAAACTGGAACCTCTCTATTAAACCAATCATAAGTTAGTAGGGGGTGGAACATACTTTAGAACCGCACTGTATATATATAGATCACTTGGATTAACTGGTCATACATCCTATTTCTGGAGACGTTAATCTCTGTAAAGAAAAAAAAACCACAAATTAATGTTATATTACGTAGGAGTACTTGATTCAATCAGCTTTAGACACTTACTTGCCTTCTGCACTAAAACGACATACATAGAGTCTCGATTAACCGTCACCCTTTTAACCGTCAGTTTCTATTAACCGTCAGGTCTCTGAGAAAAAAATTAAAAATTAACACTGCTAGTCAGTGCAGTAAATATGTTTATAAGTCTTTTACCCCAATTTGATTTTAAAGAACAACTGCGCTGCTTATAGCCAACCGAAATTGTTCCTCGATGATCCAGAGACCTATTTCTGTTAACCGTCTATTCTCTCATTCGTCACCCCAACGGTCCCAAGGGTGACGGTTAATCGAGACTCTACTGTATTATCAAAATTAAGAGGGTAACAACAAAAGATAATAAACAGTAAGTAATAATAATATTATCACAAAATTAAAAACCAAAACGAACACAGTGTACTTAATTTCGAAGGCACACACTCGGAAGCAAGAATAGGAACTAACACCATGTAAACTCGTTTAAAACGATTGCGCGTTATACGTATCCGCATGTGCACCGAACGTTTCAGGCAGACTCGAAAGAAAAACAAATTTGTTTAACCTATAAGCTTTCACACTGCTTGACCTATCTTTGCCAAGTAAACTGATTGTGACCTGCTACAATTCTAAGTGTAGAATAATCTTGATCTGGATAAACAAGCACCAGCATATGTTAACCACATAACATGGGAATAGTTCTTAACGTCACCATGGCGACGTAAAGAAGCAGACTCAAAGCAGGGTTTCCTTTTAACGCAATTCAATGTTAGACTACTGGTAAAAGGACTTCTGGATAAGCAAGGTTTTGCACAAGGGCTTGTCTGAGGTAGATTGGGCAAAACATTTTCTTCAAAATAAACAAAAGCTTGCTGTACGAGAAGTTATGTTACAATGTTAAAAGGGCAAGAGCTGGTATGAAATTGGAAAACTCTTTAAATGGGAGGTCAAATAATTTCATAATTCATTATGAAAAATCAGCTTGAAACAAGTTTAATAAAATTTCATTGTAACAGGTGCACTTCCTTGTTATGAATTGATAAGATTGTAGTAAACTTGTTTTGCACGATTATGATAAGCTTGTTAATACATAAAAAAAAAACTATTTCTGTAGAATCGACAATATATAAAACGTCAAAATGTTTCTTTCTCCATGCCTATTATATGTAAATTTCTATAAATATTGAATTAACGATTTTTCAAATACGTCCCCAGAAAATGTTTGAGAAAACATGTAGGGTGTTCCATATGAAAAAAATAGAAGTTGTGGTTGTATCGGCTAAACGAAAAAAGAAACCAAAATAAACTTTATGCCATCGGATATGTAACTCAGTAAAATGCCCAAAAGATGTTGAAATCGTTTTTCGATAGCAGCTATGAAAAGCGAGGTATAAGACTGGTCTAGTTTTGTCAAAAATCGAAATATACCTGTAATTCGAAACCGGTAAAAGATAGAGGAATTCGGTTTACTCCATTATTATTTTGAATAAAAAACAACTCCGGAACCGTACCTCGGTCATGTACAGTGTACATGAACTAAGAGACACGGCAAGCATTTCAAAGAGTATTGTACATACATCGTATATGATGTAGAGAGATGTAGAGATGAGAAAGCTGTGGCCAAGATAAGTGCCGTGTTTGCTTACAATGGAGGAAAAACGGCATCGTGACCATAACTAATATGGTTCATAACTTCACTCCTGAGTCGAAGCCACCCCCTTCGACTCGAATGTTTGTATATGGAAAAAATATTTTCATTAAAGATGGCAAATTCGACACATTTAATTTAAATTATTTACGTACTCTATTACACATTGGATAGTTAAGCTAGCTCACCGATCGACTAGCTGTCGATCGCAAACTCGATAACGCTCGAAATATCTCCGGCAATGTATGTGGCATCAATATGCCAGCTCTACTTATTACGATCAAATTTATTTGAAACTTGGTACCGATGCTCTCTGACACAATTAATCAAACATGTATTGATATTAATGTTCTTTAACCCAATTAATGGAATACCTATCTGTTTCGACGTTTTTTTTTCAAATTTAGCCTCTTTAGAGAATGGAAGGGGGTGGCAAAGTTTAAATAACTAATAACTTCCAAAGGAATGAAATGATGTGGCAAATATTGGACATTTGGCAAAAAAAAGAAACGCATTTTTCCATCAGGATTATTTGGCGCATTTTTCAAATTACCCTCAAATCTGCGATTGTAATGGAAAAAAATTCGTGAACTGGAATTTGCATTAGTGCTTTATTCGTTCTATTCCCCAAATTTGGCGGCCAACAATTACCATATCCTTCTCAATCTGAAAAAAAAACTTTTTTTACGTTTTCTTTATTTCCGAACAACCCTCTTATAGTTTTTTTACGTTTTCTTTATTTCCGAACAACCCTCGTACAGTCTTATTTTTATATTTTTAAATTCCGGCAAATTTGACCAAAAAAAACCACAAAAGTAGGAAATAATAATGATCAAAAATGCTACCAGAGCTTGCTATAGAAGTATGCATCATTAATCATTATTTTAGAACTAAACACTTCGTAAGTATCAAACAACGCTGCTCGTTATCCACTGTATCTATATACAGGGTCGGTTAAATGTGTGGGAACACCAGATTTCTGGCAAAATTATGGGTTCTATTAAAAAATAACCTTAATGAAAGTTTTAGCAGTATTTTCATTCTACTCTATCACATACTTTGATTTTCTACAACTTTCACTTGTTTCGAGATATATAACGTCATCGGTAGATTTTTAAATACATCACCCTGTATATTTTAACATTTTTGGATAGACACATTTTCAAGAATTACAATGATATACGGTTTAGTTGGTGTGCGACTTGACATATTAAAAAAAAAACGTTGGAAATATTCATATTTTTATGTTGCTATGCAAACCTTTAATGTAATAATAAAAGTATTTCCACCGCGTTGGATAGGTCGAAGAGGATATATTGAATGGCCTCCGCGATCGCCCGATTTAAGTCCTTTAGACTTTTTCCTTTGGAGGCATTTGAAATCTTATGTTTATAAGAATAAATCTCAATCGCTCGAAGAGTTGGAAGATCGAATTAGGGTGGCCTTTCAAGAGATATGACAAGACCTAATTCATAATACACCTCATTCAATTAAGGTCCTTCGTTGATAGACTAGAATACTGTCAGGCTGCTGAAGGTCACCAGTTTGAACATTTATTATAAATTGTCTCTTTTTCAATAGGTATTTTCTTGTTGCTAGCCTTTTCCAATATATTATAAGATATATGCAGTTTATAACGTTGTAATTCTTGAAAATGTGACTATCCAAAAATGTTAAAATATACAGGGTGATGTATTTAAAAAAACTACCGATGACGTCATATCTCGAAACAAATGAAAGTTGTAGAAAATCAAAGTATGCGATAGAGTAGAATGAAAATACTACAAAAACTTTCATTCAGGTTATTTTTTAATAGAACCCACAATTTTGCCAGAAATCTGGTGTTCCCAAACATTTGCCTGACCCTGTATATATCACACAGGTTTCAGACGCACGGTTTTCTTATTCACGGTTGCGCACAGCGTTCACTCCCCGCTACAGTTATCAGAAATAACGGTCGGTGTTCGGTGAGGTTAGTTAGTATTTGCGTTCCTAGTAAAAGCAAGTGCGTTGTTTTCTCTCGCATTTTTAATATTATTGTCTACGATGGCGCCGAAACGTAGTGTAAGCAATACGACTTCTAATAAAAGACTAAAGAAAATGAAAACCTTACAAGAAAAGATCGAAATATTAAATATGATTAATGAGTTGCAATCGATAGCTGCAGTCGCACGTTTCTACGATCTAAACGAATCAACAGTAAGATCTATTAAAAAGAAAGAAGCGGATATACGCTCGGCTGTCGCTGTGGCTAATCCGGTGGGCGCCAAAACTTTACGTCAATTACGAGATCCATATGTATCTCGAACGGAAAATGCCGCCTTTCTATGGATGCAAAATTCTTATAAAAAAGGGATCGATATAGATTCATCGTTCACTAAAGAGATGGGTAAAAGATTCTATACATTCATCAAAGAGAAATGCGGCGACGAATCGAATTCGCTAGAGTTCTTCGCTAGCAAAGGTTGGTTTCACAATTTTAAAAAACGATATGATTTAAACGCTGGCGCAAACAAACTTTCCGTCGAGGAAGCGAGTAATGATTTCTCTGGACTTTTACGAAACGTAATCGAAGAAAAAGGGTATGCACCTGAGCAAGTCTTTAACGCTGACGAGACTGAGTTTTATTGGAGAAAAATTCCACAGTCAACCTGGGAAATTAAACAAGAAATGGGAGAAGAAATTAGAATAAAAACCGAAGAAGTATCAAATACTAGAATAGATCAAGATAGAACAACACTTTTATTCTGCGTAAATGCATCTGGTTATATGATTAAACCAACAATGATTTCTGGCTCTGCCGAACTTAAATCATTAAAATTGTTAGAGGAATCAGATCTTCCGGTGTTCTTGATGAAGAATAAATCAATTTGGGCTACAAGGATGGTTTTATTACAATGGCTCAAACAACACTTCATTCCTGAAGTGAAAAAATATCTGACCAGTAAAAAAATGCCATTTAAAGTTCTGTTAATACTCGATAACGTACCTAGATATCCTGATTGCAAAGAATTGGAAATTGATGGCGTTGAAATCTTGTATATGCCTCTGATTGTAGCATCTCGGATCCAACCACTCGATCAGGGCATCATAAAATCATTCAAAGCTAATTATGTACGTTGTTTGATGAAATATATTAAAGCAACCATCCAGGTTGATACTGCTACAATAAGTATCAAGGAAATATGTGATGAGTACAATATTTGCGATTCTATGGATGTTATTAAGAGTGCTTTGAGGTATATCGATGAGGGAACTATAGTATCGTGCTGGAGACACATTTTAGCACAATATATTCAAGAACCCAATCACGTTCCTACCGAATCAATTGAAGATGTTATTAAAGATATCGTCGAAATTATTAAAAATATTAACGGGCAATTCTACAATCATGTGAGTGTTGCAGAAATCGAAGAAATAATCAATGGTAAAGCTTACGAATTCACCGAGGATGATCTATTTAATTTAACAATGCCTGAAGTTAATGAAATGTCAGATGAGGAAGATACACAGCAAGATGATCAAAAAGTAATATTCGAAGAAAACTGCATTCAAGAACAAACTCCAGTGAGTACTGAAGCAAAATTTGAAGAGAGATTTACTTCAGGTAACATAGCTAAAGGTTTACGCAAGTTTAAATCGGCAATGTCTTATTTCTTGTATATCGACCCGTCCGTGGAAAGATCGTTGCGGGTAAAAGGATTAGTGGACGACGCATTGTCGATTTATTCGAATATTTTTAAAGAAATGAGGAAGGAGAAATCGCGGAGAAAAACGTACGAAGAAGCTGCACCTTCAACCTCTTCCAATACTGCTGCAAATGAGGAACGAGCTTCTTCTCCATTACTTATCAAAACTGAGACTGAAGAGGATGTGTACCCCTTTTAGGTAGTAGAATATAATAAAGTTTAATAATATTGTTGTATAGATAAACTGGAAATAAAATTAAATTTTGTAATTTTTTTATATGTGTATGTATTTATTTTAATATATATTTAAATTATATAGTAAGTTGGAAAATCTACAATAATTTATTGGCAACGTGATTTATAAACAGAGTTAATCATTTTAAAACGATGGTTTTAAAATTAAACGACGCATTTTCGTTCGAAAATACCATTGCGGTGAATATATCTAAGAAAGATTATTAAGCAAGCGGTGCTGAATCAGCTTTTATATTTTTAATTCTTTGAATCATTGCGAAGCATTGACCGACAGCTCTATGTGAACTCGTCGAAATACATATAGCTACATACATACAGCACATATTTACACATTTATATCTATGGATGTGTATACATATACAAGTTTGAATTTAAAATCCTGTTTCTTGCAGGAATTAGGAGCATACGTATATTCTTCAATTTGTACAGTGTATCAATAAATTATTGACTCGCCCGCTTTTTCTTGATAAAATTTAATTAAATATATGATAACGAATTTGCTTCAAAAACAATTTTTACTGTTTCGTTATATTGGTTTGAACTGAAAAATGAATGAAGGCAGATTGAGGTCACAGACGTTAATTCATTAAGCGCCACTCACCTTCTGTACAATCTTTGACACAACCGTAACAAATTAAGAATTTGCAGAAAGTAAAACTTCCGATAGATAAAGATCGACAAACGCTGGTATGCTAAACGTTTGTTCTTATCTAATGTTTGATCGTTGTGACCTGGTGTTCTATCAATAGGAAATATTTGAAATTACATTTACAATTACAAATTCATTATTCTGTACCGGAAGTCGTCATAATCGGGGTGTTCACCACCACTCATCCAGCCCTTGCACCAGAAGCCCATTTCAATTTTCGAGAAATTGTATACAAAGGCAATGTTTCAAATGTGTTTTGAAGTGATATCAGATACAGAATTGTCTTTAACAGAGTTCTGGAAAAATCATTTCAGCATTTTAAATTATATTAGTCTCATAGATAAGGTTTGGCAGGAAGTGACATCCAGGACGATGAACTCTGCCTGGAAGAAATTATGACCGGAATGCGTGCTGAAGAGAGATTCTGAAAGACTTGAACCTTTTCCTGACGATCCTACACATGTAGTGCAGTTAATTGTTGATTTGAGTGTGCCCATGGGGTTAGAGTTGGTGGATAACCACAGAGAAGAACTTACAATTGAATAACTCCAAGACCTTCATTTCCAAGCGCAACAGTCAACAGAGGAAGAAGTTGTTTCAGATGATGAGGGAATGTGCCTTCTTCAAAGATTAAGGAGATTCTCTCCATGTGGGGTGAAGTACAGAGATTTGTGGAGGAAAATCATCCAGACAAAGCCATTACAGACCGTGTCTGCAACTTGTTTAACGATAGTATACTGCCCCATTTTAGACAAATCTTATAGAGACGAACAAAACAAACCTCTTTGGACAGCTTTTTTGTACGACCTAGTCCATTGGCCCTGAAGTCGGTCCTATTGCCAAAAGACCGTCCGTATGGAGGGAAATTGTTCTTCCAAACAATTATATTATATATACAGGATGGCCATTCGAAAACGAAACGGCATTGATTTTGAACATTTAATGTCATATCAAAATAAAATGGTCAGACAGGTCAACTTTGTTTTCAAGGGGACCTTTATTAGGCGTACAAGCAAACCCTCATCTGCAATTCCTTGGGTAGGGTGGAACTGACCCCAAAAATCTTGGAAGGAATGGAAAGAGGATTGAGTTGTACCTCGATTGAAAGGTCTTTCGATTCTCTTTACAATTGATACCTACTTTATGGCATTACACTTCACTCAATTTTGACAACTGTAAGATGGATTTGAGCAACAGATGAGTTGTTAACTGTCTATGAATTCCAATACGTAACTAAATGGCGCTGGTAAGTATGAGATTAGAATGAGGAAGCCTCAAGTGACGTTTATGAATTTGACACTAAGCGTGTTCATTTGATCTACCGTGAATGCTCGACTCTATTCTAGGTATAGAAGGGACGTAATCAGTGCTAATGCTAACGAACGGTGCACAAACCACTACGCTTATAGACGTTTCAGTTAAATGCAGCCAGATTGTACCAGTTCGGTGGTTTGCTCCTTCAAACAATAGATTGGAGCCATTCGAGGTTTAATTGTGACCACCATCTTTACCCATAATACCAAATAATATTTTTCTACAATCACTTGACAAAGAATGATGTTTTGCTTATCATTGGCAATGAAAAGTTGATGATGTTTACTGAGGACCGGCACATGACCGTCACAAACTGTCACTTTATGCACTTTATCGTTCTAGACTCTAGATACGGAACTATATAGGCAATCACTAGCTTTTTTAAAGGGGATTCATCACAACATAGGTAAGGGGGGTGCTGTGGGTTATGCAACACAATTTGATAGATTGCCATTAATTTATATTTGTTGATCTTAGTGGTCTATATCCGCTAGGGTGCCACAAGGGTTGTTTTTGGCCCCAACATTGTTCGTCTTTTTCGTCCATGATATTCCTAGAGCTCAGGGCGTACGTTTAGCAATGTACGCAATGTTGATACGGATATTTTTACATCATCGAAAAGCGAGGCACTCATTTGCCGCCGTCTACAAAGAGAGCTCGACGAAATAGTTCGCTGTACTGCTAAATGAGGACGAAAATCGAGCAACTGAATGAGAGAAGGTATATTAAGGTCCATTTCACAAAGCGCCTTAGACCACTCCACGACACCCTTGTGGTCGGAAATCGCCATCCGCTGCCTATCTGGGCATGATACTCAACAATCGACTGACCCTTCGTTCTCACGACGACACGATAGTTTAGCGCTTCTGCGTATCGAGGTCAATTATCTCTACCTAATTATGCAACAGACCTTTCCTCACCTGCGATGTACTTATGTGGTCTTGTGTTGCTAAAACTCACCTCAAACTCAACAAAATCGAAACCCTTCAACAGCACATCCATCAGTTAACAACTAAAATCTTACAGAAAGACGAGAGGGCTTAGGAGCCAACCATTGGGGATTCTATTGTATTGTTGGAACGTTGTTTAGATTTCAAGCACCTTCATGCACAATTGAGATTAAATGCTGGCAAACAGCGCCAACAGGCAGTAGCGGGGATTCAACTGAAAGTGGTGGGGCGCTAGTCGTGATGTAACCTTCAGTATTATTGTGAATCTGTACGAGTTCTGTTGCGTATACATCCATATATGCTGGCGTAAACAATATTTCGTAGGTAGTCCTGCGTTCGTTTTAAAAATGTCGCTGTTACGTACGTCGCGAAAAAGACCAGTGTCGGACACTGTTAAAAACTTTATAGCAGAATTTCCTGAATTAAAATATGATGGCGCTAAAATTATATGTCTCATTTGTAATATCCCTTTAATGTGTTGGTCCAAAAGAGATTGTCAACGTCACGTTAATAGCAAACAGCATTATTCTAAAAAAATTGGCATACGACACTACGAAAAATTTAAATTTAATTTATGTGTTACCTGTATTTTGTGTAATCTACCGTTTCATTTATTAGACGACGAAGTATTTGTCTCCTTGTGGAATAAATACGCGGAGTGGAAATTACCATGTCGAACATCGTTACGAAGTTTAGTGCCATTCGCTCGCGAACATATTGAAAAGAGGATTAAATCGGAATTGAAAGATAAAAAACTGTGGTTATGTGTGGCCGAAACAACAGATCGTAATGAACATTCTGTGGTTAATGTAATAGTACGTACAATGGAATCGCATCAACCTTCAATATCTATCTTACTTGCCTCTAAAAGAGTTGAAAATTGTACCGCCGAAGACATTTTAAAGGTGGTGTTGAACTCGTTGAATAAATTTGGACTTTCAACAAATCAAGTCTTAATTTTTATGAGTAATGGCGGTGCAAGCATGCTTGGTGTAGGACGATCTCTTAAAGAACGCAGCGGCAACTTCTTGCATTTGACGTGTAAAATCCATGCTTTAAATCTTGTTGTACAAACGATTTGTACATATTATCCACGAGTAAATGCATTAATTGCTAGTACAAAGGCACTATTTCAAAAGTCGCCGAAACGTACTCGAGTATTTCGCAGACTGTCTCCCGAAATACCTGAACCACCACAGCGGATTGTTACACGTTGGGTAGCATGGTTACAGGCTGCATTTTACTACAATAAATATTTCAATCATGTAAAGAAGATCGTTTTAAAATTCAATTCAACAGAAGCTGCAGCTATCAAGAAAAGCCAAGAAATATTTCAAGATACTGAGATTAAAAGAGATTTACAAACTATTCATAACAATTACTTCGGACTAACCGAGGCAATAGAAAAATTACAAGATGTTACGATACCATTAACGGATTCTGTTCAAATTATGAATGATGTTCACGCTCAGCTATGCGCTGTAGAGGGCGAAAAAAATGAGCGTATAATAGAAAAGTTTGAAACTGTTTTAGACGAAGATTCCGATTTTCTCATATTAACACAAATCTGTAAAGGTGTGTCTAAACATCCATTAAGCTGTTTCGAAGATTATTTTAAATATGCAAACATAACATCAGTAGATGTAGAAAGGTCTTTTTCGGCATTAAAAAACATTTATTCCGCACGTCGTACTAGCTTGACTGAAGAAACTGTGGAAACATATCTGATGATTGATATGTTTAACAGATGTTATCCACTGTGTGATTTTACGGAAGATTCTTAATATCGTAAGTAGTAATTTATTTCCTATCATTTATTTTATTCGCCAGCTACTGGTTGTTGGTGCAATATCGGCAGCTCTGCTGATTGGTCAATTCCTTATTTTCCAATCCAACCTTAGCCAAAATCTTGCTTTGACAGTCTCAGTTCTTCCATCTTTTTGAGGCGATATCTTAGAGGTTAAAACTCTCGTAAGTATCCAATTCTAGTTTACTGAAATCAAGTAGTTTCTTGTGCTTATTTTGACAAGAAGTTAATCAATTTCTTGTCTAGAATGTGTCTAGTTGCAGTCCTCAAAGGAAGGCAGTCTTCTTTGCTTCCTATTGTTTGATTCCTTTCTGCAGTTGATTTTTGCAAACGCCAGACAAAGGTTATGGTCAAACGAAATACATATTGGTTGCCTGTTTTGCAACATTTGTTTGTGGCCAGCTACGTAACATTAACTCGAAATCAACGCTTTTGGAGCAGTCTGACTGTCAGTACAAATACATATCTTTGCTCGATCAATATTGAAGATAACCATAAGATTTTTGAGAAATTGGTGTTTGGATCATAAACTGCAACCCTTTTATTTCTTTTAGATCAATTTTGTTTGCTAAGTCTAGTCTTCACAGCTTGGTTTATAGACGAAGTTTAGTTCTTTTAACTAGCATATGTATGTATATCTGATGCTTACCAGCACTTCCATTAGCAACGGTTAGGCAGATTCGCATCTCTTCCGTGATTGCTAGCATTTGGTCAAAGATTACTCCTAAATTATTGGCTTACTAATGAGATTGAGGGCAGTTTATAGTAGATTAGTAATAACCATCTCATTCTCGTCGCATATCGTAATAACCAGAGCTCATCTATGTAAAATTGGACGTCAAGACCCTCTTCCTGCAGTCGCCTGAGCAAGTTATTACTGAGTGATAAACAAAGAATTGGCGATCTGTTGTTTTTGCAAACGTCCCTTTAGTCTTTTTCACAAGATTGTATAGGGCCACTTTTATGGATTATCGGTTTGGTAAGCAGATTGGTTGCAATTAAAAAGCAACTTAATTAGATGTTCTCTTCTTATGTAATTTCCTGTCATCTTTTTTCTGTCTGTCATGTTCTGCTGTATACAGGACTTTTTGAATCTTTTACATTGCAAATGGAAAGGTAACACTATTCCCTTTAACAAAACTGCGTCGTTTAATTAAAGTTTGACAGCTATTGAAAGCAGGCAACCTCTCGCATGTTTCTGAAAATAAAAAAAAACTGAATTTCATCTGGGCATCAAGCATTATTTTTTCACGGAGAAAATCATCAGCCAAACCAAGGCTATGCCTGATAAATGCTATGCAGACTCTACACCATCAAAATCAATAATAAAGAAGTGGCCACTACACCCTAAACAATTGGTAAAATCTATGATATGGTGTCGTCAATGTCGTCCAATCATAGATTGAAAATGTGAAATATTATGAAAGTCACGTCAGTATCTGTTGCACTTAAAGAAGCTATCCGCAAGATGGATGCTGCATCTGTTCAGAATTGATCACAAACGTGATTGTACGACAAGAGAGCTTGGCCTTGTTTAAGCGGAAGTCTAAATAGTGGGTTTTCTCGGGCGAATAGGAACCGGAAAAGGCCAAGGTCGGTCTGAAAATGAACAAGGCTATGACTACAATTGTATTTTGCATGCACCGATGCTTATTGGATCGGTTCAACAGCGATCTGAAGAAAAAACGCCCGCACTTTGTCAGTAATTATCTGCTCTTCCATCAGGACAATCAATACATGGATATACACGTATACAAAACGTTTACTATTTTGATTTTTATTCTTGTTTATTCAAAATATTCTCCTTCTGAGTCAGTACAGCGCAGGAAACAACAATTTTTTCGAAACATTTTTATACTCATCGGCTGGAATAGCCTTTAGTATGACGGTCGAAGTTTTTTGGATGTCCGGAATGGTATCGAAACGATTTCCTATCATCTCCAATTTCAGTTTGGAAAATAGCCAGAAGTCGCATGGTCCAAATCAACTGAATAGGGTGGATGATGGATAACAATTATGCCTTTTTTGGTCAAGAATTCACGTAGCATGATGGCTCTCTACGATGGTGCATTGTTGTCCTCTCGATATTCCGGTCGAACTTGTCGAATTCTGGCCCACAATCGTTGCAGAACTTCTAGATAATATTCTGCGTTCACCGTCTGAGCTTCTGGGACTAATTCACTATGAACAATTCAAGAAAACGGTGGCATTGTCTTGATTTTGCTCTTCTGAAAGCGTAATTTTTCTCTTTTTTGGTTCTTCTAGTGACTTCCATGCCGTACTCTAACGTTTCGTTTTTAACTCGCATTGAAAATACCACATTTCATCACCAGTTACAATGGCTGACATGCTTGCCGAATTTCTTTGGGATATTTTTTTGGGTATGCCAGTTTCCTCTTCCATAAGTCTTGCAAACACAGACTTTGACTTTTTCGATGTCTTCTTCATTGCGAGTGATTTTTGGCGTCACTGCTCGGTAATCTTCTGCAAGGTCCTCACGACCGTCACGGAATAGGTCAAACCAATAGAAAACCTATGCACGGAACATACATTCATCCCCGTATATACATTTTTTCGCGTTTCCTACGTTTCTGCACCACTTTTATCTAATTTAAAACAAAATTCAATATTCGCTCTTTGTTCCATATTGGTTCTCCAATACCATCATTTATTCGCTCGCGCTAAGAATTTTGATGAAACCTATTGAGGAAGAATAGGTAGGGAGACGATGTCACGTGGTTAAAACGGGTACAGGTCCGCCATATTGGTATTACACTTGAGTCAAACATGGTCAAACACATATAGATTATAGTGTATGTTTGCATTAATTGTTTATTACAGTTATGTAAGTAAAATATTAGAAGACATTATACTTTCTTGTGCTCTACGTAATTGCAACAGTTGAAACAAGGTTGCCAAGAAGAATTCGTCTGGAATAACATTTCATAAGTCACTGTAGGAAACAAAAACAATGTGCAGGGCCGTAATTGGAAAATTTTAATTGGTGCCCCTGTATGTTCATAAATAAACTGTTACATATTGAGTGTTTATATTGTCAAATTATATGACATGTTTAATATGAGCACTTAATCTTGATTAATTTTAAATAAAGCCATCTTGTTAAGTAGAGGTTTAAAATTATACTTATAATTTTCAGTAGTCCGGACCTGGTTAGACAGCCATATTGGTGCTACACTTAGCCACGCTCAATGCCACCGTTTTGAGCATATATCAAATATGCTTTATAGCGTCTCCTTAGCATATTAGCTCATCGCATCTGGGAACAGACTGTGCTTACTTAAAATATTTATATATACGACACTAATCGATACATATGGGTTAATTTTCGAGCAATAAGAGACGAGCAATTTCAACTGAAGGAGGTTGGTTGGTTCAAAATTGATTTTTGATTTAAATTTAAGACATTGAACTATGTTTAATTATTTGAGATTAATGTGTTAGGTTATGTTAAGATTAATGTTTGTTTACTATTCAATCAATTAACTACTTACTACCAACTACTCAGTGCTACTAAACTAAAAATTTATTCTGCCAACCTCCTTCGTTTGAAATTGCTCAAGTATAAATTTATCGATAAATGTAAAATCACTTTAAAACATTCGTTTATCTAGGACACCTATACTAAACCGCATTTAAAGTATAAATATTAGAAAACAGATACAAGCATTGACATTGAACTAATGAAATATCATTATCGCGTTTACTTACTTAAATATTGTACATACACTTGCACCGAAAGAATGCATCACTTTTAAAGATTAAAAGTGAATATAATAAAGCGTTATTATAAATTACGCTACAACAAGAAATGCTAATAAAACATTGTATAGTGTGGACGTACTTACATATTATGTATTTTGTACTCTGTAATTCCCACTTCACGGATTACTAATCGTTTACGTAAAACCCGTTTTATTATCTGCAGTATGATAAATAACGGAAACTTACCAGGAACGCAACTATGTATATTTATATTCCTTAGAATATAGAATTATATATTTTAGCGTTAGTTTTAGGATCTACATAACCATATACCATAAAGGATAACGTAAGGGATTTTTCCCGAATTTATTTCAATATCATTAACGTTATTCTACGCATATTTGGTAGATACTCTAAATAATAATAATAATAATGAACAAAAAAGAATTGCTAAAATTATGTGTGATTAGTGATTACTATCGGTAGTTAACAATACTATACACCTTGGCCTCGTTTTATATTTTTTCTGTGTTACATAAATTTTAGAACGAATTAATTTCCATAAATTCTTCCATATTTGAAATAATTGCGTACACACATAATATATGTAGTAATAGTTTATAAATTTGTTATTTTAAAATTTGGCAGATTTTTTTAATAGAAGCACCACTTTATATCTCAATTGGTCGTTTCGTATTTGAAAATTGTAAATAAGCAGGTGAATCATTTTTATGTTTATTACTGTTATTTAGTTATCAGACGTCAACACGTAATAAAAAACAACTTTAAATTGATTTAAGTAAACAAACATCATAACAATAACAATAAATAATATTTGCTGTTGACTGTGTTTAATACTTTCGTGTCATTTTTGTTTTTTTTTAATTGTGTAATAATTAAATACAATTCCAATCGTTTTTACTTAACGCATTGGTACTTTGGATTAAATAAATTGATTTAGACTAATTATCTACCGATTACCGACGATTCGACAGTTTTTGTGTATGAGCATCTAAATTGTGGTACCTACATATATACAGACAATACATACAGGGTGGCCCATTAGTGCGTGGAAGCTCGATTAATCCGACATTGTAAAAGATATTAAAAAACTTTATTGAGGAAATGTGTAGGTATTCTTAAGCTTCATATTTTAAAATTAGTTGCAACTATACAGGGTGTTCTATAACGCCGTACCACACCAAAATTCTATATTTTTAAATGGAACGGCATACGTTTTTTTTGCATTTTTTAAATCTGCTTATGTTTACGACCGTCTTCATATACGGTTTGCCGAATCTATACCGAGTATTTAAAAAGTTATGACCATTTTTACGTCTAAATTAAGGTGTATTAAGAGAGTTAGTTCCGGCAAGAAACAAAATATACAAACTTTTTCGTACCACTACATGATTTGGCTACGTCTTCTCTTTCCGCTGGTTCAAGAATTTAATTTAAAAACATTTTTATTTATACAGGGCGAGTCAAAACTCGGATCCTTAATTTTCTCATTAAATTTAAATGGAACACCCTATATTTTTTATGATGGTTCTATAGATATTTATCGGCTCTTTTATTTTTGTGAACCATTCCCTATACCTAACTCTTTGGGTTTAGAAGATATTTTAAATTTAATATGAAAAATTGATTTACTTTTACATTTTATGAATTAACAAGCTAAACAAGTTAGATAAAAGAAAAAGTATAACATAAAAGAAAGAGTATACTAAATAAAATTTTCAAAATGTTGACCCATAATGTCAATACAACGTTGCAGTCTTAGTTCAAAGGATTGACTGACATTTGTTAACATTTCTGTACCAATAGTGCGAAAAGCTTTTCTTATTCTTTCCAACATATTTTCCCGTGTTGATACTGGTACTTTTATGTAGCCCCACAAGAAAAAATCAATTTTTGTCAAGTCCGGGGATCGAGCTGGCCATGCTACTGTTCCTCCTCTTCCAATCCACCTGTTGGGAAATTTAGTATTGAGGTGGTTGTGGATTACTGCAGTGTTATGTACCTGAGCCCCATCGTGCAAAAACCACATTCGTTGACGCATATTCAAAGGTACATTTTCCAAATACAGTAGAAAACTGTTTTGGAGGAAGTCTAAATAAACTCGGCCATTTACTCGTCCATCAAAGAAATGTGGTCCAATAATACACTTTTCAACTATGCCACCACAAACGTTTAAAGACCACCTAGTTTGGCTGCGTTCTTGAGTGATATGAGGATTGTCGGTAGAATAATAATGGAAGTTGTGCTTATTCACGCTTCCATTTCTGTGAAACGTTGCTTCATCGCCAAGAAGAAGACATTCATCAAAATCTATCCGATCATGGATTTGTTGTTGAGCCCATTCGCAAAACGCAAACTTATGGGGAAAATCTTCGTCCAACAACTCTTGATGTAATTGAATGTGGTAGGGATAGAATTTGTGCTTTTTTAATATCCTTTGAATTGATGTTCGACTAATACTTTGTATTTATGAAATATCGCGTTGACTACTATGTGGATTTTCTATAACGCATGCGATCACATGAAATTCATTTTCCTCGGCAGTGCATTCTTTTTCCCTTTCGTGTTTTTTATACTTTACTGAACCGGTACGGTTAAAACGGTCGATTAATCTTTCCAATGTTTCCTTTTTCGGTTGTCGTCGTGCGGGATATCTTTCTTCATAAACTCTTTTTGCAAGAACGCAATTTTTCGAACACTCTTCCAATACCCAAATCATATCTATTAATTCTTTAACCGAATAATTCATTTTGAGAATGTTTTTCTACAAATTAATGCTGTTGTTGTACTATTTGACGTTTGACGTTTTCGTGATATTGCCCGGCCAGCGCCACCAGATATTGGTCGGCTTATACCATAGATAATATAATACTAACGTACTATAGATACGGCAGAAGGTCCCGTGTACTGTCGTCACAGTTTTGGTACTCACACATTTCACCAGTTGTCGCTGGCATTGCTTTTTGAAATTTGAAATATAAAAAGCGCGAAATTGAGTGTCATTATGACATTATACTCGCATTGTCATTCGATTTTGTCAAAAGTTGTGTCACAAGCGTCTTTAAAAACAGTATTAGTAGAATATGGTAATTTTTGTGATATTCTTGGAGAAGATATAAGTTGAAGGATTATGCACTCTACAAAAACTTTTTGAATAAAAAAGAGATAACAACAAGAACAAAAATGACGGTGTATCAAGCAGTATACTTACAAGTCTTAACCTATGGAGCAAAAAAAATGGATACTTGATGAAAGACAAACAAAACGACTACAATCCAGTGACATTAAACAGATGCTGACAACAAAATCATTAAGAACTCAAGTAGAAGAAAAGAAACTGAAATGGTGGGGACACTTGATCAGAATGAATGAAACTAGACAGGTGAAGCGGGTATGGGAGGTAAGGAAAATCGGGAAAAATCGGAGAGGACGACCCAGAAAAATGTGGAACAGCAGTACGGATGAACTTCTGAAAAAAAGAGAAAAACGTGGAACGAGGCGAAGGCCCTATCCAGAAACAGGAAAGAGTGGCGTGAATTTGTTGAATGTGGAACTAAATTAAGAGAACTTTACACCTCGACACCTTCGCGTATAAGAGGTCTTTGAATATGTATGTATGTTTAAAGGATTATGTTGGACGTGGTTTAGTTTAAACCTGAAATAGTAGTGTTAAATGCCGCTTAAGGATGAAACTATCGTTTCTATTAAATTGACAAGAGCTGACATACTAGCAACTAGTTTTGACATAAAGCAGTGACACTTTATTTTCATACCGCATTATCCCATACAAATTGAAGCAGTACAAGAAATGTTTAATGTCTTCAAGGCGATAACACCAGATACAATATACTTCGCCAAGGAGAGTTACAACATCCAATTAACAGGTAACAAGATGTGTTATTAAATTCTGTTATGGTTTAGACCTACATTCTAATAGTACCCCTTAGTGGCTTTCCGAGATTGTTAAAACTTGAATATCTTTTGAGATCATTTTTATAAATTACCTAACCTTCGGTTTCGATATTACAGGTATACGTGACAATATTATATCATCCAAATTGAAACTTCACGAGAAGCGTTAGGGAATGAAATTTTATTTCGTCGTGTTCCACGAAGATAACATTTTTGTAAAAATATTTTTAATGAAAATATAGGACAATATTCAGAAACTATATAAAAGCGCTTTGTTTTTTAGTTTAAAAGTTAGAAATTCAATTTTCAATAATAAACAAGCTTTTTGTGCCCCAGTATGGTCTGTCTTAAATTTAACACATTTCACTAGATGGCGCAGAAACACGCCAACAAAATTTTATTAGAAGTGTCCAATCTATAGAGAATGAAATGTATATATTATCTATGGCTTATACCTGCTATTACTACTACTTATGTGCTAAAAAAGCAATTTTTCATAGTAAATTTAAAATATCTTCTAAACCCAAAGGGAATGGTTCACAAAAATAAAAGAGCCGATAAATATCTATCGAACCATCATAAAAAATATAGAGTGTTCCATTTAAATATAATGAGAAAATTAAGGATCCGAGTTTTGACTCACCCTGTATAAATGACATTTTTATTTAATTAAATTCTTGAACCAGTGGAAAAAGAAGGCGTAGCCAAATCATATAGTGGTACGAAAAAGTTTGTATATTTTGTTTCATGCCGGAACTAACTCTCTTAATACACCTTAATTTAGACGTAAAAATGGTCATAACTTTTTAAATACTCGGTATAGATTCGGCAAACCGTATATAAAGACGGTCGTAAAAATAAGCAGATTTTTAAAATTCAAAAAAAACTATACCGTTCCATTAAAAAAATAGAAGTTTGGTCTGGTACGGCGTTATAGAACACCCTGTATAGTTGCAATTAATTTTAAAATATGAAGCTTAAGAATACCTACACATTTCCTCAATAAAGTTTTTTAATATCTTTTACAATATCGGATTAATCGAGCTTCCACGCACTAATGGGCCACCCTGTATGTATGTTACATACATATATTGTCTAGTTGCATTGTGTGTCATTTCTTGGGATGATGATGATAAATGATTCAGCAAATCCACGTAATAAATTATATTGATGTGACGTCACTAGATTATAAAAAGCCTGGTATACATTATCGATAAGAGATTTTAGATTATTATTTGCAATCCTGTCGTGACAAGTCAATTCATATTTCCAAAAGTATCTATGTATGATTTAAAAGAAGGAATTGACTCCGGGTACCGGGTGGCCAACTAAGAACGGTTTATACTACAGCTTCGGGAAAAAATATCACTGATTAAAGTGGCCCCGAAAAACATATGGAAATTATTAGATGGCGTAAATGAACACCAAAAATTTAAATTCCTATTTTATACAAAATTTACCAACATCAATTTCTGAAGTATTTCCACTTATAGGTCAATGAAACAGCAAATTAATTAAATACCAATTTATTTCAGAAGAAGTCTTATTAACGAAAACATAATATTATATGTTCTGGAATAAATTAGTATTTAATTAATTTGCTGTTTCATTGAACTACAAGTGGAAATACTTCAGGAATTGAAAGATAACTTTGTTGAACTTATTTCTGAAAACTCTGAAGATCTTCTTGTTGGCTTTGATGTTACCTCACTCTTCACGAAAGTGTATGTCATCAATTCCGTCTCTATAATCCATCAATTATTGATTCAAGACAACCAATCCCGAGACTTAGCTAAGCTAATCGAGAAATATTCAACGTACTTTAACTTCCAGGGAAAATACTATCCTCAATACAAACCTCTAGCGCCGCTATAGGATCTCCGCTTTCTCCGATTGTAGCTAATATTTTCATGGGAGCATTTGAGAGCACTGTTTTGGAACATGCGAATTTAAAATCAAAAAATTGGTTAAGATATGTGGATGACACTTTGATTAATTTCCTTAACGTATTATTTACTTGCCTACCCAATGGTTATTTAGGGAGTCCATTAACTTGCTCTCCCTCCGCCCCTCCCCTCCCCATTCCGCCGCCAGTTGAGATATTTATCTCAAAAGCTAGCACCTGATTGCTTAGAGTTAGCACCAGCTAGCACCACCGCGCAAAAGGCGGTGGTCACTAGTTGGAGAATTGTCGATTAATTAAAAGAAAGGTTACATTTTTACAATGTATATGTATTGAAATTATCTTTCAATTCCTAAAGTATTTCCACTTGTAGGTCAACGAAACAGCATATTAATATCATAATAATAAATACCATTTTATTCCAGAACATATAAAATTCTGTTCATTAAATAAGACTTCTTCAGTGGAAGAAATTAATATTTAATATGTGTCAGAATACTAATGATATAATTGGCCATCCCTATCAACAAAAATATCTGAAAAACAAAGAAATAATTGATATATCGAATTGTAATTACATTCTCAATTAATATTAAAGGATATATTATTAGCGTAAGTTTAGTACAACTATAAAAAAACTTGAATTAATTATTCGTATATGAATGTATTTTTTGTCAAGCTGTAACAATTCTGTTCAAGGACCTAGTCAAGAGCTGAAAAATTAGTAAAATTCAGGCGTGAATTTAATTATTATAAATAACGCTCAAATTATCGTTATTATATAACAGAATTGTTACAGCTTGATAAGCCAGCATTAACTTGGCCCTCCCCGAAAAGAAGTGCGATTATTGGGGCAGTTGAGGTGGTGCTAGTTTTTTGCGCGATGGTGCTAGCTGGTGCTAGCTCTAAGCAATCTGGTGCTAGCTTTTGAGATAAATATATCAACTAGGGGAGAGGGAGAGGGAGGCCAAGTTAATGATTACTCTTATAGTTTAAACATTTTTTTTTCTGGGAAAGTATTTTGGTGCTAGGTCTAAGATTGATGGTGCTAGTGGGGGCCAGCATTATCAAAGTGGGGGTCAGCATTACCTTGACCCTTCCGCTCCCTCCCCCCGAAAAGAACTGCGATTATTGGGGAAGTTGAGGTGGTGCTAGCTTTTTGCGGGGTGGTGGTAGCTGGTGCTAGCTCTAAGCAATCAGGTGCTAGCTTTTGAAATAAATATCTCAAACGGCGGGAGGGAGGAGGGAGAGGGGTTAATGGACCTTTATTTAGGTCATTCCGTGTACAGGAAATCCACACATATCGATCAATATCCTCAGATCTCTCTTGTACACCACACAATCTCAATTCCCCAGCCCAAAAACATCAACAAAAAATTGAAACATGTAAAAACTGCTCTTTTCCAGAATGGCTATAGCTCCAGCAACATACAAAGGATCATAAATAAGTACATTCATTCACTATTTCCTAAAGTAACATCAGAATCTAGTAATCAGCTAAGTACTATTTTTCTCCATTACTTTACGACCATGCTCTCTCCCATAAGGGCATTTACAAAATTCCCTGTGACCGTGGTTCAGTGTACATAGACGAAATTGAACAGTCATTTCAAACAAGAATCAAAGAAAACCAACGATACGTTAAGTCACGTTCTTCAGCATATTTAGCCAGACACTTTATTAACACGGGTCACAAAATTTGTTTTGCAATTCTGGCTGCAAAAAGTACGGCTATTCTCTATTTTCTAAATTTATACCATCTCTAAAGTATCTTATATACCTACACAGTTACATTGATGAAAAAAAGAAATTTGATCCTCGTTCATTCGAATAGCTGCTGCGTATTCGGTTTACGAGAACAATACGAGTACGCTTACTTTCACCTGAAACAGATAATTATAGTGATAGCGGAAAAAATAATATTAAATTAGAAACGGATGAACTGACCTACAGTCCTACTTTATTGTGATATACATACAACGCAAATGCAATAATTTCATAGACACCGTATATGCAGGCAATGGTTTTGACCGTCATACAAAGCAAAAATAAGCTTTTCAGTTCTTATTAAATGTGAAAAATTATATTTATATTTACATCTGTGAATAAATGCATATACATATCTCTTTGCTACAATCTTCCAAACTCCGTGACGGCAGTTTACGTATTTTATTAACGTCACTGAGGATTGCCAGACGCAAAAGAACATTCTAATTGTTTTTTTGTTTTTTTTTCTCTCTATTGATACAGACACAGAATGTAAAACGCAATAATATCGAAGCGCTGGAATCATCCAGTAAAACAACAGTTTCATAATGCGCGCAAACATGATTACAAGCGTGAAAAACGTGAATGAATCAGAGGTCTACGTGAACCTGCGCGGGTAAGCTAAATCCTCAGGCAGGCCTCGAGCATTCTCTATATCGAAGCGAAGAGGATCGGGCGGTCTGATAGCGATAACAACGGCTGAAAAATGTAAACAAACGGCCTACACATGCGCTCACATTGACAATCGCGTTAATACAATAATTTTATGGTGACATGTGTACGTTGTAATGGAGTATACGACGTAAAAATCACTTGTTGCATCATTTTTCGTTATATTACGTACTATCAATATTGACCCAAGTTATTATTTGATACTCGATAGGATTTTAAATAAATTATTTTGTGATCCGTGTAAATTCACGCACGTAGAATTTTTGTTCAAATAGATAAAAAAATACAACAACCGGAACGGAATTACAATAAAATTTAGCTTACTATTTAATGTCTACAATAATTCGATAATTGCTGATAATGTTTGTCTCTAAACACCCAAATTAGAGATTCTATTCTAAAAATCTAGTCTCAAGGTTTCTCAAAATATACATTTTGGTTCTTTCTCAACTAAATTAAGAGAAGAAATATGATTGAACTGGCCATTAGTTGCACAAGAGTCACTATTGGCGGCCGAGCCGTTTCACTACTAATTGTTCGTAAAGTTTCTTGAAGTCAAATCCATTTTCTCTGTAGCAAGAGTAGATCAGCCAATTACAGGTGATGAAACAACTATAAAAGTAATACTCGATAACCGCAACACAATATTTTAGTTCAGAAAAGGATACCACTAACAAAAAATATAATTTTTTTATGGAAATACCAAATGAAAATCAGTTATTTGATGAATACGTCACAACCTCATCCAGAACATTGGCAAGAGATTGCAGCTGTTCTGGAGGAATTGATTGCTTTCCGAATGCTAGAAGAAATTCTGGAAGAAGCCACTACAGATCTTTTACTAAAGGGAGCTGAGAGAAGAGATAGCAAAAACACAAGTCAAGGCTATGCTGAGAGACTCAGCGAAGACACGAACTGCGATTAAAAAGAAAGAGTTTAAACAGCCCAAAACTAGATAGGTAGTTTCATGCATGGGGGACAAATATGCCCGTGCGTACTATCACGAACAACCGCCCTAATGTGGTAACTGTCAGTAGTATAACAAAAGACTGGTATGAAGCCATAGAAATAAATGGGGACCTTTGAATATTTCGTTATTATGGAAGATAAAATACCGATAGTATCCCCACAGGCTATTTTATTAACAAACGTATCTATAGCTGAAATGTCAAATTCAGTGGGAAAAGCAAAAAAAAAAATAATCGAAGAAGTTGATGATGTCTTCAAAGTGATGATGTATAATAACAACTGACACTTGTGATGCTCCAAGAATGAAGTATTAGGGGAAACTGACGAACCAATGGAATGAAGACTATTATTCAGGTGTTTGATTGGGCACAAAGAATTTAACGTTCATCACAAACCTAAGAGACTTTGTATTTGCATCGAAGTCAAAAACCGTTTCAATAACGAAGGTAACGCATTTTTGAAGATGATTTTAACAAGATGAAATTTGGATACATTATTTTGAGCCCGAGTCTAAGGATCAGAGCATGTAATGAAAACCATCGGCTGGTAAGGTCATGCAATGCATTAGCAACAGCCTGTACTACTCAAACAAGATTGAGAATAAAAATAATCTGGAAATTATTGGTAAACTGAGTTGGAAGATCATATCTCATCCTCACTTGATTTTGCCGTTCGCGATTTTTTATCTGTTTGATCTGATGAGAGGACTTTTGTGTAGCATCAAGCTCAATGACAATCGAGATGTAAAGAAAGAAGTATAAAACTGGCTTCGCTTTATGCATCTTCGGCATTTCTGCAAATTTCGTTAGATAAACAGAGTACTACATTATGTAGGTACAATATTAACGTCTCGTGGGAAACATAACCTTCAAGGACTTCACAATATGTTTATGTACATGGATCATTCACGTTGATGCACCACAACAACCGTTTTCGAAATGTGTTACAACGAGCAAAATGACCTTAAATTTAACAGAACAAGCTAGCCTGCAATACAATAACTCTTTTGTGTCATGGGATTTTTTTTGGGGACTGCCCCCGTGCTATTTTACCCCTCACTCGGACAAAGAAGTCCGCAACCTGGTCGAGTGTTAGTTTTCTTACTCCGGGATCGTCCAGGCACCCGTCGAGCAGTCGGCAAGAAGGTGGATTGGAGTTTCCTCCGCATTTCCACGGTTTCTACACAGCGGAGAGTTGACTATGCCCATGCGATGCAGGTGTTTATTCAGTGCGCAGTGATCGGTTAAGATTCCTGTGAGTAACCTCAACCTGACCCTGCTCATAGAGAGCGAATAGGGAGCGAATCCCGAAAGTTTTATAATGTCTCATGCCGGCAATTGCATTCCAATGGGAGCAATACCTAACAACGAGTTCGGATCTGACAAAGGCTTCGATGCTGCCATAGGAGTTCCCACATGTAGGTTCTGGACCTACGAGTGGTCCCTCGCTGATACTTCTAGCTAATTTGTCAGCAACTTCATTACCTCTGATTCCAGAGTGACTTGGCACCCATCTCAGCGTGGTGTCGTGACGTTCCGCCAGTTTTACAAGAGTCCTATGGCAATGAGGAGTCAAACCTGACAGCCTGTAGTGCTCTAAGGGCAGCCTTACTGTCAGAGATGATTTCCACTGCTCCATTAACTTGCGATCGCGATTACTTCGGCTTGGAAGATAGATGCAGAGCTCCCTAGTCTTTAGCTTTATCCTATACGGTTTTATCATATCTCCAAATTCCAATTCTCGTGCCGTTAGGCGTTTTGGAAGCGTCCACAAACCAGCGAGATAATTCCCGTCTCGATTTGTGAACGAGAGTTTTTGCAGGAATCAGCATGGAATTAGCCCTGAAAGAGAAAAGCTGCAATGGTTCAGATAAAACTCAAGTACGATGACAATTACGATGATTTGGAATGTTAAGGGACACTCCAGTTCTAGCATATTCCGACCCTAAAAAAGATATAACCCTGACAGTAGATAAAGATCAATATGGACAAATTGGATAATAGCCAAAAAAAAAAACCGAAACATCATAGAAAAATTTCAAGTACGCCATTAGCTAGACGATAGAAAGTGGTTTTGAGAACGCGTGTTTATTTTTCTCTCCAAGGCCAAGTAAAAATGTTACAGGTAAAAGTAAAAATTAGCTTTTTCGTTTTTGTTTTTAAAATTTCGAATGTTGAATGAATCAGCATTGTAACTTAACTTTAAGGACTTCAACACTGTGGTTTAATTAACTTAGGTAACTCAAAGTCAATGGAAGAAAAGTTTGTGCTACATTTTCGTATTGTCAGACTTAAATTAGAGGACTCAAAGATATTTTGTATTATATTCTTTATTATACCTGTATTATATAGAATAATTAAATAAAAATTATTATAAGCGACATTTTAAGAGGCCGCAATAGTACTAATAAACCATTCTGTATATTTCAGAGAACATCTGTACATAGCAGCAAACAGCAGCAACATCGGTCCCTCTACTTATGTACATACGAGACAGCTGAGACTTCGATATATACGGATATATAAAATCGTGGAGTCGTTCTATTAATGGCTCGTGTGCAGGCCGGATGTAACCGTTTCAACCGGAAACACAATATAGCGACACACAAAACCGAGGAACAACCAACAACATCCTTAATGAACCAACCCTCAAATATAATATTTGAATGTAGATTTAAATAGGTATCAGCTTACCTGTAAGTGGCGTTATAAAATAAAAAATCTACGAATTCATATTTTTGTGAATTTATTAATTTTAATACCTAGAGCAAGAATAAACCTGGACGTTTAAAGTACATAAACGATTTTGATTTAACGGTTCCCATTCTCTTCGGTCTTCAAACGACTCTAACAGTCTAGTTCATCGTTTGAAGCAACGATTCAGAGTTAAATAACTCTCACTAAATATAGAAAAATGTAAAGTTCAAGGTTTGAAAACATTCAGAATAAAAACGAAATCATACACTTCAACTACCACACCCGTTTACGAAAATGCTAGACAGGAATTGTGTGTTGTACATGTTGATATTTTTAGCGCGCTCACATAAATAACAATAATTATAACGCAACTGTTTTAGCTTCGGGCTCAAACAGTTCTTGTCAGTTTTGTGATTCCGTGTTTATTATTATATAATCGTTTCTTTATAATTAAAAAATCTATAAAATAAGTTAGGAGTTGTAATATCTGTTTACTACATTTTCAGAAGTCAGGAATCTTTTAAATGTAAAAAAGGTAAGATGTAAAGAGATATTTTTCATATTGGACATCCTAATTTTGTTTGCCAGCCGTCTAAAGAAATTTAGAAGGAACATTTAGCCAGAAAGTCGTATAGATAAAGATAACAATTACCAGTAGCTACAAAGGAATAATTCCAAATCTTGAAGTCGCAATTTCAAATTGATTTTTGTGCAAAACGTTTCTTGCCTTTACTTACAATAAGCGTTCCTTCTAAACATAAGATGATCCATGTTCCTCCACGCAACTTACCAGACATTTTGTTCTGTGATGTCTATCATTTGGGCAATAACTGGAAATTGCCACTTTTGCCTCTCAATTCTAATACAGTAGAGGCTAATGTTTTGATCACTTCGATCAACAACGCCCGTATTATGATAATGTTCGATGAAATTGGGTTAGTCTACCATGATCCGTTTTTTTCTTTCTGTGAAAAACATTAAACTTTGAAACTTTGATAAAGCTCAAACTAAATCACATATTGGGATGCCAAGACATCAACCCAAAACGTATAACCATATCTCAGAGGTGTTTCTCTGATAAATTGCTTGCAGTCATTGCGTCCAAAGTATGGGACCGTGGCCTTATATACAGCATGATGTTTATTACTTGGTAAAAATTTGACGGATCTCTGAAGAAGTATGCTGATAAGAGGCCTAATCAATTGTATTATCTCAATTTCATTATCACAACAATGAATATTGGATAATATATACTCAAACCTGTTTCTATGTATTACATTAGATATTAAGTCACTATGGATGACCCGTAAATTCGGTTGTGGGGCCATTACTTCTATTTGTTGAAACAACATAGATATTAGAATATGACAGGACGATATCATTACATTTTGATCAAAAAGCCTTAAGTTTTTACAAAATTTTTATTCCACTTCTCCGAAGAATTTGGAAAAAGCCCATAAATGTTTTTCGTCCTAATCGTCCTCAGTAGCGAAAATGGCTTCTGGTAGCAATTGAGCTTGAGTAAATTGTTAACATCCACAATATCTTCGTTCCCAGAGTCATCATCCGTGAGATATTTATAAACAATAGTAGGTACCTAGTATATTTGGAGTTAAAATTGCCTCACCTTCCTCTTTTAAAGAACAAAGTTGGTTTAGCGTCAAATCTCTGAAAATATATAGTTTTCCTGTTATATGTGCTCATTGTCTCTTTTAAAAGGACGCACTTAATGTTACCTACCTAGAACAGAGAATAACAATATTTATTACCTTTCTTAAACATCAATAACAACAATTTATCAAGAATTTATTATCAATTACTTATCTTAGACATCAATAAAACAACAATTTATCAAGAAAACTTAAAATTATCAATTACTTATCAACACACTATCATGTTTCACACGTTTAAAATCTAAGTTTTGTATTTACCAAAAAGACGAAACATCCAAAAGCAAAGGAAAAGTAATTTATGAAGCTACCAACCTCAGAATATTGGAATTAACCAAGATTATACAAGAAATAACACTTCAAATATGTATATGTACCAATTAAAAAGCAAAAAGAAGAAAAACAACTACAAAAGAGATTAATCAAATAAAAGCCAGACGTCAAAGAACAATAATAATTGGGAATTGGAATGAAAGAATTGGGAATGGAGAAAGGATGAGAATGTACTGCAGGAGAATATGGAGAAACCTCAATAACTATAACTAGGAAGCTGATGCTCAACTTTTGTATGGAAAATAAAATTTTGATTGGAAATACATTCTGAAAGCAAAGCTTAGATGACAGACATTATAGATTTATAGATTATAGGGAGAATTATAGGGTTTCCCTGGCCAGCACCCTAAAGACCATTTAGGCTCTTGATCTGCGACTTACTAGCGCTGGACCATGTAAGGACTTTGTAGGTAAGTACCGGTCGGAGAAACACCATGAAGATCATTAGTTTCAATCTCAAACTGAGGGAGCTCTTCCGACAAATCAGGAGAGCCAGAGCCAAACGTGCCCGGATAAAACGCGACACCACCATGGAAAAATAGTGTCTAAAGGTGAGCCTCGTGTTGAGAACCATGCCAAGATACTACACCTGAGGGCTACAGGACAGCACCTGTCCCTCATTAACGATCTTAGATGGAGGAGGATTGCGTTTTCGACATAAAGGGATCGCTACGCACTTATCAGGATTTATGACCAACCGGCACTTGCGAACCCACTCGCACAGTTCGTCGACAGACCTCTGCCTTCTGCATGCGAGTGCTTATATTAGATGGAATGTCGCTGATGTATAGAATAAATAATTCGGGCCACAGTAATGAGCCCTGGGACACACCAGCGTTAGCACGTCTGATCAGGAAATACTCGCCAAACCTCTTGTCGCGATCATGCGTGGATTGACATTTAAGTTGCTCATTTTGAAAATTAGATCATCAGGCCACATCGAATCCAACGCCTGTGCAAAGTCTAGAAAAACTGCATCAGTAGAGTGTCTCAGCTCCACAGAGTCGCCTGCTTCCTCCGTTAACCGGAGGAGCTGAAAGTCTGCTGACAAGGCCTCCCAAAAAACAAATTTGGGCGAGAATTACTGACGCCGCAATCATGGATAAATTCGAAAGAAGGCTTATCGGCCTGTAGCTGGATGGTATTTGAGAATTCTTGCCACACTTGCCACTGTATGGTAAGCTATATGCAATAGCAGCCTGTATTATCATATTTAGGTGCCTGTAGATATGGCGTGTTTGAATCCATGCATCGATTAGGCGCTCAGTAAGTCCATCAAATCAAAATTTACGCATCACCTACACCCTACAGGAATCATGATTCGTTAGAAAAAAATGCGGCACGACACCATTGTCAAGCATTGCATTACTTGCTCCGTATATGATGGCCTTAACGGCATACAGTCCACTATCTACCAAACGCCACCAGTTCTATTTTTATCTGCCGTGAGTGCTAGTTACACTAGCTTGTAGTGGCGTTGCAACTCTTGCTAAAACAATACAGCACAGCTTGTTACAGCACTATCTCGCTGTTTATAATGCTGCACTGTTAATCGCTGTGTTCTCAACGGCGAATGGTAGAAAGATGACACAGTTGCTCCGTGAAAATGTCACTAAATCTCGGTTCCCAGTAATCTCCCATAACACTGGGCAGCCGACTAACCATGTCGGCTCTCTACCCGTTCGCGTATTTAAAGCTCCTTACCAACTAGCGAGCCAGATTTACACCAGTAGTGGACAAGACGTAGTATGCGACGCTATCGCAGCATGAACCATGCCTGAATCATAACGCTCCGTAATTATATAGAAGTGTTGCGAACACGGCTTGCGTTCTGCCTTTGTCTTGTAACAGTACGCGATTGAACTAATCTTCCGATTCTGACAACGCGCTGCTCCTACTACATGGATAGTTGCGGCCGCTTTTAGAGGCATTTATTTCCTTACTACCGTAGCATACAAAAGTGAAACTCACTGACCTAAGTCCTGTGGTATAGTATGGTTATTGTACCGGTACACTAAAGATTATATTTGTATCATTGATTGTTGCTTTTGAGAGTTTGAGACCCCGTGTTACCCGGAATTTATTGATTCCTTGTGTCATTTTAGAGTATCTTTTTAGTCTTTTATGCCGTACTTTCGTAATATTGTGGCGTTGTCTTCTTCGTCTTTACGTATAATCACTTCATATTTTCCTAGTTCTCCCTTCCGTACGCTAATTTCGTATTTAGCATCACTTCAAACTCCGATATTTCCCTATAAACGTTGATGGGCTTC
Organism: Holotrichia oblita; assembly: GCA_023690525.1. Classification (NCBI taxonomy): domain Eukaryota; kingdom Metazoa; phylum Arthropoda; class Insecta; order Coleoptera; family Scarabaeidae; genus Holotrichia; species Holotrichia oblita. The sequence goes on from CM043017.1 coordinate 20,720,048, forward strand.
GCGCGATGGATTTTTCTTCTTCGTCCCCTGAAACTTCATTTGTCTCGTTGCGAAACGGACCTTTCCAAACGCTCGTCTCATAATATTTGGAAATATAATTACCTTTTCCTACCTTAGTTTTTTTTTATTGTTCATTGAATATTATACTCAACCGTCATTCTGGTCAATAATTTTAGAATTCACGGTCATAATATACCAAGCGTTTTTAAGTTACGGAACTTTAGTCAATTTTAAGTTTTGTTTAGCGCTTTTAGAATTTAAGCATTTATTGTTATATTTACCGCTGTAAGGTTCCGTATCTGATCAGATAACAACCGTTTATTCAATTGATGTTTACCGGTTTTACTGGCCGTAATACTTATAACGTGTACTTTTTTTTATTTTCATAACCATTTTGAATTTTTCAATAAATTTTATTGACTTGTTTATGACATGTTTGCCTTACTTCGGGGAAAAACCTCTGTATCTTACGAACTTCTGATTTCCTAAGTAAGTACCCTTGGTGCTACCGGAGCTTTTGTAAGAAATCAGTGGCGCTGTACATTATCGAACACCTAAACTCCCATCTTCACTGTCGCCTCCGAAGTGACACCCCAGTTTCATCAAGGTAGGTTCCCCCAAGAAGGTAACCGTTATCTCCGTGCTACTTGTTTTTTTTTAATTCTCTAATTACTGTTCCTGTTGTTACCGTACCGTTATTTTGGAAAGGACTCCCAACTTATGAACCTAAAAAACATCCTGTATATGTATAGAAATAGGTTGAGATCTACTACGCCTGCTAAAATCAATTCTTTCAAGTATTACCAACTGTAGTTTCGATTAGTATTATATTAACTTAATTACTTATTTCAGTAATTAGTTTTAATTATGTAAATCGTTATTATTTCTGGTGGTACAGTTCATAAAGCAAAAAGACATACGTATAGTAATAGTACAGTTGTGTTTGGAGTAACAATGTTGAAGTTTAAGCAATAACCATGTCATGTTCCGCCGTAATGAAATACGACACGGTTACTTAACATTTAGCAAATAAGGTATCAATACCATTGTACACATTCACGCTAGTAATATTATTGTGGAGGAATACATATTGTCTACATACACTACAACTGCCAAATGAAAAAAAAGGCAAGACCTGTATAAGTCCACAAAACACACTGGACTTAACATACGTCGCTTACTATTTGTAATGTGTACATGTTTCTTGCGTTGCTGTGTTGACGAGATGTTGGTCAGTGACTGTATCACGTGATTCGGGACGACCTTGCCGAGTAGCTCTCTCTCACCTCATACGACCGTCGACGACTTCAAACGGGTCGTCGCTTGACGGTTGCTACTGCTACGGTCGGAGCGCGCGTTGTTTCTTCTTCTCGCTCTGGCATGCGTTGTGTGTGGCGGTAACGAACTCCCGACTTTTGCCACATACATACATACATACACAGACACACAGGTGACCGTTAGATTAGAACCAATTCTACGTAGGTGTATATAGAATCGTTCAGAACGATTCAATATCATGTCAAAACGATGATACAGGCAGGACATTTACAACAAGATGGAGCTTTAGTTTTATAAATATCCAAGATTATGCTAAAATGTATTAGTTTCGTAGTATGTCGTTTTAAAAAATAATCTTTTGATGAATATTAAATAAAGATCCCATTTTAAGCAAAATCCAGATTTTGCTTGAAGGTTGAATGACTCAACTCAACAAAAATACATTGGCGGATAATTGGTGGTTCGCATGTAACCTTGTTAAAAATCTATATACAATAACTTATATAAAAGAAGAAAGGTTGGACCAATTTCAATAAATTATACTATTTTTCCTACTGCACGAGTGGGTTCATCTCAAAAAGCAACTCGACCAAAAAAGCCTATTATGCCCCCATGCCGTTTTAGCCCTCTCGACCTAGTTGCACCCGAGCGAAGAGGTCCACAACTTGGTTAAGAGTTAATTTGATGGGCTGAACTTTCCTCCATACTCACGCCGGCAAGTGCATGCCATGAGGAGCAGTGCCTAGCGGCGACTTCAGGTATGACAAAAGTATTAATGCTGCCACACGAAGACCCACACATCGGTTCTGAGAATGATCGTTCACTGGCACCGTTTGTTAACATATTTATTTTGTTACTTTTGATCACAGAAGTAGTTTGGCATCTATTTCAACGTAATGCTGTGATGTTGATAGGTAGCCTCGGAATCGAACTTGACAGTTTGCAGTGCTCTGAAGACAGCTTAGCTGTTAAATCAAATTCCTACCGCTCCATTTTCATTCACGCAGTTCTTCTACGCAAGTCTGGATAGTGACTATTTCGGTCTGAAAGATGATGACTTGGCCATCCAACTAATCCAACAAAAAGTTGGAAACTCCTCGTCATTTAAATATTTTATTTAAATATTTACACATCATCTGTGAGCAGCAGTAAGTGTAATGAGAATATAAGAAATTGAAGCAAATAATCTATAAAGCTCTTCTTCATAATTTATGACTTTTTTACATTCATTCCATATTATTATTATTGTATCTCTCAGTGAAACTGGAAACCGGCAAAACCTTATTCGCCTCTATGGACAGTGGTACTGTCCGTTCGATGTAATTGAAGATGCTGGTATGGTCTCCTATTTTGCTGGAGAAATCGTTGGACCCACTACATTTTGCTCTGTAAGCCCAAGAAGCACAGGGCTTTGTAGCTAAAGCAGTCAGTCCGAACGCTATTTCATCAGAAAAATTCTAAAAAAATATAATTTTAAAGAACTTAATAAAGCAATGTCCAAATGGTTCTTGAGAAAAGAAGATCTATGTATGCTAATTAAACTCAACAGTTTCTTAAACTGTTGAAAATTAAAGGAAACTTTTCTACGTGTTTTGATTGGCTGCACAGGTTTAAACAAACGTCATGGAATATAAGAATTGAGAAGAAATTGAGTGCTGATGATGGTAGAATTTTGCTATGATTTGGAAAATATTACACAACTTAAGACGCCAGCAAAGTATACAACGCAGATGAAACTGAGGCTATATTGGAAAGCAATGCCTACAAAAGCACTCGTTGCCGGGGGAAAACGTAATGGTCCAGATAATTCTTATTTCTCTTCATTTTTAAACACCTTTAGGCTAAAACTTTTCTTTTTTTTTAATTTCAAAATTTATTTTGAAACCTGAAAAAAAAACAAATGTTCACTGTTCCACCAATATGGAAGGTTTCTATGCTCCTCTGCGGCAGAGATAGTACATTCACTATTTATTTTATTTAACTTGCCTATAAATTCAAAATATCCCCGAGTGAATTTATAGGCAAACTAAATAAAATAAATAGTGAATGTACTATCTCTGTCGCAGAGGAACATAGAAACGTTCTATATTGGTGGAACGGTGATGTAGAGTGTAAGAGCATGTCATAGATTTCGCCGGAAGCTGACTAGGAAGAATATAATGCAAGTTAGCACAACTACGAAAGCTAACGCGGTGCTGGCATACAAAAACGCGAAATCAGATTTCAAACATGCTATCATAAACGCTAAAAGAAACCAGTGGAGAACACTCCTAAAGGAATTGGATGAAGATATTTGGGGCGACGAATTTAAAATAGTTATGCGACATCTGGGGAAACTTACCCTGCCCTACCAACCGCCAATCCATACATGAACCGAAGGTTGGATATAGTAAAAGAACTGTTTTCGACGAAAAAATACACCGGGCAGAGATGGAAACACAAAGTTGCTGAAGTAGTCCTCTTCACGAGAGAGGCACTAACAAGTGCCGTCGAGGTCGGTAAGGCTCCAGGACCAGATGACGTAACAGCTGAGGCCATAAAATCCATAGTTGAGACCATTCCAGAGACACTGTTACACATCTTTAACCAATTAATTAAAGTACAGGAATTTCCGAGAAAATGGAAAGAATCTATGGTCATATTATTTTGGAAAGGAAAACCAATGAACTCCGCGTCGTGGTTTCGGCCAATATGCTTACTTAGTATACTGGGCAAGTTATATGAGCGTCTAATCAAAGAAAGCTTGGAAATAGACTTACAAAAAACAGGTGGCCTGGATATGGTTAACCAGTCCAGGAGAAAATGGGTAGCAGTAGTGGCACTAGATATTAAAAACGCCTTCAACTCAGTAGCTTGGGACAGGATACTAGATGAAATGTCAAGAAGAAACCTACCAACATACCTTCTTAGGAGCAGTAAAACAAACGTCGACATTGGTGCCATTCTATATGACGATGTTCTAAATATGCAATTGGCACAAGGTGTTACATCAATAGTATATGCGGATGATCTGCTCTTAATTGTGGAGGCAGACGATCAGAAGGAACTCACGTTCAAAGCAAATGAGTCTACTGAGGAGGTGGTAATCTGGTTGGAAACATGAAAATGGCAGAATATCTCCTTTGTAGTGCAGGATAAGAGAATCGTTACTAGACGAGAACTGAAGTACTTGAGGGTAACGCTTGACGATGGAGTAACCTTCGGACTACATGTTATACAACTGGTACAGAAAGCAGAAACGAGTTTGGGTGCCCTGTCAAAGGTAATGTCCAACGTGGGAGGACCAGCGAGTAAAAAGAGGCTAGCACTATACGGTGTGATAAGATCGCAATTAATGTACGCATGTTCAGTATGGTAGAAATCATGAACCTGAAAAAGTGCAGGCGCATACTGAACGGGCTACAAAGAAGAGTGCTGTTAAGAGTGGTGAGTGGATACAGAACCGTGTCTACAACTGCGGTGTAGGTGATTGCCGGGGTACCTCCACTCCTGTTACAAATAGGAAGAGCAGGTTGAAATCTTCAGACTAAAACTGCTGCAGCAGAAGCCGGACAAACAAAGTATAAGACGCACCACGATTACTAAATGGCAGAATACTTGGAGCGAACAAGACGGGACTGCGAGTTGGATAAAAACACTTATCCCGGACCTGATGGTATGGACTGAGTGTAAACGCAGAAGGACGAACTATTATTTTATAGTATGCAGTTTCTTTCGGGACACGGGCATTTCCGTAGATACACCAAGAGATTTAAGTTAACAACTGAGGACTTGTGCGTGTGTATTGTGGTGCTACAGACTCCCCTGAACATGCAGTGTTCGCATGTAGTAAATGAGAACAGGATAGAACTAGGGTGGCTGTAGGGTTTGCCAGTGAAATAATACAGAAAATGTTGAGTCTGAAAGGAGCTGGAACGGAATCCACAATCTTATCGTCAGGGTGATGAGGGATAGAGAACGAATGGAAAGACAACTGAAGAGAAGAAAAGAACAGCAGATTGGTTAAAATTCCTTCGAGGATTAGAGACTGAAGGAGCATGGGGAGAAGCAGAGACCAAGCGTGTTAGCTGAAGTGATGCCATATGGGTGGTTCCGGCGAACCGTATGAAGAGAGGAGGTGTTTTGGTGGGTAGAATAGGCTTGCACACCCGGCCTGGGAGTCCCACGCTGCTACAAAGCGATTGAGCCAAGCTGGTAGCGTCCATAAAGGATTTCACCTCACCAAAAAAAAAACACAGAAATGTAACATGTATTGTCCAGTAAATGGATCAAGGGGTTCTAGAGGCCACGAAGAGACTTTATAGGAATGACGTTGGAGGAATACGACTTCATGAGGTTTTGAAAATGCCTGAATTTAAAAGAAGCAACAGAGCATTTTCAAGTTGATAAGGAAACTGATATGAGTGATCAAGAACTACTTTCAACGGAAAACATAACCTCCATAGTGTCAAAAATCAATACTTTGGAAGGGATAGACGAAGAAGACATACAGCAATAGATAGAGTGTGATTACGAAAAAAAAAGAATAACAACAGAATAACAGGTGATGATACTGATCTTAATAATACTCCTGCAGAAATAAGCTCTGATACTAGCAGTAACAATGATAATGGAGACAGTTTTGCTGATTCTTTAAAGTAGTAAATTGAATGTATCTTAATTTTTTATTTATTTGGATGTGTGTACGTTTTTTATGTGTGATGGTTGCTTAGTTGCAGTGACTCCGTAAGCTGTATCGCTTGTCTGACTATCAGTGCAACTCTCGAGGTGTAGTTTTTGTGTGTGTCTAATTGTGTTCTAATAGCTTTGTGACAGCATCATACCGCCTTTTATAATGCGGCGCTGTTAATTACTTTCCTCCCAACAGCGAATGGTAAGTCGATAGGATTTCAATTCTCTGAGAAAATGTCACCGTCTCTCCGGAGAATTGAAACCCTATTTGTCCTAATAGAAAATTTTAAAATGTTTAATAACGATGTGCTTCGATTATCCGTTTTTTTCAATTATCTGGCAAACTGCCGACTCGGATAACCGAGACTCTACTGTTATTGCAAATATTTCTGTATTTTCCTATACTAAATATGCAACAATCTCAGCATTTAAATCCACCAAACATCTGGCGTCGACTACGAAGCTATTCTAATAAAGCTTGAGCTCGCGCGTTCTTTCTAATGAAGGAATAAAAATAAATACACTTTACTTCATCGTTGCCTAACGTTAGCCTGTTCACTTTAGATGGTTGTTACTTAAATAACTGTTCCCTACTCTATATGCAGATAAAATGTGAAAGTGATTCTGGTTTCTTCCAACTAATTTAATAATAATTCAGTCTCGTACATACGTGGTATTTGGAGAACTTTCTAGGAATATTAAATATAGTTTACAGTATATTCTCTTGCTGTATTAATACGTTTACATGTATTTTAAAACAAGGTCCGGCGCGATGACCTTACAATATAGAAATAACCAAATAAAACGAGAGAGTTATAAATAATTCGTAAACGAAAGATTTGCCTGCCTGTTCGACACACAACTCCTGCGTAAAAATATCTTCCAATAAAATCGACTTCCTTTCATTTTAATTTGATTATGTTACTTTTTTTTTATGCAGTACTATAGACTTTGTAATGCTGAATATTATTATTGTAGATGGTGCGTGCATAAATGGAAACTCAGCATTTTTTGTTGTTGTAGAAATAAACTGCCTTAAAAGATAAAAAAATATGATACTCATTTGTTTCCAAAATTATTCACGTCATTTTTTAAATTGCGCCGCTAAAAAAAATTAATTTTCTGCTTACACGTTTTGAGTTTAAAAATAGAACGGCCGCATTATCGTTTCAATTTATTTCCTGAATTTCTCGGATATCGCTGCAATATCAGTGAGGATTATCGATTGCACAAATTCTTATACTGTAGCCAGTGTTACAGAGTAGGATTTGGAAAGGTTGAGGCGTCGGCGTAATAGGCAGTATACACGTGCACTTCCACACCACCACTACTTAATGATCGAAAAGAGTTTTTGAAACGAACCACACACACTTTTGCTTTCACTTTACGTTAGTAGTACGACCTAGATATTTCCAACATTGGCTCTCTTAAACGTTGTTTGTAATAAAAGCAGAATATCAGGCGCGCAAGCAAGTTTATATACAGATACAGAGGCAAGGATTTTTTTTTAATTTTCTGTCCATTATTCGTATTGATTTGAATGTTAAGATGGATAAAATGACGCAAAATTACTGATAATATGCAAGTTAACACATCTACATAAATATGTATAAAGTAAGGATAGCAGTTAATATACTTCCGCACTTACATTGTTAACCTATTTGTGGGAGGAATTGTACTTTCACCCAAAATAAAATATTACATAATTATAAAACTTACGAAAATTTTGCCATAGATTTGTTCATTTAAATTGAATCTCTGTTGAATTATGTAAATAATGTACCAGTATAAAGAGAAGTGAAGGCGGAAGTAATAAAGAATAAATATTACAAAGTCTAAGAATATTTCTGATTACACCGCAGTCATCATAGTTATGAAAAAGTTACACAAGAAAAGAATTGTGGCATATTTATCTCATTGAATAAATTGAAATAACAGAAATATACTTCTTTTAGACAAAGAAATAGACATGTACACAGGAGGCATTACCAAATCACAAATTAAGAGGTCCATCTACGAATGGTCACAAAACAAGTCCAAGGAATGGTAGGAAAGATCGCTAGTACAAAGACAGGCTAAGGAGTTCCTAAGGGAACAGAGGCCTAAGTTTACTGAAGACCTACTGAGTAAAGACAGGAAGACTGTCAAAATGATAGTAAGTCTGATGACCGGTCATTGCAGACTGAATAGGCATATGTTTAACATAGGCCTGGCAGAAAATGCTGCAGATTCTGTCAAGAGGAAGAAGAAACCCCAGTTCATGTTTTGTGCCACTGTGACGGCCTAGCGAGGACGAGGTTTCTAGTAATGGGGGTAGAGAACCCCACAGCCAACGGCTACACAAAAGAGCCGCTCTCAAAAATGATAAGTCTGATTAAGAAGGCGAAACTAGAGAGCGTTCTCTAAGGTAAAGGGGATCACAATAGACCTTTAAAGGTCGCGGTGAAACAGGCCCGCATGCCACCCCACTTCTAACCTAACCTAACCATGTACACAGGATTGGGTAAATATTCAGGAATAGCTTAATTACAAGAGAACGAAGGATGGTAATAAATCCAGATCTACGACTAAAATTATAGCGTGAAGTTATCCACACTTTTCAAGTCGCGGATCTCCTATTTATTCGAGTGCTTCGACACCGACCATAGATAATATTTTGGCTTAATGGTCCCGTACTAAACCAATCATCAAATTCATTCGGCTGGCCGTTTACGACCATCAAAATAAAAAAAAATAAAAACCGTGCATGGGGTAATAAAAAATAAGAGAACCATGACGTTTTAATTACCCCAACCACTATTTTTTATTACTTTTGAAGATCCCAAACGGCCAACCAAATGAATTTGATGGTTGATTTGGTACGTGACCATAATGCCAAAATATTATCTATGGTCGGTGTCAAGCCACTCGAATAAATAAAAGAACCACAACGTTTTGATTGCCCCATCCACGCTTTTCCGATTTTTCTTTATTTTGAAGGTTCCAGACGGCCAGCCAAATGAATTTGATGGTTGATTTGGTACGAGACCATAATGCCAAAATAATATCTATGGTCGGCGTTAAGGCATTCGAATAAATAAGAGAACCACGACGTTTTAATTACCCAATCCACGGTTTTTCGATTTTTCTTTATTCTGAAAGCCATAAACGGCTAGCCAATTAAATTTCGTTGTTAGATATATAAAATAGCTTCCACCAGAGAGAAATCGGTTAATATATTGTGGATTGTAGAACATTTATTGTAAAATTAATAAGAAAACCATGATCGTATATGTTATAGTGGAATAACTACTTCATAGTGTGTCCAAGCGTCGTTGAAGGCTGTGAGTGCCTACACGAGTCCGGTCTGTTGCATGAATGTATATGCAATTTAAGGAAATTGGGACGCAATAACCACGTAACTCTTCAGTGGGTCCCAAGGCATCGAGATAAGCTCGCCAAAGAAGCAGCGAAAATGCCTTTCATCATTGTGCACTGCAAAAGAGCAACCTAAAACAAGCAGTTAACAAATGGAAGGTGAACAGAAAGGCCTCCTACTGACAGAATACGCCAGTACAAAGGCAGGCGAAGGCACTGTTATCAGGATCGCCGAAAACAGCACAGTCATTGCTATCTTTCAGCAAAGGGCACCTTGGACTGCTGGTAGGGTTTCTGACAGGTCATGTGGCTTTGAACTACCACCTACATAAGCTCGGAAAAGCTGAAGATCAAATCTGCCGTCTATGTCAAGAAGATCTAGAGACGGTAGAACACATGTTGTGTAAATGTGTTGCTGCCAGTCATAACCGACAACAACACTTCAGTAGGCCATTTCTAACGCCTACTGACATCCAAGACGAAAATCGCAGACTAATTTTAAGGTTCATCAAAAGCCTTCAACTAGTCTAACAACTTGAAGGGCAATGTTACAATAGAGGTCGCGGTGACTAAAGGCAGCAGTACCACTGCCCTCATATCTAATCTAATCTAATCTAATACTAAAATGTCCTTTGCGAATTTACAGAGAGGCTTGGAGACTACCAAATGGCATACGGAAATCAATTCCAACACTTGTATGTAATAGAATATGGGATGGCTTAACGTTAGATAAGTCTCCCTCTTCCATTTCGTAAGATCCTAGATGCATAGCCCTTGAATTGCGTAGTGTTGTGCACTCGGAGATGATGTGTATGGAGGTTTCATTTCCTTCCTCGCAGAAGCGACATTCTGCTGTCTCTCCTAGCCCAATTGCTCTCATATATAAGTTTGTTCCAAACATTTGTTCTATATTTGCTGCTTTTTTTTCGGAAAATCGAATTTTTGAGAGTTGTTCTAGATTGTTCCAAATTTGTTTTAAGAGTTTTATAGGTTGTTCTACTTTTTTCCTACCTTGTTTCAGAAGTGTAGGTTTCGCAGCTTGTTCCTCTCTCCTATCCCCTTAAAAATCACGCGTTTGAGAGTTGTTCCAGATTGTTTTAAAATTTTCATCTCAGATATTTCCCGAAATAATTGCTCTCCTTTTTGGAATTCAAATTTTTTAGAGTTGTTTCAGATTGTTCTAAACCTATTCTACATAGTTCTAAAATATCTCAATCTTTTACGGTACTTATCTCCCGAACTCATTATCAAAAAAACAAAATATGGATGTTTGCAGGTTGTTCTAGCTTATTCCAGAATTTCAACTTTTAACATGGCATTATTAACAAAATTTCTTTGTCTACTTCCCGTTATTTGATAATCAAACTTTTGAAAGCTCTTCTAGATTGTTCCAAATTTGTTCTATATTGTAGCAATTTTTTTTTGCTTCATATACTCACCGAAATAATTGACAAAAACTACATTTAATTTGCTATGCCTCATCAATTGTCGAACTTTTGAGAACTGGTACAGGTTATTCAAAGTTTCGTAATGCTTCAAAGTTTCAACTTTCTACTTAGTATTATTCGCAAAATAATTGAGAAAAACGAAATTTTTGCCCTTATTTTTTGTGTTCGATGCCCCCTAAAATACGGAAAAACTTTCAAGTTAAATTGTGAAAAATTAAAAGAGAGGAACAACAAACAAAGTTAAAGAGCAATATTCAAACAATTTAAAAAAATTATAAATTAATACAGCTCGAAAGAAGATTATCGTGTGCAAAAATCATTTCTGTTATAAAGATCAAGGCAGCAGTTCAATAATAATCAAGTTTTCAATACATACGAGGTGGTCTAACAAGTTTCCGAAATAATTGACAAAAACGAAATTTTTGCCCTCATTTTTAAATGCCTCCTAAAATACGGAAAAAACTTTCAAGTTAAATTGTGAAAAAATGAAAACAGAGAAACAACAAACAAACAAAGCCAAAAAATAATATACGAACAATTTAAAAAAATTATAAATTAATATAGCTCTGAAAGAAGATTATCGTGTTGCAAAAGTCATTTCTGTTATAAAGATCAAGGCAGCAGTTCAATAATAATCAAGTTTTCAATACATACGAGGTGGTCTAACAAGTTTCCGAAATAATTGACAAAAACGAAATTTTTGCCCTCATTTTTATGTTGGATGCCTCCTAAAATACGGAAAAAACTTTCAAGTTAAATTGTAATAAAATGAAAACAGAGAAACAAACAAACAAAACCAAAGAACAATATACGAAACGAACAATTTTAAAAAATTATAAATTAATACAGCTCGAAAGAAGATTATCGTATGCAAAAATCATTTTTGTTATAAAGATCAAGGCAGCAGTTCAATAATAATCGAGTTTTCAATACATACGAGGATGGTCTGACAAGTTTCCGACCTAACAAAGACAAAAAACTTTTGCTAAAATATATTTTTATTTTTCTATGATACGTAATCTTCTTGTAAGTGTGTGTACATATTTCTCCCAGTAATGCTCTAATTTCTTCAACCAGTTCAAATAGTACTCGGCGTCTTTCTCTGCAAAATAACTATTAATGAAGATGATAGCCTCCTCATTTGACGAAAATCTCCAAACAGAAATCGCTTAGGGTTAGATCTAGTGAGTAAAGAGGATGGTTAAGCACGTTACAGCGTAATTCGTAGATTTTCGCCATCCAAGTTTCATCTACGGTAATTAATCTGCGCCAAAACTGATTGATCGTGCCTAAATTGCTCCAACCAGAACTGTTCATTCGAACACATTTTTGGTCTAATGTGAGCAAGCACGGCAACCAACGCGCGGGCAGCTTTCTCATGCCTAAATTTTGATTCAATATATTACAAACACATTGTATGGACATGTTCATAATCTCTGCTATCTCTTTCACTTTAATTCTTCAATCAATTTAAGATATTTTTCTGGCAACCCAATATGTTCTAACAACAAACACAGAAAAATAAACTTATTATCAGTAGTATGTACATCTAATGGAAAAAGGACACAGGATCAGTTACTACAAATGGTCGAAACTATTTTTAAGTTCTAATTCTAAAACAATAGAACAAGGTTAGAACTAATTCTGTGTCCTTTCCTTCTTATTTCTGCTAAAGTAAGGGTCGCCATTATCGCAATTGCTCTCATTTCTTTTTCAAAATTCATATTATCTTATGAATGCTATTGTAAACGATGTATAATAGCTTAGAATTTAATTGTATTCGAAGTAAATTTACAAAATGATATCGATCAACTTAACGTTGTTAATACGAACGAAATAAATGCAATCTCAGTGTTTACCTAGTTTTACTTACTTACAATACTAACACAAATTAGTACTTTAAACATACATATAATTTCCCTACACAACTGGATTTATCAACTTTACACATAAAATACATGTGTAGGCCCTTGCGGTGTTGACCGTTGGCTAGTATACCCAGCGGGACAGGTGCGACGATACACCTGCAACAGGCAGAAACAGGTGAAGACGTGGCACGCATGTCAATACGTGTGTTCGCCTGGCTTTCTAAGCAACTCCTCGTCTTCAATGATATCTATATACACACCGCACAATACACCCAGACGCAAGGATAACGTTCGATTCGACATTGCAGCTAACATGACGCAGAATGAAACGATAATCGACTTCTTTTGGATCGTGTTTACCGCGAGTATGGCATGCGATGCAGACGTAACGTTCCGACAAACTGTTGTATCGTTGTGTCTGTTACGCAGCTGTAGATCTGCTCCTATACAGATGATAGTACTGCACCAGGTTTAATACTAATTGTAAGATATGTCTTTGATATACAACGCAGACAAATTAAGTAAAAAAAAAAAAAAACAGTTGATAAAATATTAAAATCGCTAACGACCTCGCTGATTTGGTTATATTGCAGTCCAGTAGATGGCTTTACTATAGCTTCACATTTGCAACGTTCTGCGGATCTGTTAAAACAGTTCAAACTATATGACCTTCGGTTTTAAAGAGTTTGTCATCATCTAAGATTATTAATAACCAACCTCCTGATTAATTGTGTGCTACGTGGTGTGTAAATTAAGTAATGAGACTGATTTTCTAGTGTTCCATTTGGCAACACTGGAGACGCGGCACGTGGAGGGGTGGGCAGGTAAACATCTGATACGCGTCTAGTACAAGTTTGAACACGCTAGAAAGGTTTTGTTAGTGCGATCAAAGAATGAGTGACATCAATTTCGAACAACGTTGTGCTATCAAGTTCTGCTTCAGACTTGGACACAGTGCAACTGAAACATTTGAAAAACTGCGTCAGGCCTATGGAGACAGTGTTTTTTCGAGAGCCCAGGTTTTTAGGTGATTTAAGGCATTTTCAGAAGGAAGGCATTCAATTGAAATATTGGCTGCGCTCAGATCGTCGTTTGACAGTCCGAATGCTCGGTGAAGAGTTGAATTTGATTCACACAACAGTTCATCAAATTTTGACCAATGAATTGGGGATGAGAAAAAATTGTGCAAAAATGGTCCCGAAAAATCTTTCACAAGAGCAAATGGACACCAGAAAGGAAAGGTGACTTGACTTTTTGGGAGCAATTGAAAACGATTCGCATTATCTGGAACGTGTCATTACAGGCAACGAGTCTTGGGTGTTTGAGAATGACCCGGAAACCAAACGCGAGAGCATGGAGTGGCACACTTCAACCTCTCCAAGGCCAAAAAAGCAAGAATGAGCAAGTCAAAAATCAAATGCATGCTGATTTGCTTTTTTGATAGCCAAGGAATTATTCACAAAGAGTTTGTACCTCACGGCCAAATGGTGAATGAACGTTTTTTTTTGCTCCTTGACACACCGCGATTTCTATCAACGAGTTTTGGCCAGTAAAAACATTCCTGTGGCTCCTCAGCCTCCTTATTCACCCGACTTGGGTCCATGTGATTTTTTTCTATTCCCAAAATTGAAAATTAATCTCAAAGGACGTCATTTTGGGACAGTGGAGAATATTCAAACATCCGTAACTGACCAACTGAAAGCTATTCCAGTATCCGAGTTCCAGCACTGCTATGAGGAATGGAAGAATCGTCTTCAGCGCTGTGTGGCTTCCCAAGGTAGTTACTTTGAAGGAAGACAATGTGAATTTGTAATTTTATTTCAATGAAACAATTAGAAAAAATCAGTCTCCTTAGTTAATTTACACACCACGTATAGTACATGTTCCGAAAGTCTAACAGTCAAAATAGGATGCAAAGTCAGAAGGATCTCGATATCGATTTTGTGATAGATGAATGAAGAGAGAGAATTTGAACGAAAATCTGAAACCAGGGTTGGAAAAGAAATCCTTTAGTTATGAAAGAAATCATCACCGACAAAAGCAATGTAAGGAATTATCTGAAGATAAGAAATAGGTAAGGGCCCACCATGGGCACCACCCACCACTTATACTTTTGACTGGTGGTGGGATCGACCCAACATCCGATAACCTGATACTGAGGAACAGGTGACCCGATATGAGGGAACATCTTGGCATAAAATATCAGGTAAGCTGTTCCCCAGTATCACCCACTTGGTCTAGACCTGATATTGAGAATAGCTAACCTGATACAACAAAAGACTGCCGTCAACCAAAATATACTACGTTCATTATGGCAAAGACAATCTGAGTAACTGTAGGGACTGCACAGTAGCCAAAGAAATGCAAAAAAGCCAAGGACAATAGCTTACCACCAGTTACAGCTAATAACAAGTTAATGAAGAAATAAATCTGTTCTGGTAAACCCAAACAAATTAACAACCATCAAAAGACCTCCTAATTGATCGAAATCATACATTTAGTGGCGATTTCAATGCAAAAAAGTACTCATTCGGATCGATTTTGAGGGAAATTTATTTTATAGTAACCATAAAAGAAATAGAACCAACTGACCCAAACAGAATTCCTCATCCATTGTTTGGTTAATTATTAGAAATATCCACAGTCGTCATTTCAGGTCTACAACATCATTACCACCACAGTAGGTATTCTATACTGCTACTAACACAGCCACTCGATGTGGACAAGCTGTATGAGCCGAGCACAATATACGGTCATGAGGATGACTCATTAGTCGCCAGCGGACTTGAACTCTGGTGTTTTCAAAACCAAGTCAAAACTAGATAAGTTAGTTTTCAAAACTAGCGACTGATGACTCATCGTGTGGCCGTATATTGCGCCCGGTTTATACAGCGTGTCCACATCGAGTAACTGTGTTAGAACCTGTATAGAATACCTACTCACCACTTTTAAATGTCATAATATTGTGACTTTGGACGTAAAGACTGACGAAATATGAACGTTATTATGACGTTGGTCTGTTATACATGAGGAGATACTACTATCAAGTACGAAATCTTTCTCAGATTGATTAAGAAAAAACGGTTAGCAAAGTTTTAAATCTTCTCTGAATCCCTGTCAACACTCAACACGAAATACATAGACAATGAAGTTAAATTATTGATTAAAAATATACGAGCAAACAGCTTGCGATAATACACTCAATATAATAATCCAAACTAAAGGAAATAATTATCCAAGGAAATACGAAACCTGATTTTCGATAGAACGCCATGAGCGCCAATGATAGGAAACTAGATTCCCAAAAGATAGAACTAGATTGAATATTGAAACCATCATCAAATGATATGTGGAGTATTCGGGTCAGGAATGTGCTATAGTGTCTTCCAAGCGGAGGTCAATGCCATTGAAACATATACTCAACTGAACTTGGACAGGACCTATTGGAAACAAAGCAATCCTAACATCATCAGATCGAAATTAGTCTGGGAGTGCCTTAACAGACTAAACAACCTAAGCAAAGGAAACAGAGTTACATTATGCTGGGGATCAGGACATATTGGAATCAGAGACAACGAAGAAGTTAATCTATTAGCAAGGAAGGCCCCCACAATTTTGTTTGTAGGATCGGAACCGTTTTTCGGTATCGGGATGAGCACCTACAAAAAAAAACTGAAAGATGAAGAGAGGAAAGGCTCAGAGTATCCCTCTGGAGAATCTCCCTGGTTTGAGAATCTCACTGGAAACTACAACAAGTATAGAGCAAAAACTTTGTTAGAACTAAGTAGAAACAGACTAGGCATCCTCACAGGTTTTCTTAAGTTACAGTAAGAAAGTTACAAAATCATTAAAGAGACTCGAATCAAAAATATGGATGGAAGTTGAGGATTTATTATTACAAAAATTCTATCCAAGATTAAATGGATAATTAATTGATCACAGCTTAAAAATTTCAACGGAAAAAAGGTCCAAAGGAAATGGCTTGATTTTACCTTATCACTAATTGTCTCTTAAAACAACTACATAGGAAAGCTGTGATACAACTTATCTAGCTAATTAGCACACGATTTAGATGAAGATAGGTTCCAAAAATGTGAAAAGCTGCTGTAGTCATTATTGCTGTAGTCTTTTATTGTGGAAAAATGAAATCTGATCCCACCACATCTGTCAACTTTACGAACAAAACACTATTCATTTTGGACACAGACACGTCCACGTTAAAACGTTAACCCTGTCAAATATAACAAAATACTTTTTTTATAATCAAATCCTAAAACCAATTTCAACATTATGGATGTGTTCTAGCAAGAAGAGTTCAGAAATTTTTCAATTATGAAAACGTCAAAACCTAAAACATAAAAAACTCTATTTCACCTACAAAACATCAAACATCCAACACAAAATAATGTCAACAATACAGTATTATTACCCCCTTAACAATGGCAGCTTCACTGTAGAAAGGCACCGGTTTATTTTGAGTGTTTGATGTTTTGTGGGTGACATAATGTTTTTATGTTTAACCTAATCTTATTTCAAAGCCTACTTGGATGGTCACGAATTTATTATTCGAATCGTGATATAAGAATATTTCTTATGATTAAAATTACGATTAAAAAATGACATAATTTGTACTATTTTAAATTACAGTATTATGGTTACAAATACTGTAAATCTCAATTTATTAAATTGCGACAAAATAATCAGAGTATTAAATAAAGTATATAACGCGTATGTCATAGTCTTATCGAAGTCCAAGGTCTTCCACTACAACTTGGATAAATACTATCGCAATGATTTATTCTATGAATGCATAATATGCGAAGATAAACGAACGCAAAACTGAATTAACCATACGAAAATCGTTTTATAACAGAAACTAAATGAAATAACGTTGCCAGGGAATTTAGTAAATCCCTTGAACGAGCAAAAAACTGTTAATAAAATGGTGACTAACACCATGGCGGAAATTGTTACGTAATATAAACGGATTATGTGTTAGGCATTTATAAAAAAATATGTTGTTTACTATATATCCGGTTATCTAAACTTATTATTACTTATCACACGAATCCAACTAATGTCTGGTGTTGTACATAATATAGTGACGGTCACGGACATTGGTAAATCCCTTTAAAATTTAAATCGTAACATAGTTATGTATTTAATTTGATTTAATTATGCGAACATAATTTTAGGAATTATGATCTAACAGACAATTTTTTTTTCGATATATTGTACATACAGGGTCCGCGATCTATCCGTGGGTTTTCTATTGTGACAAAATGGAATTTACTGAACATATGCACAGCCTGTCGCAGATCCAATGAGACTGGTTATCCTTGTTTATTCAAAATAGTGTTTTTTTTTAAATAGAAAAACCTATATTTCACTTTTTATGTTAGATTAGTTGTTTTTTAAAAATGCTACTTATTATTGTACGCAATTTTTATAGTGGATCAAATAAATAAAGGCAACTTTATGATAGCATAAGTATCAGAACTCCTAAAAAGCCTAAGATTCAATCAATCACCAGGTATAGCTTTTGCGCAATTTAAGTACCGTTTCATAAAAGAGAAAATATTTTGGTTGCTTCTTTAGGACATGGAATACCATAATATATCAGTAAAATACAAGCACCTCTTCTGTTTTAATTGTATTCAAGAGAGCTGCCAATCACGAAAGCAAGGTCAGTTTTATATCCACGGGCAGATTTGTACCAATTCCGGAAATTTTATCTATGTATTAGCGATGGCGTCACAAAGAGAAAGTTAAACTAGAAGTTGATGGTCGTACTATTACCAACTGTACGATATATTAAATTTAAACGCGTCCCATAGAGAATAGAAATTATAAAACGATGTTTACGTTTAATTTATTTAGTCAGATGATTTTTTTACTCAGACTTTAGAATAATTGGCAAAAGAAATTCTTCTTCAGATTAATACTGATTAATTTGAAAACACAGGCAAGGCTACCTGTTATCATATGTACAGGGTGGTCAGATAATTCAATTGCATAATTTAGTTTTTAAATAATAAAATTATTCTTAGTTCAAAAAATTGTAAGAAAAACGTGTAGGGGCATAGTTATCAATGCATATAATATGCAAGTGCAAGGTACGCAGAATATGAAGAGTAGACCATGGAGGAAAAACAAATGTCTAAAATCAATAAATTATACTTATAGAGGCAGGAGTTACAGCTGTTTATTTAAAATAACATTCAATTACCCCCCACCACTTTATTTTAATAGATACGTCAAAAAGTGTTAAACAAAAATTATGCGATTAAAGCTTAGCTTTAAAAAGCATATATTTTTTGATAACATTTACTGGGTGGATTTCAGTGAAAAATCACTTTAAATGTTTAAGATGCCGGTTACGCCACCTGGCGACCATCTTGGAAATCTGAAAATATTTTCTGCTGGCGTCTTTTGACCACTTTAGTCATAAAAATTTTTACCGCAAGTCTCTACGACGAATAGTTTCAGAGATACAGCACTTTGCATTCTTATCTGACCACCCTGTACATACATACATGTGTAAGGTTTAAACTGTCTCAAATTTGCGAAGAACGAAAAAATAACATTAACACAGTGTTTTAATTAATCTTAAAAGAATTTTTATAATAAATAAAACAGTTTACAAAAGGAGAAAAATAATTTTGTTGTGTGAATGAAAAAAGCGCAAAAAGTTACAAACATTTTTAATCCGTGCCACAAAATAGACGTAATGAATTAGTTTTGAAATCTCTCAATTTATTTTGTACAGTTTATGTATGAACATAAAATGAACAGACGTTTACATTCTATTCTATTCTATTCTATTCTATTCTATTCTATTCTCTCGTATTCTCTCGTATTCTTTCGTATTCTCTTCTATTCTCTCTATTCTCTTCTATTCTATTCCCTATTCTATTCTATTCTATTCTATTCTCTTCTATTCCGTTCTATTCCGTTCTATTCCGTTCTATTCCGTTCTATTCCGTTCTATTCCGTTCTATTCCGTTCTATTCCGTTCTATTCCGTTCTATTCCGTTCTATTCCGTTCTATTCCGTTCTATTCCGTTCTATTCCGTTCTATTCCGTTCTATTCCGTTCTATTCCGTTCTATTCTATTCCGTTCTATTCCGTTCTATTCCGTTCTATTGTTTTATTCGTTCTTTTCCGTTCTATTCCGTTCTATTCCGTTCTATTCCGTTTGTATATTCTGAGATATTCCGTTTTATTTCTTTCTTTTCCGTTCTTTCCCTTTTCTAAATCCTTCTATTTCCATTCAAAATTCCGTTCTACCTCCAATCAAGAACTATTCCAAAGTCTATTCCTTTTATTAAATTTTGATTAGAACATATTTATTAACACTGTTGGGATTTAATTAATAGCGCAATATTATTTATGGCGCTGTAATGTTGTAACAAGACTGTAGAAACACGTTTAAATACACAGATTACACAAAAAATTTTTGATTTTTTAATTATATTGGTTTATAACCTTTCAAAATCAACTACCATTTCCACTCAAAATTAAGCAATTTTCAAATCAAAACTCATCAAGATTTTGAATATTTCCAATTTTACACTGATGAGGGGGTAGAGATTGTTAGTCTCTTTGGAAGAATTTCTAACAGAAGAGTTGTCAAATGAATTTAATAGGAGGCATCCTGAACGAGAGCAAGTGTCGCATACAACGTTTGACAGATTACCAGCAACGTTCAAAGCTACAGATAGTGTAGCTGATGCCAAAAAAAGTGGCCGTCCGAGCACTTCAGAAGCAGTCCTGGACGGAGTTTTGGGCAAAGGTTATTGCAATCTGGTATTGGTTTGTGATAAAGTTGGAGGAAGACCCACCGTTTTAGCCTAAAATTATGATCGCACGCATCATAGTTTGGTGTGAGGGCACAGTTAACAGTGAAGGAGGAGATGAACTGTTTTTTTTGGTTTGGATTTCCAAGGTTTGGAAGAACCAGAATGGTTCATGCAGAACGGTGAACCCCCACACTATGGTACACAAGCTCATGATTGGATAGATGAACATTTTTCCCAGTAGATCGGTCGTAGACGACGATGGGAGTAGGCCTCACGATCTCCAGACTTAAACCTGATGGATAGTGTGCACAGTTAAGATTAGAAACAAAGACCATTTAAGAGATCGCTTATCAACTGTGTATCGTTCAATTATGTTTTGACATACACGGAAGTCATGTAACTATAATTTTATCAAGTGGCAGTTTCTTTTCAAAATGCATCCACAGCAATGCCTTTGGTGATTGGCAGTTGATCAGGATACAATTATCTCAGGATCTCTAGGATTGGTACCATGAAATGTTCATTCAATTAACTCGATTATATTTTTTTCCCACTGTATATATTTAAACTAAACATTTCATTACATAACATAAATCTACAACTACAACTGCAGGTAACGCCATTGTCTCTTATGTAACATTGTAATATGTGTAATGTTTCAGCACACTTTTGTTGGTTTGTAACTTATATTTGTACATTACTTATTTCCCTTAAAAATAAATCTGATTATATAATCGTTTCCACTTTCGAAAACAAATCGATTTTTTAAAAAGCTTTTATGTATATCTAAACTGGTGGATTCTAAAATCTACAAGAAGAAATCAACTTTTTATAGATATACAGGTAATAGAGTTAACAAAATTGACATATTCCAATACAATGATATTTACCTGCTTTGAACAGCTGTCACACGCTGCTTGAAGTTACGCAGGCAGAATTAGGAATACCCGAAGCTATTGGTATTTATAATTAGATCAGTTTTCAGGAGAACTTTACGCTTCTTGTCAACAACGTTACTGGGAATTAAAAACCTCATATCCGTTCTTTTTTCCCAACAATATGATTCACCGCAATTACATTTATCCTGTTGTCTAAAAACTATAATAGGATACAACGCGATTTTAAAATAATTCTAATTTAAAATTAAAGTATTATATAATCTCAAGAGTGACGTGGATTATTTTTGGAACGAGACAAAGAAGGGGCTCGAATACCCTAAAATCGAAGAGCTCGAAGCAATATTGCAGTAATTTCTTTAAAACGAATGTAATAGGCGAATAAAAACTGAACACACATTTATTTATCTTTAATGTTGAACTATCTAAATTTTTAATGCAGAATCGACTTGCTTTTCATGTTTCTCAAAGACTGTATTTTAAGGAAACGCTTTTTATTGTTAGGTTGCTTTCTAGGTCGTTCAGATTTTTTAGCGGTTACTAAATCAATAAAATTTTTCTTAGAAGTTTGCTACGACAATTTACCCCCGAGATAGTAGATCATATTGTTTTTCAGAAGAACTGCCTGAATATAAAAACAGCGTGAGAAATGTTTTATTGTAGTTTAATACAAATGATAAATCTTATAATAACGACTGTGCAATCGTAATCTAGTAGTAATGAATTGTGAAATCGGAACTCTGATAAGGTGATAAGATACAATTTGACTGATCAGACCACTATATTTTTACAACATAATACACACATGTGCGATATCTTAATCCTAAATTAGTATATTTTCATTATCATTCAGTGGTAAATATCAGATTCCGGTCAATGTTTTTTGCAGTATCCGTTCACTTAAAAGGTCATCCTTCAAAAAAAAAACTAAACTTATTCCTGTATCATATTCGTCATCATCTGAAGAAGATGAAGAAGCAAATTTTCCTTTTTCACCCACAAAACACCAAACACTGCATGTTTGAATTTGCTCCAATTGCCAGTTTGCAGTACTCTCATTCTAAATCACTTTTAATTCAGGTTATTTTATAAAATTTTAGAAAAATCAAATTAGTATAAAAATAGAAAAGTTCTACGGAAGAGGGGGAGGAGAAGGGGGCAGCGGTCAGCTGAGATAATTGAAATTTACGTTAATAAAGATATTCTAGTTAAAATTGAATAAAGTGTAATTTCAAGGAATGTGGGCTCGTCAATTACAGATAAAACATCGGTAACACCAACACCACAACGTTCGATTACTCATCAAAAGTTGTGGTGTTGATGTTACCAATGTTTCGTCTGTAAAATTAAATAAAATTATTCATTCAATAATATTCATTCATCGTTTATTTATTTCAGTAAAATTGAGCTAGTAGTCCAAGACTAATTTAAGCTTAATAGTTTTAAAATGTCGAAGAATGAGCAAATAAAGAATGGAGGGGGGGGAACCTACGCAACAGTTTCCAAGTTGTCGTGGCGTTATTTTAAATTATTATTTAAATGCGTTGTTCACCATATAAAATGTTGACAAAGAAAACCATGTTAATAAAAATCGAAAAATTTTATTTTCTTTTTCGATTAGGAAAGAGGAAGAAGGGTCACATTTATAAGCTAAAATAATTGAAATGTGCGTTTGCACTGCTCTTATTTTGATTAAATTTGAAATTTAAAAAAACAAATTATTTGAAGCTGAAAAAATTGTTCTTTTAGTCAATTAACGTTGGAGGAGGGGGTGGAGAGAGAGTACACAGAAGTTGTTCGAAAGAGGATCATCGTAATTATTTCTTTATTTGTTTCAGTAAAAGTAGAACAGTAACCCAAAACATAATGAATTTAATAATTGTAAAATACTAATTAATGAGGTGGGGAAGAAGGGCATAATAGGAATATGTTGTCTTAAACCAACATAATTTTGGTTTGGGAGGGGCCCAATATGTTGAAGATGAAACTTTAAAATAATCAAATTAAACGCAACCTGTTTGAAATAGCTCAATTTGTTTCTACTTGCAATAAATCTGCGTACAAGTCTTATGCCAATTTCCATGTTTTTTTCATGCATTGAAATGTACTTTTTATGGAAAGTACAATGAGATTAAAAATGTCAACTTGATGCAAATGTATAATAAAAATGTCAACCTGACAGTATAATACATGGTTAATGTACAGAGCATTCCAATGAAAACGATCCACCTTAAATAAGTCGAAAACGTCAAGAAATACGAAAAAACGCCGAGACAAGTCAATTTTTGTTTGAAGGGGGCAACTTTCTCATTAACAAGGCAAAATCGTGTTTTTTGCTTCCCTCATGCCCCCCAGTATCGAAAATTTCAAATGGCACTACGTCATATTATTACATTTTTCGATTCTACATACTATTTGCAACAACTTTCATATAGGACAGCCTATATCTATTCTTAACACTTTAGAAGATATCCTCTAAAGTTTCAAGGAGTATTTTCTATTTCATCGGCAAAAAATCTGTATGTAGTATCGAAAAATGTAATATGTAATTGAAATTTTAATGTTCCATCCTGGGAGGCCTAGAGGGGGCAAGTGATGATTTTGCCTTATTCGTGAAAAACTTTTTCCCTTTAAACAAAAATTGACGTTTCTTGACGTTTTCGACTTATTAAAGGTGGATCGTTTTCATTGGAATGCTCTGTATACAGCAGAGAGATAGATTGACAACTATACTCCGACCAATCTAATGTGACCGCTGGCGCAGCACCGTCGTTTTAAAAAGTACACTATGAGAAAAAATTTTCCGTTTATCATGTAAACTTCCCAAACTATTTTGGGCAAGAGACCCCTTTCCCAAAATGAACTAATACTTAAGAATTAGGTAGTAGATGAGTGTATTATCATTCAAGCTCCAACGAATTTCAAAACGCTAATGAACTTTCAACTTAAATGCAAGCTTATTATATAGTAAAATATGATCATGATTTCGTTCGTGTTAAATCGCGTATATGCGTCAAATACGGTCAAAACGTGCCTGAAAGACTTGTACGCTCGAACTCATTATCTTGCACGAATTTATCCACTTGCCATGTTTTTCATCTTGTACGAACTTGTGCACGCTTATCGAAGTTGGTACACGTAACATAACTTATACAGCATATTGAAAGTTTCAAACAAAAACTTGTGTTAATTAATAGGGGTCGATTTTTAGACCTCGTCGACCCCTAAAATCAGTTTTCGTTTATATCGACCCCTGGGAAACCGATATCGACCCCAACGGGTCCATTCCGACCACTGGGAATCAAAACAATGTGAATGTAAGGTTATGTCTATTTTTCATTAGTTATTAAACTACAGAGCCTCTTGGGTTAATATTATTATATTTTAAAAATTTTGACAAATTACAGATGACAGATTAGCGTACGTAATTTTATTGCAAGCGAGTGTACCTTCGCAAAACAAAATTTATCAAAAAATTTAAAAATATTAGTTAATGGAGGCAAGGCAAGAATTCCAATGAAGTTGTAATAAAATTGAGGGTGGAGTGGTCCTTGCGTTGATCAAAGTTATCTTCTTAATATATCCTTGTATTATTTACTATTTTTTATTTACCTTTATTAATTTTTTAAAAGGACGAAGGGAGACGATGCGGTTCTATAAACCATCATCAGCAAAATATATTCAATATACATAATTAAATCTGAGACTTCACGACAATATGTGTGTGACAATGCACATAAACTACTATATTATTTCTAGTAAAAATATGAAAGTGATACCGAAATCAGAAGTAGAATTGTAATTGAAATTTTATTTTTTATGAACCCTGCCCACTAGAAAGCATGGGGTTGAAATTAGTCCATTGTGGCAGGTATTATATAATTAAGGCTGAGGGGCAAATTGCAATGAAATTATTACAAAATATACATCCGCCCAATCGTAACCTACACCAGTCCGGCCTGGGCCACAGCGGCTCCATCGCACTTGTATTCCGTTTCCCTAAACGCACTTCACTGGTCTTCCTCCGAGACTTAACCGCGACAGATGTCCGGAACTTGAACAAATTCCTGAAGACGCTCAACCGAGGATTGTTTGAGAAGGACTTACAAGCAGCATCCCAACGACGAATAGTGCCATTGCGCAAAAATCGATGGGGACACAGAATAAACAGAAAGGACAAGTTTGTCGGAACCTTTGATGTTTTAATGACGATTCTGGGTGATCTTGATATTGATGCCATTTTGAAAATATGTCCAAGAATGTTGGCGGAAACGTTTGAATTTCAAAATGTTGCGCACACACTAAAGCGGCTTTTGTTAAGGCCGTTTTACAGTTCGCAATTTTACTTGCCGGCAATAACAATTGCAGCAATTTTTCTTGCGCGTCTGCGCACTCGAGCACTTTTGACAACTTGCAACAATATATCTTGCACTTGTACAAAATAGGTCGGAATTTTTACGATTTGCCGGCAATTTTAGTGATTTCTTAGGTAATTTTCGGAACTACCAATCTTTGGGTGTTTTTGTTTTCCTCCAAATAGAAAAGAAACGATAAACGCCATTTAGCCTTTCGATATTGTTTTTCAACTGCACAACACAAGTAAACAGCAAAAATGTAAAAAACAAACAAACAGTTGACTTTGACAGTTCTCCCGCAAAAGTTGATAGGTTGGTAGTGCTGTAGACAAAATGATTTCAAGGCAATCGCTGGCGAGTTGCAAACTGTAAAACGAACTAGCAATTTATTGCTGCAAGTTCTTTCAGCAATTTTTATTGCCGGCAAGTAAAATTGCGAACTGTAAAACCGCCTTTAGTTTTGAAAGATCTTTGCGTAGAAAATCTTGAGGATTACATGCTTCTATCCACTGTAAGAGGCTAAAACATAGACATTAATATGCATAGTTCTTATTATTTTAACTGACGTATCAATCTCTATCTTTTGGAAATGCAAAGAAACTGTAACCTTCTCCTTGGTCGGAATTATATGAACATAAAGCACACCAACACGATGTAGTTCGTCTTTTTGGTTTATCCATATTACTAATAGTTTATAGAATTATACAGTTTGTTTGAATACCACATAAATATATTACATATTATGTACACACTTATATTTCAACACTACTTTCAACACCTAATACTATCTGATACCTACTATACTATATTTGCACACCTTACGAACTAATAAAATTATTATAAGCTAAGTAGGTAACAATTACAAATCACTAAACTCACAACCCTCAGAACGAAGAATTAACCTCAACAAAACAATAAACATGTAAACAACATTCCAGGAATATTTGGACATATTTTAGAAATGGCGTCTGCCAGTCATGCGCACAAAAACCATGGACATCAATTTTAAGGCTTTTGTCCTTTCTTTTTATTCTGTGATGGGGACCAGTAAACACCGCACGACAACGGAGACACTACGAGTAACGTGAAGCGGTAATACAACCATTACTAATACCCAATTCTGTTTTTCTGATTTCAGATATTCATCAGCGAAAGAGATTTATCAGAACACTCCAAGAAGCCAAGCCATCAACATCCAATGAGCACCAGAAAGACATCCCAAGAGGAAGTGAAACTGGAACTTCTACACCTGTAGAAGAGAGAGAGAACTTAGGAGATCAAAACTACGTGGTCCGGTTCTAATAGTTGGTCTATTTTCATTGCACTCGTTTCCAGGGCGATTCCAACAATATACCATAAGCGCCTATTATAAGCATTTAAATATCGTACAAATCTCAGTTAATGAGTGAATGGGATGAGGGAGGGGGTGGCACGCGACTCTAACCCAACAACATTGAAATATATCCTGATAAAAATTCAATACAATTAAAAGTGAGACTTCACGACAGTTCCTAATTTGCAGTACCCTCATTTGAATTTATTTTTAAGTGCATTTCCATCCTATAACATTTTGAAACAATCCATCATTATGCTCATAAGCTGCAATACTATTTGTAGTAAAAATACAAAAGTTATGCCGAAATGGAAAACCGAATTAAGTATAGAAAGTTTAAAGAACCGAAATTTTATTGTTCATCCAAGTTTCATTCAAATCCGAAGTATACGGGTGAAATGCGAACGAGGATCATTAGCATTATATCATACATTTATATTAATTTTTTTATTAGTAAAATTGCAATAATAGGCCAAAAATAATTAAGTTTAAATACTTTACAAATCTCAATAATGAGTGAATATGGGCCGAGGAAGGGGAGGAGACCTTCAATTTTAAGTTAACATTATTGAGATATGCGAGTCTGTAATATAACATTTTGAAACGATCTATTAAGCTCATAAACTCCTAGTGCAAGGATAATTTAATTAAAAAAAAAAAAAATTATTAATTAATTCCAATACAGATCAGAAAAGGATTATCGTAATTATACAGGGTGATTCTCAATGTATGCGACAAACTTTAGGAGCTGATTCCTGGGGTTATTTTGATCATAAAAGTTCATAAGAACATATGTCCAAAATCGCTTAGTTCTAAAGTTATTCAATATTTAATAATAACTGCAAAACAAGCTTCTATCATCCGTTGTATTGATTGGGGAGATTGTTTAAAAATACCAAGGGTATTTCGAATTGTTTGAAAAGCTGTGATAGTACAATATCTTAGGTCATCAATGGAAGTCGTATAAACTAAAGATTTATGATGACCCCAGAGAAAAAAGTCCAAACAATTTAAGTCTGGAGACCGAGGAGGCCACGATTATAAATAATTCCCTCTCAACACAATTGTTTTTGAAGAACCAACTATTATATTATATCGTGTTAGTAATAGTTCATAATTTATTATTAAAAATTCAATAACTTTCATGACCAAAATAACCTCAGGAATCAGCTCTTAAAGTTTGTCGCATATATTGAGAATCACCCTGTATAATACATTTTTTTCAATGAATTTAAAATAGTATAAATTAAGGGTGGGCTAGACAGCAATTTCTTGGGACATATGGTATAGGTTTAAACATATTTTTGGTATAGTTGCGTTTATTAGCATAAATCAATAATAATCTATTATGATGATGAATTCAAGATTTTCAATAGATAATTTCTATTTACAGTTCGGTATAATAATCTTTGGTAAAATATTATAAAACCTGTGCATATTGTACAGTTAGAATACTATGTATAAAGAGTAGGAATGAATCATTTATTTCATTGGACCGTTATATTAAACCTCTGTGGGTGTGGTAGTATAGAAGTTGTTGTTTCATTAAAGTCCAAACAATATTATGCATGCATTTGCTGTTTTGAAATCGGACTCGTTTTACATGCAACAAAATAGGTCGTCAGCATATTCGATCTTATATACAATGTCTACATATCACTCGAATTAAAATAATAATTAATAATTCTCTACGTGTTAGTATGTATTACAGCGTAGGAGAGTTCCTTTTAATAATTCCAGACGCGAGTTCGATATTGTTTGGGAGCATACTTCTATAAATCTAATCTTTAAAATTGTCCTAAAAATGTCAGGTTATTGTGTAAAATAATATTTCTCAAAACAAGATCGTTAATGCTCATAGATTGTTGTTAAGTTGTGTAATAGAATGTATAATCATTACGTATTTCTAACAGATTCAAAGTTGTTTCAAGGTTGTGTAGTTTTCCATTAGGAATTCGCTTTAATTCCGCGAGAGATCATATTTAAATTGAATTGAGTTTATGAATAGCACAAGTGAGGTGTGGTAAAGAGTACTTACCGGTTTCGACTTTAATCTTCATCGTCAGTATAAAAAGGTTTTTAGTAAATTTTATATTAAAGTTAGTACGTATGTAGGTACTTGTGTATTAAATATTTTGATATTGGGAGAGGTTTAGAAAACAGAATATTTTTTAAGTGAAAGATAAATAAGAAAATTAACTCTAATTTCGTTTGAATGTTAATGAAAAAAATCTTTTGTTTATTATTTTTTTGTTTTGTTTTTTTTTTCAATTCTTCCATTTAAAAATGTAACAAGATATGTATTCCATTGTCTCTTATAAACAACATTTACAGCCATTATTCTTAACGTCTAATAGTAATCTACTATGTACTACTACTTCAGTTACTTATGGAAACTTTCCTTGTTTTACATGCAGAAATGGTGCTACAATTTTTCCTTTTACCACAAAAAATTGGCGTCCACGTTGTCTTTTTTGGCACCAAATTCTATCGAAATGTGATTTCTATGAAACATTACAAACACAGATCTACAACTACGGAATTATCTAGTCCTGGACTACACAGTCCCCACCAAGGTTTACGCTAGATGGAATGAGGTTAGAATTAGTCCATTGACGGAAAGGTTATACAATACACGTTGAGAGACGAATTACGATGAAATTAGGTCTTTGCATTTGGAGGAACGCTGACGAGACCGAAAAGGTCGAAACCACGTCGTCCGTTTCTAATGTTTGATCTTTTTTCATTGCACTAAATTGTAGGACTAATATGCCGGGTGGTCCATTTATCGTGGTCCCCCTAAAAATTTGGAAGCAGTTTTATGAAAAAAAATTTCAAGTAAAAGTTTTACTACAAGAAGTGTCCTATCCTACACCAAGGAGAACGTTTGAAGGTCATACGAACGCCATTTTTTTTAAATTAAACATGGCATTTTTTTACAAATTCTGAAAAAGGATGTAATTGTAAGTAGAAAAGTACTAAAACTGATGTGGCCTAAAATTAAGATTCAGCGAAATATTCAAGAAAAGCACACAAAAAAATGATAAAAATTTATTTAAAAAATAACATAAATAGACACAAAGTATCAATCTCAAGGGATTATAAATACAAAGTTAATTGCCTTATGCCATGGTACTCCCGGATTAAAGGGCAACAAATAACCCATTATTACGACAAACAACTAATTCATACGACCTATTAATATCCAATATAAACAACAAACTTATACCCATAATTCCTTTGTAATTACCTACATCCTATATTTCAAATATGACTTATTATTAAAAATTAATCCTTAATTCCAAATCTGTTATTAATTATTTTGTAATACGTCCACATATTGCTTTCAAAATACTATGTTTTCATGTATTATTTCCAATTTATATTTTGTTTTTCTTGAATATTTCGCCAAATATTAATTTTAGGCCACATAAATTTTAATACTTTCTACTCACAATTACATCCTTTTTCAGAATTTGTAAAAAAAAATGCCATGTTCCATTAAAAAAAATGACCTTCAAACGTTCTCCTTGGTGTACGACTGCATAACCATCAGATAAGGCACTTCTTGTAGTAAAACTTTTACTTGAAATTTCTTTTCATAAAATTAACTGCTTCCAAATTTTTAGGGGGGCCACGATAAATCGACCACCCGGTATAGTATTCGTTATTACTATCCAATTTGTTATATTTCTAGCACTTCATTTCCGTTAATTTTCTTTATTCGGATACCATCTTTTGTTTTTTTTTTTAGTTGCTCCTTGACCTGCCTCTTTGTAGCCTTCTTTACCGATTGTTCTTGCTTTGATATTTT
This sequence comes from Holotrichia oblita, assembly GCA_023690525.1. Lineage (NCBI taxonomy): Eukaryota > Metazoa > Arthropoda > Insecta > Coleoptera > Scarabaeidae > Holotrichia > Holotrichia oblita. The sequence continues at coordinate 20,750,870 of CM043017.1, forward strand.
TGTGCGGTGTTTTTGCTTCAACATTATTTTATTGCAAGTGAACGATGCAAATAGAGAATGTTATTTTTCTGAGGTTTTGCGTTTGATTGGTTAAATTTTGGATCGCCATTGAAGTTATTGCAAATGATAGTGCAGATTCTGAAGTTGGATCATGTTTTGTCACGTTCTTATTTTATTAGCTTGTTCATACAGTTGAGAGGAATTTTTGCCGTAGGATTTTAAGAACAAAGACTGGTAGTGTGAAGTCCCTTAATTGCCTTTTCTGAATTACAAATTCTAATACGTTAAAAAAATTATTGGAGATGTTTCAAATCTGTATTGAACAAAAAACTTTTTCGTGATCCAGCCTTTGTCAAAGTTCACGTTCTTAAGGTTTCTTCCGTAGATAAATATTAGCAATATATAACTACTGGTTGCATGGAAAGCACAAACTACCGTTCATAACCATTATTAAAGCTTCTTTTCCCTGGCTCACCCAAATTGGCAAAACTTGTTCTATAAACACCATTATTTTATCATATTGGTGAAAACATTCCATCCAAAAAACACATTTTCTGTTTTGCACCAGTAACAATACTCATTTGTCTTAATTGGCTTATTGTTGTCTTCAGTAGTATCATCCTCAGAATCACATTTTTTCTTACTTTTTTTCTGCCTTATTTCAATTGTAGCAGATTTTGTTTCACTTTTCAGTTTATCTTGCTCATTGTTTTCTTCTGTTGTCAGTTTATTGGATTTAATTTTTCTATAGCTTTTATCCGTGACTATCTTTATGTCTTACATACTAGATTGCGCTTTGAAGAATGGATCCAATATGTCATTACTGAAATTCATAATTTAAGGAAATACTTCACGATTTGATGTCGTTGCTCAACTCAAAATAAGATTAAAAGGTTGTACATTTTCTTCCAACGAAGAGGTGATAGAAGCTGTGGAGGCCTGGTTTACAGAGCAAGATAAAAAGTTCTTTTTGAAAGGTCTAAAGGCGTTGAAGATTTTGATTTTCAAATTTTGTTTGCTTCTGTAGTAGGTTAAGAATTTTTCAATATCTACTCGTATTGGCATTGATTTGGACTTATTCAACTTGTTAATTTTTGAAAAAATCTATAGTGAAAATTGTTGCAAAATAAGGTTTTTTAATAATGTTTTTATTGAATATTTTATGTCTGCATATAATTATATTTATTATGACTACTAATTTGTTCTTTTAAATTCACATATGCTTCTTAATCCATGTATTTGTCAAGCTATCTTTTTATTGTTGACCCATAGGTCAATAACGAGTCATCCTTGCAACAAAAACAATTTCGATTACAACTGAATTCTTCATATTCGTATGATTCTTCTCTGATATCATGAAATATTTAAACAATTTCAACGTTTTCTGCTTATGCATCATGTTGTAGAATTCCTACTAATACATAATAATATGTGAACATATACATACATAATTTCCAAATGTAATATTATTTTAACAAGGCTGAGGATACGCTTGCCAAATCGTTGTGTAAACTTTAGATAACCGCATTAAATTTGTATGTATAGATCTGATTCGTGACTCATCTTTCAAACATATTACTAACCTGCAGGAACATGTAATAAATGATACATGACGAATCTGAGTCAGATTTTTGAATCATTAAAGGGTACACACATTCCGATAAGTTGAAAGTGCCGGTACACTTTTATAAACACAACCTATGGCGGTTAAAAAATATATAACATATTTTTTTGGTTTCTTTTCAGTCAATATTTAGACACACAAATACAAGATTTTCCTTTTGTATTGTACCTTACATTTATGCAGTGATTACTTCTAAATTGCATCATTTTCAAAGCCAGTCTAATGCAATTTTATGATGTAACTCGATTATGACATAAGGCAAGAATTGTGTTCTATCTCTAATTAATTGTAATGCCAGCGAAATTTCTGCACTAAATATACACTTTATACAAGATTACTTGTCTCTTTTTGTATCTGCAAATAATGCATTGTTTTTTACAGAAAATATTAACACAAAATGCATTGTCACTTTATATCAATCAAGTTACTGATATTTTGTATGAAAAACCTCAATGGATTGTACCCAATTACTCCATTTGTCCTTACAATTCTGATGCTTTGGCGGCAGAAGACTTTGCACCAGAAGATATTAAATTCTTCTTCAGAGGAATCCCTGTTATATCGTTTCAAGATCTTTCGATTGTACCAGCATCATCCACCAAACTCAGGCATTTCAAGCTTCTGATATTTTCTTGTCCAAATTTGATGTTTTCTTTTCGACAAAAGATTTTAACTCTTAATGTGGCAGAACATTATCGAACTCCCGATTTGGAACAGTTTTTTGAAATCAATCAATCAAAGACCAACTCCAGAGTTGTCATTTCGCGATCTTTTAACTGTATCAAAGTTGTCCATTAACCCACCAAGACGCAAGTCTTCAGCAAAACCACATCTTCAAATTCTAACATCCAATAAAATCATCTTAGAGCAAAAAGACCGCAACCAAATACTGAATCAAAAACAATCGATAAAGAAGACTACAAGGAGATTGTCAAGGTAAGTGTAAAACAACTAGCAATTATGGCCATAATAGCCACAATTAATCGAAACACCTTGGCTAATGGTAGCCAACTATACCTTTGTTTATACAAGTTGATTTTTTTTGAAAAAAAGTATAAAAACTATCGAATGGGATCGTTAACTTATTTTTAATTGTTAATTGTCGTCTTAATTGTTATATTGTCGATAACAAATATTTTTGTATTCAAATCAGCCAAACTTAGATAAGATTTTAACCTACAGGAATTATCCAAGATATGGACGAAGATTCTTTAAAAATGCGGTCAAATCTAATGTTACAACAAAACGACGCAACGGTAGTGTGGAAGGAGAATGGCTTCGCAAATCTTTGGATCTCACCACTTGTTGATTTAGAAGAGCTGCAGAATAAAATACTGGTGCCACTAGAAAATAAATCTACTTAGCCATGAATGAATGAATCAATTCTGATAATTAGAAATTAGCAATTGAAAATTAGAGTACTGCATTTTAATACAATTTCTGACAAAAGAGTTTCGATGGGGGTTGGGCGAAGTGAATCTATCGAGAATGATCCAAAACGACAACAAATACGGAAATAACTAAAAAGTTGAAGCCCATAGTTCAGATCTTCCTATGCAAGTAATGACCATTAGCATGACTTTAGGAATATCTGAACCTATATTGTTGGAATTCATCCTGCGGACGAATGCAATGAAAATAGATCAAGCATCAGAAGCGGACCACGTGGTTTCGATCTTCCAGGTCTCATCAGCGCAACTCCGAATGCAAGACCTAGTTTCATCGCCTTTCACCTCCCAACTTATTTGTATAATACCTCCGACAATGGACTAATTCGAACCGCATGCCCTCTAGTGAGCAAGATGGGAAGTAGCACATCGCAAGGCACTACACAACACAAGTCGGTACACCAGATACCGCATTCGTCCGTAGGATGAATTCCTACAATATACCATGAAAGCCTGTTACAGGCATTTTTTTGGTTTTTATATTGGCATTTCTCGACGTTTTCGTCTGAAGCTAGTGTAATAAATATTTTACATGACAATTTATACATAAGTAAGGTGTCAGATGGATTCGACACCCTAGCAAAAATTGGGCAGGATGGAAATTTCGTAAAGCCATTTAACAACATTAGAGAAGAATTTTAATTTTTTTGGCACGAATTGTGATAGGAGACAAGACTTGCGTGAATCGTTGAGACCCAGATATAAAATTAAAATTAATGCAAAAACTAAGAGTCAACCATCTGCTGAAAAATTGAAGAAAACAATTTTCTGGGACACTTCGATGAGGAAGGCATCCTCGTCATCGAAGGAATCACCATAAATTCAAACACTTATGGAAATAGGAACAGCAAAAATCAATTAATCAGAAACAGCGCCGTAGCTGATAAGCATGTAGTGCGTGGTTCTCACGCAGGCGCCTTCATTTAGGGCCGCATTTATGCATAGAAAAAACAATTACAATAAATACGTAACGCACGCGCGGGCAGATACGCGTTACGCGAACATTTTTTGTTTGAAGTTTCAAATACTTATTACTTTAGAATTTTAACAAATCTTCAAAAAGTATTAAGAGAGTTGTTAGTTTACTCCGACAAATGCAATTTTTTGCTTTTGTTATAAATTGTTTTGCTCTTCTGATATACCTATCTTTTACTAGTAAAAATGAATACAGTGATTGGATCCCCTCTTTTACTCCAATTAATTTAAAACGTCATAAAACATCTACTTCTCATTTAAAATCTTATTCAAATTGGTTTGATTTGCGCCGCCGTTTAAAATTGAATTTGACAATTGACTCCGAACAGTAAAAATTATTTAATTTAGAAAAAAACGATGGCATGCGATTATTGAAAGACAATTGTTCAGTAGTTGGCGTTTTGGGGTTATTCTAGCAAGTTATATGAATACAATAACGGCAATTTTCTGAAAACTGAAAGTGGAAATGATTGGTCAGTTTGATCCGGTAATGATAGAATACTTAAAAAATGTAAAAAAATCTCTTGAACTGAAAACACACACGCCTCATTACATTAGCCCTGATTTTGAAAATGAAATTATTAATCTCCTAGGTGATGATGTTACAAAAAATATAAGAAATGAACTTGAGAATGCTAAATATTATTCAGTTATTATGGGTAGTACTCCTGATCGAAGTCATACAGAGCAGTTAACTTTTATTGTAAGGTTCCTTGGTTGCTCAAAGGGTGTGGCAAATATAAGAAAAAGGTTTTTAGAATTTTTCCCTTCGACAACGACAACAGGTGAAGGAATTTTCGAGTGTTTGACTGATACTATCATACCTAAATTTAATTTAAATATTAAGGATATGCGTGGCCAAGGATACGATAATGGCTCTAATATGCGTGACCCAAATGCTGGGTACAGAACTACTACGTTCGTTCCTTGTGCTACTCATACATACTTTAAATTTAGTAGTAAACGATGCTGCAAAATCAGTCAATGAAGGTTTAACGTTCTTTAGTATATTATTTTTTTTTCGTCATCCCTGTATAGATAGAATATACAAAAATCAAATGTCAGTTCTCTTAATATTTAACCTGTATCAGGAACTCGTTGGGAAAGTAAGTCTAATGGAATTATCTACAGATCAGTCCAGGGATACTAATATAAGACACACTGCAGATTCTTTCGCTACAAAATTTCGCTTTTAAATTCGTTTGTTCCTTAACAATATGGCATTGTCTTTTGGAAAAGATAAACGTTGTCAGTAAACTCATTCAGAACACGTCTACAACAATAAAAGAAGTGTCTTAACACTTTACAAAATTTGATACAATTTGTTTCCACTCAAAGAACAGATGACAATTTTGATATTTTAACGGAAAAGGCGAAAAGTATTAGCCATGAAATTGATGAAGACACAATTTCGCACCAGTTTCTATAAACAGGGTTAGAATAAAAAAACGTCTTTTTGTATATGAGCCGACAGATGAACCAGTGGTAAACCCTAAAGATCATTTTAAATATTTTTTATTTTGCTATTCTTGATTGCACAAAAAATTCTATCGAACAGCGATTTAACCATGTGAAAAAACATACTATTGTTTTTAATTTTTTACTAAATATTAGAAATAGTTAAAAAAGCTGTTTCGATTTAGACATACATTTAACGGACGAAAACGACAAAGATATTAACGGTGCAGAGCTGTTCGAAGAAATAAATACTTTTAAATCACTGGTAAGTGAACACACAACTCTTATGGAAATTCTAAATTATTTTGTAGCGAATAATTTATATTCTGCTTTTTCGGACTTATGTATATGTAGCTCTCAAAATTCTTGTTACTCTCCTGGTATCTGTCGCTACTGGAGAAAGGTCGTTTTCTAAATTAAAACTTATAAAAAACTATTTACGGAGTGCAATGTCTTAGAGTCGTTTGTCAAATCTAGCTAAGTGATGTTATTAATGAATTTGCAACTACAAAAGCTATTTGTATTTTTAATATTAAACAAATTCCAAATTTTTAACGCAAGACGAATTGAAAGAAAGCAGGCATGATAATAACATTTTTGGAAATTATAATTATAAAAACTATAATTTGACTTACCAACTTAAATGACACTATTAACTTTCATGCTATTTTACGTTAATTAAAACAAATTTTAACTTTATCACCCTTACACCTTCACCATCATCTTAACCACATCGCACCTAAAATCTAACTGCTTTTTGCATTGGTGTACACCAACAACGTTATAGGGTGACGCATCACCAAAAAAAGTTTGAAATCGTTTTTGTGATATACTGGAACTCGATTTAATGTAAACATCAAAAATACAGTTTCAACAAGTTTAAATGACCAGAATACAACTCTATTATTTTTTTTTTAATGAAATAACCAGTCTTGTTTTATTTTTGAAAATTCCATAAAAGTGAAGACACATTTATTAGTTAATATGTAACACGCTTGAAGGGCATACCTCATACCTCAATACCTCATTACCTAAATAATTTGCACGGATTAAACTCAAAATTAGAATTACGGCTTCATTTAGCCACATGTTGTAGTGTTTATTTAATATAAAAACGAATTAAAAATATTTGGATATAACACTGTTTTCAAGCAATTAAACAAAAGAAATATTTTTAGAAATTTTTTGTAGAAATAATAATTTGACCTACCTTAAATCACTCTTTGGTATGATGTTACACTGCACTAATTTTCACACAGTTTTAAGTTAATTAAAAAAATGTTCATTTTTTATCACTTTTACAATTTATATTAAATTAAACGAATATCGAAATCATCTTCGCCACATCCCGACTAAAATCCAACTGCTTTGTGCATAGGTTGAAACTAATAATGTTACGGGCGACGTATTAGCAAAAAAAGTTTACAGTCGTTTTTGTGACATACTGGGATTCGATTTAGTGTAAACAGAAATACAGTTTCAAGGAGTTTAAATGAGGAGAATTTAAGTCTATTATTAAAAAATTCAAATATGAATATAACTTCCCTAAGTTTAATATGAGAAATAATTTAATATTTTACATTATTTAAGGTCATTCAAAGAGCATAAGCACGGTGGGTTTTTTCTTATGGAATAAGACGTTTTATTTTATTTTTAAAAACTCCATAAAAGCCATTTTTTAATTAAATTAATTACCAATTGTGATAAATAGCGTTTAGTTGGTAATAGCTGTCATTTTCAAAAAAAAAAATCAATCATTCTTTACGTTTGCACGCATTTTTGACACAAACAAGGGGCAAGTATATTAATGGTTTGTTCTTAAAGAAAAAGCACGGGCATGATAATTATTTTAGGCGCAGGTGAGTCTCATAAAAATCATAATGTCCAATTATATACATTTGCTCTTAGATAGAGACTGACATTGTTTTTGTCACAGCAATAGAATAAATAAAACATCACCATAAATACGAAATATTTGTTTAATAAATTAATTATTAGCAAAATTGTACAATTGTAATTAATTTTAATTTACCTTAATATATTTAGTTTTGTATTTTATATGTTTTTTAATACAATTAAGTATATCATTTACCTACCTTATTTACTACATGTGTTCTATTGGTATGATATGAGGTATACTTAATAAAATATTTACTGTAAAGGGCCCATTTTTTTATTATCGAGCGCAGTAAATTCATACCTTAGCTGCGAGCCTGATCAAAAACATTCACATTTCTATAATCGATAAGCGCTGACTTTTACCTTGACAGATTATTAAAAAAAATCTTCGACAACGCCTATTTAACTCTGACGAGTGTCTTAAAAAGACAGTCGACAACTTTTTTACTGGTCAAGAAGAAGCATATTTTGACAAAAGCGTAAAGTCACTAAAGAAGAAATGACGCAAGTGCATTGATATAAGGGTAGAATATATTGAAAAATTGAATTATGAACAAAAAGCATGTCTTTTCTTTCATAGCTAGATAGATTTCTTTTTTAGTGGCCCTCGTAAAACATGAATGTCGTCGGTTGACGTTGAGTTAAGAAGTTCTTTTGCGTGTACTTAGGCGAATAACAGTAGAAATGCGTTTTAAGATGAACAGTGCATACATTTCAATTTTAGAAGAGATAATGTAATTTTTTATATTAAGATATAAACAAAAAATTAAATGAAAGCTAACTTATGCATCTACCTTTAATTTAAAAACAAAATTTTTACATTTCCTAGACAAAAATTAATACTTATATATTACTTCTATTTAGTCACAATATTAAGTGATAAAGCACCCGTAGAAATCACGTAGCCAGCCAAATACAACAGTAATCCAGAATATTCCACACATATTGATCGCTACCCTAATAAAATTTAGACAGACGGTTTATGTACAGCTATTCTATAAGGGAGCACAACATCATGGTAATGTGTTCTGATCCCCTATTGTAATTTTATGAATCACCCCGGAGGACCTACTGGTTATGAGTAAGCCATATAGTCATACAAATAACTAATGGACGTGTGAATAATACTGCATACATGATCCCGATTTCTTCCGGTATACTTTAGTCAATATTAATGACAAATCTGTGATATCTATACATAGTTCATTCCCTATAAGGATGCAATTTTAAAATTGACAGGTGCAAGCACTACAACAACACAAACATTTAAATATATTTTTATTTTTTTCTTATTTGATCTTGTTGCACTTCACGAATTTCTTCAAAAGATTTAAAATGCTGTACAGTTCTTCTAATTCGTCCGTCATATTAACTGGCATCGAATTGTAAGCATATGAAGTCAAATTTGTATTTATATATTAGAATATTATATAATAAGTTTCTTCGTCCAATATTGTGCTAGAAACTTGGATCATATCAATACAGAAAGAATGTGAAGCTAATTTCATGTCAAGATCAGCTTTAGTTAAGCGAGTCTTGATAGTTTAATATGGAACGCCAATGAAACCGTTGCATTCGTAATCTAAAATAATATCTCCAAAAGCTCTAAACAAATGGAGGAAACAGTGTCTTTTACAAACACACTCAGAAACAGTTTTGCCAAAGGACCTGCCAGTTTAGAACGACTGATAAACTATGAAGGTCTCTTTATAACCTAGCAATTTGTTTATTTAGTTGTGAGACCAGGCCTTCACAGCTTCTATTACCTCGTCGTTGGAAGAAAATTTACGACCTTTTAAGCTTCTTTTCAGTTGAGGCAAGACATGATAGTCGGACGGAGCCAGATATGGTGAATAAAAAGGGTGTTCAAGTAATTCTAACCCTAAATAACGAATTGTTTACATGGCAACATACGATTTGTGTGCAGGGGCATTCCTGCAAAAACAAAACACATTTAGACATCTTACCGTGTCTTCTCTCCATAATTTTTTCTCATCGAGTGGTCAGTAACGTCGAATAATAATTCCCAGTTATTGTTCCACCCTTATCCAGAAAATGAATCTTGATTACTCTATGGCAATCCCAAAAAACTGAAGCAAGAACTTTTCTACCAGATTTTTTAACATGATACTCCTTATTAGGACTTAGAGAATTAAAGTGTCTCCATTCCATCGATTTTTGCTTTGTTTCTGGGTCGTAGAAATGTAGTCATCATTTTCAAACCGAGCCGAGGAGATTTTCTTATTTTCTTTGGTATTCTATTATAGATATTTATTGCCGATGTTGTCACAGATTGTGCATAAGTTTGGTGTGCGTATTTTTTGGTTCTTATATGTGAGACTCTTCTTAATTTAATTGCATTGTTTTCTATTTTGTGGAGAGTAAGTATGTTATTTAACTGGTGTATGTTTAGCTCTTGTGTTTTTTCGTATACCTCTGATGTTGGCGTTTTGTATTGCATGCTGTATAATGCTTTTAAAATTTTGTTTTGTTGTCGTTGGAGTTGCGCTATATTCTTTTTTGTTGTGTTTCTCCAGATGTTAATGAAGTAGGTGATTCTTGATGTGAAAGAAGCGTGGTATATTGATTTTTTATATGTGTTTAGGATCATGAGTTTTATTTTATTCAGTGCAGCAATAGTTTTGGCATTTTGTTCTATTGTTTTATGTATATGTCTATCCCATTTCATGGTGTTCTGGATTTTCAGTTCCAAATATGTTGTTTCTTTCACTTCTTCTAGTTTTTGATTTTTTAATTTTATTGTTGTTGTTTGCTTTTCTCTTTTATTGCTATACACCATATATTCTGCTTTCGTTTTCGTTTCATTTATGATGAGTAAGTTGTTAAAACACCATTCTTCTAGAATTTTCAGGTCTTCATTTATGTTTTGTTCCATGTGTTTGGTATTATGACTGGAATATAGTATACATGTATCATCTGCGGATACGTATAAATTTCCATTAAATGTTTGTTCTAAGAGATCATTCATATATAGGGTGTATAAAATTCGGTGTAGATTTCCTCCTTGTGGTATTCCAAAATCAGCATACTTAGGTTCACCTATAATACCATTTACTCTTGTCATTTGTTTTCTGTTGTAAATGTACGTATGTCTTCATCATGTTCAGCTCTTTATTTTGAAATCCATATTTAATTATAGTTTCTCTATTAATTTCTCCTTAGATATCGTATCGAAGGCCTTTTTCATGTCTATAAAAACCACTGCAACTGTTTTCTTTTGATTAAGTTCTTTTTAGAGATGGGCCGACTATGGACTTGGCCGACCAGTCGACTAGACGACTAGTCGGCGCTGAAACGGCCGATTAGTCGGTCGACTAGTCGGCAATGCCGATCATTGGTTTCGGTTAAGTTAGGTCGCATTCTTTTCGCTTCGTTCGTCCAGCTACTTGTCACGCGTTTGTATCCCGACAGATTTTGTTTACATTTTTCGTGTTTCACTAGCTGTACGGGCGTTTAATCAAATAAGTAATTAATTTTTGGTTCTTAAAAATATAAAACGTGCAGTACATTCGTAAGTACTGGTGATTTTTTTCTTTGATGTCCTGTTTTCCTATACTTCGTTAAGTGCCGACTAGTAGTCATATTTTTTTGACTAATTGCCGACTAATCACCGACTATAAATGGGCCGGATAGTCGGCTTTCCCAATTAGTCGGAGACTAGTCGGTGCATCTCTAGTTCTTTTTAATAGCGTTAGTCAAGTCATATGTTGCTGACATTGTACTGGATCTTGGCTGGAATGCATATTGTCCGTAATGTATGATGTGTGTTTGTACATGTTCCATTATTTGTTTTTGTATAATTTTCCAAAATTTTGTTCATTGTCGATAATTCTCTATATAATTTCGCAGTTCCTGTATTCCTTTCTTATGAATTTTTTTTTAATGTGTGGTGGGTGCTTAGTTGCAGTGACTCCGTAAGCTGTATTACTTGTCTGGCTATCACTGCAACTCTTGCGGTGTAGTTTAGTGTGTGTAAGTTGTGTTTAAATGGCTTTGTGACAGCATCATATCGCCTTTTATGATGCCGCGCTGTTAATCACTTTGCTCCCAACAGCGAATGGTAAGTCGATCCGGGATTAAACTCTCTGAAAAAATGTCACCGTCCCTCCAGAGAATTGAACCCCGGCACCTATCGTCCTCTCACAACAATAGTCAGCCGCCTAACCACTGCGGTCATCGACCCGTAAATACTATTATGCTGGTCTTGAGATAGTCTGGGTATATTCCTTTCTGTAGTGTTTTATTTATTAGTACAATTACAATAGGTGCTAGTTTATTTGCATTTTGTTTGATTATTTTGTTTGTGATTTGATCAAAACCAGGAGCTTTATTATTTTTTAGCGTTTTTATTGTTCTTAATGTTTCTTCTTCCGTTGTGTCTTTGAATGTGAGAAAAGGAATGTGTTTTTTGTGAATGTGGTTCGTGGACTTCTGTTATAGTTCTGTATTTGTTTTTGAGCTAAGCAGTATTGGATTTTAGTATTTTTTATTAGTTGACTTGTATATTCCTTCTGATTTTTATATTCTGCTTTGTAGTTTTCATTGCTTGAGTGCTTCTTTTGTTTTTTAAAGAGTCGCTTTTTTATTTGCGTTACAATATTTTCGTTGATCCAGTAACACTTTTGTCTTTTGTGTTTTATTTTTATGTTTTCTTGGTTTTTTTCTACAATGTTTTGAATTTTCTTAATTAAGTCTTCAATAGTTGATATTTTTTGTGTCCATCAGGTTCGATATTTCGTTAGAAATTTGTTTTTCTAGTCTGTTTTGAAGATTTACTCATATATGTAGTTGTTTTTTCGGTCAATATTATAATTAATTTTAATTAAAAGGGGATTCTGATCAGAGAAGTCTGTTTGATGTACTTTGATTTTTTTAATCTTTTCTTCAACGTCAGTTATGAGGATTTTGGGATTTTTCTTCGTGCAGTATTTTTTGATCTTTTGTTCATTATTTTGTTGTTTTTTTGTTGAAGTATTTTGCTATATTCGGTTGTTATTTTTTTTTTTCCATAATGTTTGTATTGAAATCTCCTATAAATATGTGGTTCTTTTTTTCTATTTATGATGTTGTTTTTTAGGACAGTTTTAAAATCGTCGAAATTTGTTTGTGGAGGTCTGTATATTAAAGTAATAGTTGTATCCATTTGAGATAGATAAATTGATATTATTTGTATCATTCCAATTATTTTATTCATTAATATCTTGATTTTTATGTCTTTTCTTATGTATAAGGGGGATCAGGGATCAAACTTAGGCCCGCTTCTTTTTAACATTTATATCAACGATCTTTTATCCAGTCTCAGTTCCCGTGTTCTTGCCTATGCTGACGATTTAAAAATTTATTCCAAGATATCTACCATTTCCGATTGTGAAGCATTGCAAAGAGATCTTGATATTATTAATAATTGGTGTTCTCAAAATAAGATTATGCTAAGCGTAAGCAAGTGTGCCGTTGTTACTTATACCACAAAAACTAAGCCGATATCATTTTCCTATTCTGTGGGACAATTCTCTATACCGAGGCTGGCCAAAATACGAGATCTGGGTGTTCTGTTTGACCAACGACTTCAGTTCACCGATCACATATCTGCAATGTGTTCTTCTGCATCACGCTCGCTTGGTTTTGTTATCAGGTCTTGCCGCTCGTTCTCAAACTTAAGTACCCTAAAAATGTTATTCTTCACCCTGGTGCGTCCAAAGCTTGAATTTGCTTCTATAATCTGGTACCCATGTTTCCTTTTTCAAAACCTGCTATTGGAAAGAGTCCAGAGAAGGTTCCTAAAGTATCTTTCGTTTAAAGCATCGGGTATCTATCCTCCACGAGGCTGTGACTACGGAGAATTACTAGAACAACATAATTTTACGTCACTAATGGACCGCAGAGAACTAAATAGTGCTAACTTTTTATTAAAATTGATACGCAACGAAATCGATGCCCCGCATCTGCTCTCCAATATAAATATTCTAGTTCCCAAACATGGTACTCGTTCTTCTGACACCTTCGCCGTTGCCACAGCAAGAACTAATGTATTCTCCAGGGCGCCTCTTACCCATATGGCGAGGAACGTAAATAAGTATTATCCCGATCCGTTCCATTTACCTCTTCCCACATTACCCCATTAAGATGTCTGTTTTAGTATAGTACATATATTATAGTGTTTTAGTATAGTATTTAGTATACATATAGATTTAGAGCATTGCATCATATTATTATTTAATATTGTCCTTTTAGTGGATGTATGTCTGTTGGGCAATAAAGACGTTATTATTATTATTATTATTATAAGGCTATTCCTCCGCCACTAGTTTTTCTTGAACAGTTTACTGTTAGATAATTTTTTATATTATATAGATGTTCTTTAGTCGGAAGGAGCCAGGTTTCTGTAAGAGCTATTATATCTAGATGATTGTATGTGTTTGGAATGAGTTCTATTTCTGCACATTTGTTTCTAATACTACTTATGTTATGCATATCGATCTTGAATGTTTCTAGTGAATGTTCATTTGGTTGTTGCTATTTCGTGGTTATGTGTTTAAGCGAATTTGTTTAGTTCTTCTTCATTTCTTATTCTAGTTTTTTCGTCGGATTCATGTTGCTTAATATATATTTTTCCATCTCGCGTCCATGCATATTTTATTTTATGCTCTTTTTTATATTGTCTGGCGAGATAAAAGATTTTGTTTGCCTTTAATGTTAGTTGTTCATTTATATATAGTACGTTGTTTCTTCCCTTTAAATCACAATCCAAAGTGTTTATCTTACCTATATCTTTTTATGTTTTCTGTAGCATTTCTGTATGCATGTATCAGTTTCCTTTACTTTTAGTTTTCTTAGTATCCTTTCACACTTTTTTTCACATCTTTTCATCCTTGCACACTTCTGGTGAATATCGACGTGTATTACATGATGGAGGCGTTCATATGAAATATTCAGTGCCTCAGATATTGATTTTAGCCCATTTCGACGGCCAAACAAAATTTTGTCATGAACTGCTTTAACATATTCGGCGACGGACACAGAAACTAACTTTCCTTGAAACTAGAATTTCGGTAGATCTTTATAAAGCTTCCTGTTGACAGCAGTGGCAGGTCAAAAAATAAAATATACCATTTTTGCATTCCATTTAAAAGAACAAAGTTTATGACCATTTTCAGTACTAGCGAGTGTAATTTCCAATTTATACAAACGCTGCAATTTTTGCAATGGCCAGAACTTCAAAAACTTCTAATGGGGGTTTGCAGTAAATGATCCTTTATAATTTTCTTAGTTGTTACACCTGACGCACTGTGTTTCGAAATGGTAGTACGCCTACGATTAACTGCGTAAATTTTAAATTGGGATTCCCTATTAATCCATTCTTATAGGGGACACCTTGTATCAGAACACATTTATTTCTCATGCAAGAGTAGAATTTCTTTCTCCGAATGATTAAGGCAAATTCCAACATTAATATATTTCGTAAGTTTTAAATTTTTATTGAAATAAATTAATTACAAGCTGTCAAGTTTCTACCTCGAATGATGTTTGGGTTATTGTTAATCCAAAGAAATCCATTGTGGAACACGCTGTATAAAAAAATACAAGAAAGAACAAGAAACAAATCCAGCTCGTTCTTGTCGTCTTATACACATATTTGTATTGCAACAGGGATACCGATAAGAACGAGAGGACACAAGAGCAGTATTATTGTGGCATGTGTGGTGCTGGTGGAAGTCAAATGAATTATTCGGTCAATATTATCGGTGACTATGCGCGAGGTGGTCTCGTCGTCTCTTTCTGGCATATACGGGGTTTGGTGAACTGTCGATGTGTGAGTACGAGTATACCTTGGTGTATTATACCTGTTGCGCGAAGAAGAAAGCCGCGTATACAAGGAGAGAGGTCTGGTCAGGTCGATGACCAGTCCAGGCAGAACGCTGAACCGGGATTTACAATATTCTCTCTTCTATATATCTATAATAGCTATGTGTTTTCTGTATGTGTACGACTCGATAGGTAACAATAAAACTTACCTCTCATCGACTCTAAGCGGTCAGTTTCTGTTTCGGATCCAGCATTACGGCCTTCGTAGGCATCGTTTTCATCGTGATGATACAAATCGATATTTATACCAACGCTGAGTTTGTTAGGAATTATCTTTGAATAATTAATTTTATTTATAATTAAATTTTTAAATATCTTTAAATAAGAGTAACAATTTTTTTTTGACAGTTTCATTTCTGATTTTTACACTAAGAAGAAAACAAATTTTCAATTCATGCCATCGCTACAATATTATTCTATGTTATATAAATCAACGCAATCAAAGCAAGAATTAAATTCTGCATTGTCTTTTTGAATCACCTAACAAGAGGTTCACACTTTAAACTTTTTAACCCTATGAAATCAGTTGAAGGAACTTTCTCCCTGCACGTTTATATGGTGAATGGTGTAACGCAGTGTTTGTGAAATATTGTGCAATTTTTCTACAATGCTAATGGATTCTACGTCACCGATAAATGTTATCCTACTAGGATCACAATTATATGAATTTTAAGATTTTACATCAACGTCTGTGAACTGAGATGTCATTTTCGAAAATAAATATTATTTTACTAAATACCTACTATTTAATAAAAATAAAAAATTTACGTATTCGAAACCATACAGTTAAAAAAAAAGTACAAAATTGTGAAGTCATTTGTTCTTCATTTTTTTAAATAGCTATGAAAAATTGGAAAAACTTTCGATATCCAGCGTTGCTACCGCCAAAATTTCGATATTTATTTCATTTTCCTTTATTTTTGGAATCAAAAATTATGATCACTTTCCAATTATTTTTCTGGGGACTCAGAACTCACGAAAATCCAAATTTTGTTTTTTACTTCAAATCTAATTAAATATCAAAGATCACAACAACTTAGGAAATGTGTTGAAGTCTCCTGGTTGTTGTCGCGTAGATCAGTTTGCACTTGACGTTTCGCTGATCATGTTGCCAGCTTCTTCAGTGGCCAGTCTTCTGAAGAAACTGATCAGCAAAACGTCAAGTGCAAACTTATCTATTCTATAACTACACAACAACACCTGGAAGACTCCAACACAGTAACCGTCGGTCGTGAAAATATATGGTCAACCAACTTTGAAAATATTCATCCGACTACTTTGGTAGTTATAGACATCATTCTCCAGATCTTTCCGAGAATTTACTCAAACTCGACGTTTTGCCACTAACCCGGAAGCCCTCATATCAGAGACTCGAACCGTGGAAACCTTCGATATCATTGATTGTTGATGTTCCTAATTCTTGACGTCTTTCCTCGAACTTCAGCAAAAAAAAAACAACAAAATGGTAGTAGATGTTAAAGGTTTTTTCGGTGCCAACAATTGGCAAAATAATCATCATAATTCAAAATGTTCCAGCTTTTCCTTAATTTTTTTTAGGTACCAAAAACTACAACAACTTTCAAAATATTTATCTGAGCAATTCAAATTTTAATATACAGGATCATTCACGAAACTGGTTCGTTAGAACTTTTTGATGTTCTTGAAATTCAACATTTCTGAAAATTTGTAATTATAATTGATGTCATCTGGACTAATCCGCAAAATTATTTGCGCCATTGTACCACATCCGGTTCACTAGACGTTGACGTCGAACTTTCTTAATTTAAATAGCATGGTATATTTTTTATGAGTTTTTTGTATCGGGCATACAATTCTGCATCAAAACTTACTAAGACATCCTATGTAAAAACTTAGCCGTGTTTGAGTTATTCAATTTTTTTCGAATATAGGGCCAATTAAACGTTATGTTCAAAATTCTGTATTTCTGAAAGCATTGCAGCTAAAGACCTCATATTTCGCATGTTATTAGCCGAAATAGCATACGTCAAATTAAACAATAAAATTTGTACCGGTTTTTTGGTCCTTTAATAATAAAAATCTTTATTTTTTGATATTTCGTGACAATTCTGTGACTTCTTCAGGAAATTATATCAATCCTACAGGTATAAACGATATATAAATTATACAAATGTAAAACTGTTTATAAAAACTTACAAAAAATATTTAGAGTAACGTCGAGTTTAAAGCAATTCAAAATGTTGTGAATGTTGTCAGAATTTGTTTAAAAATGTCAAACTACATAAAAAATTTTAATTAATCAAGGAAACTAAAGTACAAGCAATAGCAAGATATTAAATTGTATTACAATATACAGTACGGTCGACCGTCCTAAGGTCAGTCGATGTTATCTAATGTCATCCGAAACCGTATGCAATAAACCACAGACGCGTTCAGTAAGAAACGCAATGTCGTGATGTAAAGTGCAATACTTATGGAAATAAAAACAATTTTAAAAAGAAATAAATATTCTTAAGCTGCTCTTAACAGTATGAAAATACTACTAAATATATTCCTTTCAAAAAGAAAAGTCCTTCCACAAATCATATAAATTACTTTAAAAGAAGTCAGATTTATTGTTTAAAATATAAAAAACAAGGTTGTATGGAAAATCAGGATAAGGGGAAACTTAAGACAATAAATTCTCAAAACGATCTCCAAGCTGAAATGAACAATTCAGAACAACAATACATAGTAGTAGGTATAAGTAAATACATACAAAGGACCGATACTGTCAAATTGACAGCAAGAAACTGAACCTGTCTGTGAACGCGTCTGTGGTGTTTTGCATACCCGTTCGGATGACATCGACTGACCCTAGGACGGTCTACCGTACTGTATATTACTAAGTTGATTAGTATCTGTAAAATTCACACTATTTTCAGTAATATTTATATAAAACATTTCAAGAAATAACGTGTAATTATTAACTCACAAGCTACAAACGACGAAGTATGATTTTGACATTAGACTTTGACAACAAATCTTTGAAAACGCTTATTTTCCATGGCATACAGGATAAGTATCGACGAGTTATGTATGCATTTTTTCAAAAAAATTTAATTATCTCCTAAACTATCAATTTCAGGTGTAGGATGTGTCGGACAAAAAAGATGTAAAATTGGACGCCAAAGGTGATTAAGTGATAAAATATGGAGGGTGCCATTTGAAAAAATTGAGTTATGGTTCTTCAAAATTTCGAAGAGTTAACGTGCCCATAGTACAGTAACCACGCAACGTAGATAGCTACTCTCGGCCCTAAAATAGACTCCAACATGTTTAAGCATGTCATAAATTCTAAATTGATATCCGCTATAGCAATGTCCGCTATAGCAATTTTTTTTAGAAAAAATCGAATAATTACAAAACGCCCGAATCAAATTAAAAAAACTAAAAGTATTTATAAAGCTTAAAGGTAGGTAAATCCAAATATGTAAAAATATACAGCATGTTCCATTAAAAATAACAAAGTAAATGGCGACTTCCGGTATAAACGGAAGCGCTACAAATCTAATAATATTTTCATTGAAGAGAACATAATCGACTATATATAATTCTAAATTTTCAAGTTTATATTTTGGCCAGAACGCTATAAACTTCTAATGAACGGCCTCGCTGAGACATCCTGTACATATATGAGAGCCTATATGTATATGTATGAATAATTTTCCACTTCTGCTTGACTAACAGAAGACTTGATTACAAGAATATTCGTGATTCGAACTCTTACTCGACCTAAACATTTGTCATCTTCAACGATGGGGTAACGCTACTGCCTATACTACTACGTGTTTATTTACAAAGTAATGACTCATCGTTATTGAGCCAAGAATAAAACAATTAGTAATCCCTCTCTTTTAACTACAATGCTATTTGAGGGACGCTATTCTTGCAGACACGTTTATACATGCATGTAATATACTATAGGCAGCAACATTGTTTTATTAAGTTGACATTTTAAATTGAAGTAGTACATACATCTTATGTAGTATAGATCTACGAGTACCTTGATTTACTCATCTGAAACAAAACAATTATCATGTATTAATCACTTTCATATGATGTCTTTATATGAGTAATTAGTAGGATAAGGTGCATACATATTATGTTGATGTCATTCGCCAGGTGAGCATTATCTTGTAGTATTTCCACAATAATTAATGTTAGTATGTATTTGATAGAATTAATCGGATTGAGTCATGTTTTATGTTCAATTAATTACATATATAAGGTATCGCACTTTACTATTTGTTTTTTTTGTTTTGTCAATATTATGGAAGCTAATAGAGTGATGGATAAATGTTCAATGATACATTTATTGCTCACAATAACATTACGTGTAACAAGAAAAAGTAGATGAGTAATTTGCAATTGCTCTTAAATTGTGAACAAAATTGGCCCTAATGTAGAACCCTGATGTACACCGAAACTTAAAATAGTAAGGTTGGAAATGTCACCGCCAACAACGACGTGTGTGATGCTGGAACTTTAGCGAAACTATTGCTTTACAATCACAAAATCGACATACACCATGATCCGTTTTGCCCATTTTTCGAAATGACATCTTAACGAATAATGCCAAGTTAGAAGGCTCGAAAGTATCCCTAACTTTAGCCCTGACTGAAATCAAAGAGCTTGTTGTTGATAAATTTCTTCCCTAGAATTTGTTCAAGTGTTGTTCTCTATAGGAAGACACTTTCCATTGCATCCCATTCTTGAATTTCTTTCTTGAGTTTGAGAACGCCAAAACGAAGGTTCCAGTCCAACTAAATTGAAGTTCGCTACCTGTTTTGCAAGTTTATCTGCCTTAACATTTCCTTTAGTGAAGTGCTCTGAAACCCATATCAGGAATAATCTACATTCCCGGATAAGTTTAGACTTCATGCTATATGAAATTAAAGCCTTAGAGATCTTAGAGAATGTATTTCCTTTTTTAAATGTAAATCTACCAAAATTTTATTTGTCGCGAAATTGAAGTAACCCTGAATGGCCATTCATGATTCAAAACGATAGGCATGCTTGTAACTGGTTTGTCTAACGATTATATCTTTTTCTGGTCATTTTCTAAAATGTGTAAATGTCCAATCAGGCTACTTTTTTTAAAACGATACAATCATCTTGACTGCTCTTTATTTATATATTCATGTAAAAGTGCTGCAATGAAGCTCACACTCATCATATATTTAATTCTAAAATAGACAGCCATTAGAGTTTCTGAAATTTGTAAATCTGTTGAAGTATGTTGTATCCATAGGGTTCCACAGATAACACCAACAAAAACAATACACTCTTCTGCTCTAGAAGAAAACAATACCTAATCTGCATCAATGTACTCGCCCAAAACTTTTGCATTAGGTCTCTTTTGGCAAATTAGGGAAAGATCTACAATTCTTTGCAGATAATTCTTTTTAAATAGGTCCAAAGTTCATGGTCTGAAAATGATTGTTAGATACATAAGATTTAGGGTAGGTTTTATCAGTTGTACTACAACTATGTTCACATTGTTCAAATGTCAGGTTCTTTTGGTGTTGATATGTACTTTGTATTTATAATTCGTATTTGAGGTTGTGCATATGCTTGAGTACGCGATTTTGACATACTCGTAAATGTCAAAATCGCGTGCTAAAGACTCTAAATCACTTTAGAACGCTTTCCACGAAATATTTCGTTGCTTTTGTTGCTATACTAAATACAGAACAAGATACAATAAAACAATCTTCATTCCGCATTATTGCGACCTGTTTCAATCCATACAAAAGCTTATTCAACTTACATATTATTCTTATATTGTCACGTTTATAACCAACTGATATTTTTATAAAAAAAAAATTTTTTAATTTTTTTAAAAAAAATGAGATTTTTACATCTATGTATTTGGTGAATATGGTAATCATGTTGCATAGCTAAAGCAAATAAAATTCTCATTGTGGTTATTTGTGCTACAGAAAGTGATCAATATACAGGATAACAAAACGGGTCGATGGCCGCAGTGGTTAGGCGGCTGACTATTGTTGTGAGAGGACGATAGGTGCCGGGGTTCAATTCTCTGGAGGGACGGTGACATTTTTTCAGAGAGTTTAATCCCGGATCGACTTGCCATTCGCTGTTGGGAGCAAAGTGATTAACAGCGCGGCATCATAAAAGGCGATATGATGCTGTCACAAAGCCATTTGAACACAACTTACTCACACCAAAACTACACCGCAAGAGTTGCGGTGATAGCCAGACAAGTAATACAGCTTACGCAGCCACTGCAACTAAGCACCCACCACACATTAAAAAAAAACAAAAAAACTACTTGAACTACGAAAGCCTATTGATGGAGGAAGGTAGTGGAGGGTAAAATTAAATGTAACCATTTTAGTATTGTCAACTGTTTGTATGACAGGAATGTCAGTAGTTATGTCAAATAAAATTATAAAACCACTTTATAATTTGCACTTTTTCATTAATTGTGTATTCCATTAGGATAGTTTGATGGTTCGGTAAAATATTTGACATAACCTGTCGTGTAATAAGTTGACAATAGTAAAATGGGTACATTTAATTTTAACCGCCACCACCCTCTCCTATCAATAGGCTTTCATAGTTCAAGTTGTTAGCCTGTATAAATAAGCCCTTTTGTTTGAGAACAACGCCTGCTTACCTGTACCTTTATTTTTGGTGGTAATTCTATTATTTCCAAGTTGTGTTTTGTCATAAGGCTCAGTTCTTCCTGGACAGCCTTTTGTTATTTATCATTCATAAATTATCATATTCAATAAATCAGTTATATAGCATTCAGCATTTAAAATATATATACATATACATATAATACGTAAATATAATTCTATATTCTATATTTTATATTCTATATTCTATATTCTATACTCTATATTCTATATTCTATATTCTATATTCTATATTCTATATTCTATATTCTATATTCTATATTCTATATTCTATATTCTATATTCTATATTCTATATTCTATATTCTATATTCTATATTCTATATTCTATATTCTATTTTACAGATGTCTATATAACCTGCCAGAAAACATTTTGCCAATACTTATATGTATAATTCGAAATCAAAAACCTCCTCCCAGTTTGTTGTTTATTTTATCTATTTTCAGCCATTTTCACCATGTCCAGTTCTAATTGAATACAAACTGTGATCGGACTTATAGTGAACCAAGACCAAAACTCATTTGATAGTTCAAACAAAATGAAAAGTATTTTAAAATTAGTATTAATAAAAATTGGCCTGTGGCAATAATGACACGAAAGCTTAACATGAACAAACCTTCAGAGTTTGTGACTTTAATTTTTAGACAGGTTACAACCTGTAATAATTGTGTATTTATGGAAACGACAAAAAAGGACACTATTGAACACAATTACATTTTAAATCACGTTCGTTAAAATTCGATTTGTCTTGTGTAATATTTTTCATGTTCTCTTTTCTATTAATAAAAATATTGTCAAATTTTCATATTATTCTTACAGAAATTTATTTTTATCTCCAACATCATAGTAAAACATCAAATCAAAGCGTAAAACTAAACGTGACAAAATATATTCTCTCCGTATATAACATTATCCTTCTCAGAAACTTTACCGATCCCCACGGACGTATTTTAAACTGCTATTCTTTACCTGTTCAAACATTGTCTTATTCGTTTCTACTCCGTTTATCCTCCTAACAACTGTTACAGGCTAATATCACGCTCATCGAGGACAGATCACACAGCACGGGGAAATAATAATTTTCGATATATGCAGTGTAAAAGGGTAACGAAATCTTGCCTAGTAGCTCTTAGTCCTCCCCACCCCTCTAACGTCGGCCTTTTTTTTTCCTACAAACCATCCTTCCAGCACACCCTCGAGTTAGGTCGAAACGATGACGTCACATCCATCTGCCACAACACGTGTCTTTGACTCATTCAACCATTGTCCATTGTACTATAACATTATTGGGAAGGCAGTAACTAGGTATGTATGAATACAACACGGATTTTGACGAAAACATTTCCGCTTTTAATTTGAAATATTTGTCATGCTTTTATAACGTTGAAAATTACGGGAAGAAGAAAGTTGTGAAATGTTTCATAATATGACCAGACTTAAGGAATTGTTATAGTGAAGACATGTCGCAACTTGTTGACTTATTGGCAGTTTCTTCATGTATCTAACGGATGAATCTTTTTTCAATAATGGTATTATATTTCTGATTTAAATGAAATTTGGATGCAAAAGAAAATGTTAAATTCCTCGAGAGATTGTTCCAACAGACTTTTTTCATTTAGCATAGATTTAAACTTATACATGAATAGTACATTGTCGTTTTCCATACATTATAAAGCTTCCTGTGAGATGTAGCATATTGCCTTGTTTTACTGGAGCAAACAATCTTGTCCTGATGACAAACATTTGTGCATAGTCGGTATTATTTTGATGAACTAAAGTTTTATTTCTTAGATGATAAACTTTCTCTTGAAACAATCGATAAGCAACGTTTTTGTTTGGCGTAAAACAAGATCGTCAATTTTAAGTTTTCAAGTTAAGTTTTCAAGAAAAATGTTTGATTTTCAGGAATCGAAAAATTTTATCAACAATTTTGTTCACTGTGAATATTTTTTTAATTCATTTTTTTGGACACCTGTAAGATTACTTGGTAAAAATTAAAATACTGCCTTCTGAAGACCTAAAGATTTTTTGCTTTGTGTTTTCTACTGTATGTGTAGTTTAAACTGTTTTAAAACTGAACGATAAATGAAAAAAAAATTATTGTAACAGAACGCAAGATTGTATATTTATTGACCACTATTTAGAACAATTGTCCAAGAAGAATGCAGATACAGTTCCTCTACTTCATCAGTTTCTTCCACTGTTTTCTCACTCTCAAAGGTACCTCCTTCATAATCAGTCTTCATAATCTCTTCTATATTCTTCTTCTATGGCCAATTTTGAATTTCCTAAATTGTGTTTCTGTGTTATATATATCCTGTGTTAGATATATTTTCCTTCGACATAATCTAAAGCTTTAGAAATGCTTTCATCGCATACATCCTCTTTGTAACCTTGATGGGAGGAAAATTAATCGTTATCTTTCAAGCAGGGAATGTGCTGTTGGTGGGATAGGCAAGGTAGCTTTTCTAACAGTTGCACATGAGTTGTAATTTAGTTAGTTTTCATGTTTTTTTTTCGAGCTTTCACAGCTGTTGCATCTTCGCGTCCTTTTCTTTTTTCGCGCTAAGTTTTGCTATATTTTTTCTGGCCACACTAAATAAAGGTCGATGAACTTTAACTACCGTCGTACTTTCCACAGGTACTACCACGGACACCTCCTCTTGTACTTTTGCCTCTTTATTGATATTAAAGTATTCCATAGTCAGCGCAGAGTGAATAAATGTTCGTCCTCATGATCATTAACAGCATTATTTGTTTAAATTGTTTTTGTTTTCGATTCCCACACGTTAGTGACGAAAACTTTCTGGATCAGGAATCAGCAGTGGAGCTGCTGTAAGAACAGAACTGGTTGGAATGCCAAATTTGAAAGGTAGTTCAAAGGCGATTTGTGAGGCGTGTCTTCAAGCACGGCCAAATCGATTTCCATTCAGCAAAAGGAAGGAACTAATTCAGCATGAATAAATTGTACCCAATTGTTCTACCATTTTCAATCCATCTATGGATCCATCGTTGAAAATTGGATCCTATAACTACAAACATTTTATGGGTTGGTTAGTAACAGTTGCTCGTGATGTTACCTTTAAAGACTCATTCACTTCACAGAATACACAGGGTGACTCAATTTTCCAATATTGCAATGATAAACTCAGAAAATAAGTGAAGAATCTGCTGAAAAGAAGCAGAAGAGAATCATTTTCAAGAAATAAATAATAAAACAAATTAAGCAAACAGACAAACAAGGCCGCTTATTTGTCATGAAGATTATGATTTATCATATATGGCGGTAATTGTTGCGTCCTAGACAAATCAAACCAAAAATAGAATTGATAGTGATACATAGGACTGTTCAAGTATAAAATAGGACTGGTAGCAAAGGGTTGTTTTTAAAAATCAGGGTTTGACTATCATGAAACCTATACCCCTGTCACGAAACAAAAACAATAATAAGAATGGCATTCATTTCAGTGGAGTAACATGGTTATTATATTCACCAAATGAAGGTAAGAACCAGCCGAACTTGTACATTTCAGGCTAAAGGACTAGAGTGTTTTATAGAATGGAACAAAAGTTTCTTTTTATCATCATGTAAAATTTTAAAATTTTTCTCTAGCGAAGATGGAATAGTCTTTTGTATTGATTTCATTTATGTTATGGAGGCACTAGGCTATGAAGGTGACACAGATGAGTGGCGTTTGTTTATTGATTTTTCAAAGTTCCTTTGGCTCTCGCAAAACCAACTACCACCAACTTTAAGTGGAATATAAATCTGTTTACGAAAATCATTTTATTTATCTTCAAAATAATCACCTCCTGGATGAATACGCTTTTGTAACCGTTTCCACAATGTAAAAGCTTGAAGCCAGTCATCTTTTAAAATGCTCTCAAAAAATAGATGAATTGCTTCATCTATCTGGGGTGGATGTTCAATGTCTTTTACCTTATTTTTACGTAACTCTGCGACAACTATCTGCTGTGCACTGTCCGACGATGCATTGTCTTGATGCAACATTAACACGCGAATATTGACTGATTCAAGAACTGCAGGTAAACATTTTGTTGTGTACTAGTTTGCTGTGACTGTACGTTGTTTTTCCAGTTTGATTGCTTTTATTAATTCTGTACTACAGAAGAAAAATGCTTACATAACTTTCTTGACAACCTTTGGCTTTTTGGCCATTGTTGGTGTTGGTGCACCTTCGTGAATCCACAAACGGCTCTCCTGGCGGATAGAAGTATCGTAAAATGGGATGTAAGTTTAATCACCATTTACTATTTTTCATAGAACGCGATGTCCACAAATACTTAACATTTTTAATGTTTCCAGAGCGATTCTTACTCGCTCTGCTTTTTGGAAACGTGTGTGGATCATGTAAAATTGAATTTATTGTTGTGGATCCAACACCAAGAAATTCCTCAATCGCTTGATAGATCCATCTTGGATTATCGTCAATGATACGTCATCACAACTGAAGAACACTGCCTACTAACACGTTCCTCATTATCAAGTGATACCCGTCCTCTTTTAAATTCGCTATACCAGTGAAACACAGTTACACATGAAGGACTTTCATCGCCAAATTCGAGTTGCGATCGTTCAAGATTTTCCCATTCGCTTAAACCAACCTCAAAATCGTAGTAGCTGATTGTGCGTAGATGTTCTCTTGACAAGTCCATGTTTCGATGACAAATCGTATCTACCAAGTTTGCTTTATGACAGCTGCTACTCATTTCATGAATCTTAAAAATTTTACAATAAAATTAATTTTGGTATTTTTGGCGGTTGTGTAGGTAAAGTAGGAACGTCTTGTGCAACAAAAATAAAAAATATATTCTAATTTTGGGAAAAACGTCATGTTGTAAATCAGTAACATTATGGAAATACAATAAAATTTGGTTCAAATGAAAATCTGTAAAACAGTTCTTGTCTTTGGCCAAACACAAATGCACACCACATTTATCATCCATTAGGCGGACATTTGATCCAGTGCGCAAATTCATCCATACGGACATTTTTTGGAGCGTGAGTTGCAGGGCCTCTGTGACGTTTAGCGTTTATTCCATCTTCAACTTGACTGGATGATGGTCTGCCGCGTTTCTTTTCAGTCACACATCCCATTAGACACAGCGTTTCTGCTACTTCAACTCTAAACTCCCAAAGTGTCATAGTAGTAGATGTGCTTTTCAATTCTCGTGATCTTTTATATAAAATCCAAACATTTATCACAACCACATCAAATAAATGGAAGAAAAGCCTGAGGTACCATTTTTTTGATCTAAGAGTAATTTTGTATCGCCCAATGTGACTGTCTACCAAATCCACACCACCCATGTGCTTATTATAATCAGTAATTATGTGAGGCAACGAACGATAACATTTGCTTTTTTTAAGGTTAAAAAAAAGCAAATGTTATCGTTATGGTGTGGTAGCTCACCAAAGCAAGAAGAGATTAGTGTCACTACTTTATTATCATTCCAGGAAGTCACATTCAAATCCACGCCATCGATATTAGCCACATATTCTTGTTTCTTTTTTGAATATGTTTACTTGCTTCAATTTATTGTTTGGAATTCGATTTCAACGAATTGTACCCAACATATAGACACTCTGATTTGTCAAGTTGGCAAATAATGGAATGGAGGTGTAGTAATTGTCGCAATAGAGTTCATAGTT
Organism: Holotrichia oblita; assembly: GCA_023690525.1. Classification (NCBI taxonomy): domain Eukaryota; kingdom Metazoa; phylum Arthropoda; class Insecta; order Coleoptera; family Scarabaeidae; genus Holotrichia; species Holotrichia oblita. Next base: position 20,778,521 of record CM043017.1, read on the forward strand.
CATATTTCTTGGAATAATTCGTTCTAAACGGACCATGATATTGGCGATTTTGATAAAGCAGTTAGTTCCGCTATATATTTCGAAGTTGTACACAAATCCTGTGGTATCACAGAGCATGGACAGTTTGAGCCCCCATTTATGCGGCTTCATGGGATTATATTGTTTCAAATGATGCCTCGCTTTGGTAGCACAGATCTGTTCGTCAATAGAAAGTTTTGATTCCAAGGTAGTCGGTAATTACAGGTCTAATTTTATGAAGATTATCATAATGAGGATCACTTTTCTCAAGTACTTTATTGTTGCCATTGAAATGAAGTACACTTTTCAAGTGTTCAAATCTATTTATAGTCATTGCAGATCTGATACTTGGAACTCCTAACATCTTGCCGTCAACGTAACAAACAGACTCCTAAAAATTTATGAATATCTAATGTAGAAACGATAGCTGGTTTGTTTGGATTTTCTTGAACACTATACAAATTAGTTTCTTCGGCATCTTTTCAATACAAGTATCTGAAAAAAAATATTTGAAAAAATCTAATGGAGTGTCTAGATCTAACAAACAATTTGGGAGCTCCGAATTGCCTTTGAATCTTAGTGCATCATCATTTATTTGCAAACGTTTCTTGTGTCATAAGATTTCTGATTTCTTTTGTTTTTTATCCTTAGCTTTAGAAGAACTTGGTTCATTTTCTGGAACTATTTCTTTGTCTGCTTCACCCTATATTAAGTTTTCTGCTACACTTGCTACACTTTTCCATGATGTTCCAAATTATATTGTTAATATCCGGTATCAGAACGAAGTGTTGCTAATTTGCTACAAGATGAAATAAAGGGTTAAGGATGGTGATATTTAGAAATGCAATGTTGCATGACATCTCAAAATGTGTAGTGTGATCGATCTAAATTGTGGAACTTTTGAAAAATGAAATGTGTAAATTACAACAATAAAAGGGACAGAGCTCTGACGAATTTCTTGCAGAAATAAAACTCCAGCTAAAACTTTGTAAATTTGACAATTTGTACGATCGTTTATTAAAAGATAAAATTGTTTTTAATACAACTGCAACAAAACCTTGAAGAAAATATAAAATTTTGGTAAAAGAAAACACATATCTCTACGAAACTGAAGATGAGACCCTTTATGTACAAACATTGCTTTTTAAAAACTAAAGGTGGTGATGATGCCTGAATGAAAATTTGTCATCTTTGTTACACAAAACACTGTTACGTTTTTAGGGTCCACTAAAGCCCACAGGAGCTATTCCATAATGCGTTGTAATCGAAATGATAATATTCACACAAATAACTAATTAACACTAACTTACGTACACTCTGTATATTTATTTATACTGGTACATATTTACATATACCACGCACTGCCGCTCGGTACCACCTAACTAATTCGTTGACATTCGGCGGAGCCCAGCTTCTTATACTCCACAATGTATCTAGAATGTTCTTGTTCGTGAAGATTCTAGATATTGATGTTTTTTTTGACCGTCTTTTTGTTAAACAATAAAATTTCTACGGATTTTTTCGGTCCTTTAATAATAAAAATCTTTATTTTCAATATTTCGTCACAATTCTGTGACGAAATTATATTATTTCTAAAAGTGATCTCAAGGACTGTGGGCTCGTAATAAACAGATATAACATCAGTATCACCAAACGTCATAACTTTGATAGATTACTCGGGACACGTATTTCAAGAACCCATGCGTTCTCGAAACACGTGTCCCGAGTAATCAATCAAAGTTGTTATAGATGTTAAATCTGTTTAATATATAAATTATACAAATGTAAAAATGTTTATAAAAACGTCTAGTTTGAATTTTGTCAATGTTGTCAGAATTTGTTTTAAAATGTCAAACTACATAAAAAATTTTAAAGTTTAATTCTAGATATTTCTAGATTTCGACGTTTCGCGAGGAAATCCAACGGCTTACTTGCATGTAAGGCTCATAATAGTATTGTTCCTGCTGTGAATGGGACAGCAGGAACAGGAAAAAAATACTATGAAAGTGGTCAAAACGAACGTCACTAAAACCACAGAATCAGAGCGTCATGACTTGTTGATTGCTATCAAGCTGAGGCTGATGACAAAATTCATCGGTGCATTTGCATACCGAAAGAATAAGTCCCCTTAAAACAGTAATCTATTTTTGAACTCGTACTTACTTTTTCCGAAAAACTCACGTTGTCAGTGATAAGTAATGAGTATAGTCAAAGATTTCATCAGAAAATTTCGGACAACAGTCTCACTTCATACGTCCTTCATTGATCAATAATACAAAATTCATCTACTTTACCTCGTGAAAGGAACACAAACTTTAAATCTCCAGTGTTAGTGTGTAAAATAATTGAAATTATGGAAGATGGAATGAATCAAGATACTTATTTTAGATATTATTTTGTTTCTTTAAATATATAGTGAAATTTTATTTCTAAATTATAACTGAAAATAATACCTACATGTACGGAAAGCAATAATAAAAACGAATTTTATCTGTTCGTAAGCAATAATTTCGTACTCAGTCAGTGTTTCATCCGAAAAATAACCCAGATAAGATACGGATAACGAAGATAAATTTAAACAAAGGAAACATTTTGTCATACATAATTTGAATTGCTTTATATGTTAACGATGTATTAATTTAAAGGTTATAAAATAAAAGAGGAAAATATATATTTAAAAATTTATTTCGCAAATACAGATTAAAATCAAATATATATAATCAAAATTGTATTATTTACAAATAATAAAAATTACATACCTACTCTTAAAACAGAGTAATCAAGTAACTTTTTTATTATATTATATATACATATACATTTATACCACAAGAAATTCTGCATGTTTAAAATGCTTTTTTAAGAGCAAAAAAAATCCAAAAATTTGAATCAATTTGAAATGGTTACTATTTTGGTTTTTATTAAATATTTTAATCATGCAGGAATTTCTCTTAACAACACAACAATTTAAAAAAATCTGCTTCTTTCTTACTGATTTACACACAGCTCACTGTTCTTATATAATAATTAATAATTATATAATATAAAAATACAATTAGTTAACATTTTTTCTCACTATCACATTATATTCAAAAATCGGTTTTGGATGGGACAGGCTGGGGGGATAAGTTGGGGATCCCGATGATTTTTTTACGTTAATCAAAATAGTGTCGAGTGTAAAAAAAATATTGAAAAATTATTAAAATCTATGTAAAAAGAAAAAAAATAATATCACATTTTATTTTTTTAATATATTAAATAATGCCCAATCGAATTATTTACAAAAAAAAAACAAAATTATAGACGCTATTTTGATACGTATATCGATATTACATATAACAAAAAAAAATTGAAAAAATATATTTTACGTCATGTTATCGTCGTTGTTCCTTTTAAAAAATATATTTCCTATTTTTTTTAATATATTATATATTAATTAAAATTAAATTTAAAGAGATCACGTGTTAAAAAAAAAGAATACGATTTTTTGTTTGGAATTTAAATATTAAAAAATTTTATCTAGATTGGCAATGATTTATGTTTGCTGTTTTCGTATTAAAAAAAAATAATAAAATTAAAAAAGACACTAAATTAACAGTTATACCGTCATGGCGATAAACTGTCTTTGTTGTAGCGCGTCCCCTGTATCTTTAGCTTGCGCTGAACACAGATCAGGCGTTGATACTGATCGACTTATCTTCCCATCGCCCATACCAAAACTAAAAATGGACACTAAAGATGTAATACGGTCGATTTCCATAGCTGAAGACCCAGATGATTGATTTAAATCTTGCCCGACGACGCCGTTCGATCTCTCCGATTCTTCCAGTTCTTTAGAAACGTTATCCGAAAGTATGGTAGCATCATCTAAGAAGACGGAATCGTCGCCTTCTTCAGTACTACTACCGCCGCTACTGCACTTGATTTTCTTGGGTAAGATGGATTGTACTGCCTCTTCGGTCTCCCAATCCGTTATAGCGCGCCTCCTTTTTAAACAAGGTGACGTTAAGCTGCGCTCACGTAAAACACTGTTTTGCGTTTTATCCAAATCTAAATAAGTCACTTCACTACTGGCATTGTTACTATTATTATTATTATTAGTATTATTCGAAACGTTGCTACTATTATTACTAACAACAAACGGAGGTTGATTCTCTTTATCTTGATTCTCAGCGCACTTCACACAGGATGGCTGTAAGAATTCTAAGTTCGAGGCCTCCTCTACGTCTTCGCCGAGAGGCATCGACTCGATTCCAGCTTCCTCCGCGGTTAATGCCACTAGATCTTCTTGAGAATTCGATCTCGAAGGTGCAGGAGTCGGCGTGGGCGATTGGTAATGCACCATATTGTAAGCTTCCTCCATAAAAATATACCTCGCTTTTTGGAGGACGGTCGCTACCAACAGATTTTTATGTAAACTCACACCTCCGCGATTAGCTCGAGATTGAGCTATTTTCGTTAAGGAAATTCCGATTAAACGTTGCGCTTCACTTGCCATATCAGAAATCAAAAATCGAATTGTTTTTTTATTATGATTATTATTAACTACAACACGATCAAACACGCACAGGATTTATTCAAATCGTTCTTTTTTTAATAATAAATTAATACGAATACGCGTCACTCACAGGTGTATGACTCACAACGAATACAAGACAACAGTTTTTTTCTTTAATTTTATTTTAAGAAACGGGATATTAGCGATAACCAAATCACTTCTTACTATAGCAAAGCTTTCTACTAAAATGCACGAATACGCGCCAGACCACCAATATTTATAGCTTTACGCGGTGACGTCACAACCTACTTTCAACGTGTCTCCGGCCAATCACGTCGCGGCCTTGCCGAATGATCCCGAACGTCAACGATGATAAGTAATACCAACTTTGAGCAATAAGGACTATAATTGGTCGTTTTCCGCTATAGTAGCGTTCAGCCGTTGATACTTACGGACGATATTCTAGTAAAACGCTTTTATTAATAGCGGAAGTTGATGTCACACAAAAAGAAAATACGTCGTCGTCCACGTCTCTTGCGTACGCAAGCATCTAACTACCCCGCCAGACACAAAACCGAACGATGGAGGAGGAGGAGTACGATCTCTTTGTTTCGTTTTAAATCTTATGGATTTGTCTTTTTGAGGGAAAAATATGCGCGGAATTAGCACTGGATGCGAGTGTATTGGTGTCGGTATTGTTTGCGCGTTATAAACTCTGATTCATCGTCATAAATTACGGGTTTTTTTCGAACTTATGTACTGGTTTCTTTTTTAACTTTGTTTACGTAAAAATTGACCGTCGAATGTGTTTGTGAATATTATAATTTAAAAATAATTAAATTCTAAAGATGTCATTGCTCAATAATATTAAATATCCAATCTTGCGTATATTTAAAGAGCAAAATATTATAGTCATACATTAAATAGGCATATTTATAAATAAGAGATAAGAACTTTTGATAACATATATTTGCTTAATAGAGATATATGTATTATATAGTTTATCTACTCAGTACATATCACAGAATTGAATGCCATATACTCGGTTTAATGAATAAATACCTACAAGCAATATGATTTAATAAAATTGAATGATGAAAAAACATGCTATAATACCCACGCGCCTGTAGTACTATAAAAACGAATAACTCCAAGTTTTGCGGTCTGGTTAATCCAGAATTAATTAAAATGACAGAATTAAACTAGATTGAAACCATTTTTTTAATCTAAAAATATCCAGCTTTGTAGTTTTTTTTTAATTTGACTCGATGTATTGATATAAGTTGGTTACAAACTTTTGGTGATAGCGGAGGGTAATGAATGACCTTTTTACAAATATTTAATCAGATTATTCTTGTATTAATTCGTAATGCATATGATTATCCTTGAATGAGATGTTCTCACGCGGCAACAGTGTATTATAAAAGCATAAATTATTACAGTCGTAGGCAGTCGTTTACACTGTATTTTTGGTAGCCTACCGAGTGGCGTATAATAAAAACCGTTATTGGTACACCTGTAACTGGACAGTTATTTATTAGTCATAATATTGTTTTATTTCAAAGCAACGCATACCGTTTAATTATCGTAATTCATTCGTAAAAACCCGTGACAAAATCATTTCACTTTACTATTGCACTTAAAAATTTACAAGCATGTGATTTAATAATACATTTATACAAAACATCTTGTTTAGCTTCCTACTATCAACAATTTTCTCTTCTTAATTCCCAACATTATCGCTACCACCCTAATTCTCTTTTTAGACATTTTTCTTATTGGGTATTAATTTGTAAATGAACCCAATTTCATATCTTAATCAAGATCCTGCGCGTCAGGACTAGAGCTGGGCGATACCGACGTGGTTGTTACCGTAGTTCGATGGTATCCATACCTAGGTATCGGGTATTGGTATCGATACCTAGATATTGATTCCTAGTAGAGATGGGCCGACTATGGACTTGGCCGACCAGTCGACTAGACGACTAGTCGGCGCTGAAATGGCCGATTAGTCGGTCGACTAGTCGGCAATGCCGATCATTGGTTTCGGTTAAGTTAGGTCGCATTCTTTTCGCTTCGTTCGTCCAGCTACTTGTCACGCGTTTGTATCCCGACAGATTTTGTTTACATTTTCCGTGTTTCACTAGCTGTACGGGCGTTTAATCAAATAAGTAATTAATTTTTGGTTCTTAAAAATATAAAACGTGCAGTACATTCGTAAGTACTGGTGATTGTTTTCTTTGATGTCCTGTTTTCCTATACTTCGTTAAGTGCCGACTAGTGGTCATATTTTTTTGACTAATTGCCGACTAATCACCGACTATAAATGGGCCGGATAGTCGGCTTTCCCGATTAGTCGGAGACTAGTCGGTGCATCTCTAATTCCTAGGTATCAATTCCAAAGTATCGATACCGATGTTATCCAAGGTATCGGAGAATCGATACCAGTAACGATATCGAATACTGGACGATGTATCGATACTTCGCCCAGCCCTAGACAGGACACGTTGTGTAAGGTTTGTTATCCTTATTTCTTGTTATCTGTTAACGCTATTCCAAAACGAGTGCTTACCGTATTTATGCTAATAGGTGGTATGACGTTAAATTGTCTAGGATACTTTTCTCTGCGGCGTTTATTTCAATTTGAATACAGTTGGGGATTCTCCTATCTAGAATTGCCCCTGCGCATATTGAATAAAGAACGAATTGTTTTTCTTGATTACTTGCTTGAAAATTCCAAAAATGTCTATATAAAACTATATAGAAAACCTAATAGGTATTTAAAAAGTGTCTGCGTTCTAATACATATTCGTAATAAGGATATTATATATGCAGTTGTGGTCAATAAAATAGGTACACAGTATATTATCGCTTGTTTTACAAATAGAAGCTGAAAAACGATTTCTTTCACCACAAATCGATCATTAACGAGCAGAACTGCTTAAATGTGGAATATTTCTCTAAAAAGTTAATTATGAACAAAGTTACAAGCATTGAAGTACACATGGAAAAATTCACCCCTGCTTTCTGGTGAATGTTGAATTAAATTTGTGTCACTAAAAGAAAGAGTATGATTTGTTCAGCCAACATTCCAAATTTGGTTTGATTATCTGCAGCGGTTCCAAAGTTATGAATTTTTTACTTTACGAAATAGAGGCGAAAATCGCGTGCGAACCCTCTGTAACGCGAGTCGCACGCGATTTTCGCCTCTATTTCGTAAAGTAAAAAATTCATAACTTTGGAACCGCTCCAGATAATCAAACCAAATTTGGAATGTTGGATGAACAAATCATACTCTTTCTTTTAGTGACACAAATTACACTAAATACAACAATGTTTATAAAGTAAAAGTAATTGTACGTAAACAAACACCTCGAATAATAAACTGCAGTTACTAAAATAATGAAATTAAAAAATGCAAACGACACCAAACAGACAAACTGACACAAACACTGTATATGATGCAATATGGCCATATCTATGTATGAATATGGCTGTTGTAAACAAGAAATGTAACTGAAAATTATATAGTTATATAACATTATATAATTATAGAAGTTTATATTATTAATATATAAACAAGGATAGAAGCAACTACAGCGCATGCGCTGTAGGATTGTGGCTCTAACTAGGGGGCAGGTGCAATTAATCAAAACATTGCTATACAAGCTCGCACGCCGTGGGGAAAACCCTAATTTTGTTAGGTCACAGACCGTCAAAAGATTCTCTCTTCCAGTTTTAACAAATAGATTGCTACTTTGCTACTGTGTTGTATATTTACAGATTTTGTAGACAGATGGGGCGGTACCCAACATATTATCTGTCAATTCAACATGTTTTTTAAATACACTGGAACCTCATCTATATCCGCGCTCACTTATGTCCACCCTCACTTATCTCCGCACTATAGCACTCACTTATATCCGCTCGGCATCCACCACCCGATAGTGCACGTATTCACATGAGCCAATCAGAGCGTAGCACGGCGTTTCCTCTCCGTTAACGGGATAAGAGTGGGGACCCCTCTTGAGAGGATATGAGTGAATGTTTACGTTTCGCAACCGCTGATATAGACGAGGTTCCAGTGTACCTCATTTAACTATAGAAAGGCTAATACAATAGTTTGCTTTTGTGGAATCTTCTTAACAACAACAATGAAATTATTTATTATGAAAGCAAACTTCAGTATTAGAAAACGAAATAGTATTAAACAAGTGCGTTTCCGATTAGCATTACGGCAGAAAATGATTGTTATTCTCAATCTTTTGGGCAGTTACAATAAACGGGACAATTTCTCTCTGCTACCTAAGTAATTGATTTTTTAGAAATATGCTGATTGAATGTCCTAATTGAGAAACGTATATATTGTAATGTTATTATATACCTAACCCCGTTTTCAACTCCAGTTTTCATTTGACAGATGAACATCCAGGTGTAGATAATCTAAAAAACATAAAAAGCACTAAATTAATTTTATAGTTATGAAATTACAACTAGCTATCTGATCTGTGTCTTTTTAATTAAAATAATTACTTCAAAATTCAACTGAATAATAGTAACACGATCCACATGCGAATCTCTTGAAGTTGGCAGTATTGATGTTTTTTCGCTATAGGCGCGTACTTTTATTCATCGATTGACGCAGCGCTTGAACCGATGAATTTGTGGTGCGGGTAAACATCTGATCGCGTTTGTTGTCATAAATGATCATAACCTTGTATGATTTGTATCAATCTCTATTCCTCTATTGTCAAACTCATCGGCATCTCATCGGGTGCGTTCTTTTACTAATCGGTAATCGTGCTCATCGGATGTATCTGATGACATCATTTGACATCCATCATAAATTAAGCGATTCATCATTGCGATGAATAAAAGTACACGCCTTATGTACGCAGTGCGGTAGATGATTCACCACAATATTTTCAATCATAGGTTTTAAGATAATTAATTAATTTTATAGCATTTAATTTGTACATAAATACACGTAAATATTGTAACAAAATTAGACAGTTAAATTCTACACACAAAGGAAGCAAACCAGCCAGTTAGGGGCATTTTAAAGACAAAAAACTAGGTGGTAATTAAAATTAACAACTTTACGGTGACTCTGTATACCACCTGTAGGAAATTAATCCAGCAACGACCGTTCGTGGACGTTATTAACAGAAGAATATCGATACGTTTCTAGAACATTGGAAGACAATTGCAAATCAACGGCTACAAATACCCGTCAGCTAGCAGCAAATTCACTTTTTTCCGAAACGAACGTCGTCCAGAACGTTTATTTCTATGTAAATTTTATTAAACAGCGTTATTACTTAACGGTACACCGTTGAGCAAAAATAACCGATCATCTTGGAATAAAAGTCCATTAAAAAACCTGGACTTCAAAGAATTTCGAAAAACCTCTACGATAAGGACGTCCACAGGCAGCAGCCCAGGTCCAAGCGCGCGAGTCTAAAATAATATTAGAAAAATTTAAAATTATAAATTTTTAGTAAAGTAGATATTTTTCAAAGTATAAAATATAAATTAGTTAAAAGAAAAAAAATTATTTATTTTAATAAAAATTAAAATTTTTAAGTTAAATAAAACATCTTTCTGACTTAATTTTTTTTTTTGTAACTTTTTCACTTGGGTACTTTTCAACGTACAATAAGCTCTCATATTCTGTTCTCTACGCCCCCTGTAGAGCTAAGAATTCGCGAATGCCCGAAATTAATTTTTATTAAAAACTCCTATTTTAATTTAAAGAGTAAAACTCAAATTTTCTTAATTTATCATTATTATTCAGTATATTTCAAATTGCAATATATTTTTCCAAAAATTATAACATACTAAAATATTAATAGCAAAACACTGATAATAAAACGTGCCTATATAAATAATTTATTTACAAAATCTTATTCCAAAGCATGGCGACATCTTTCAATGACAGAATTGAGATTGTTCATCATATTCTGAAATAAAAAGTAATAATGTGCCAATTTTAAATTAATATATTCTCACAATTACCATATTCTCATCTATGGTGTCCTTAAGTTTATTATGTAGGAAAACGAAGCATTGACAAGTTTGAACCATAGTTTCCTGTTGATGGCGCTTCAGATTAATACAACTAAGATCAGAGTAAAATGTAAGAGAAAAATATGATTCCCAAAAAGTCAATAGTTACCGATTTAGAGATGCATCGCTCTCTTGTTTTATTGCATTTACATCTGGCATTTGCGCATTTATTTCTTCTAACTCCGATTCTTTTTTAATAATCTCCAATTGGACCTTTCGAATTTGATCCTAGAACAGTATAAAACTGCATCATTTGAACAAAAATACAACAACACTTACATAAAGATCTTCTTTGCGTCTATTGTATAATTGAATACGTTCTTGTTCAGTTGCAAGAAGCTGATTCATCTTTACAGAAACCTCTTCCTCCATCAATTTGTTCTATAGTATAACTGTTAAATTTAATAGTATCTATTACAATATTTATATCAACTTACCATCATTTGATCCTGCCGCTTTCTCTGCAATATGCTATTCCAATCCTCTGATTTTGTTTTAAGATGTAAATCAGCTCTTTGAAGTTTGTCAGTAAAATCATTAATTTCCTGTAACATTACATTATTCCGTTAAAAGATACTTGAGGAATAGAACACTAACTTCTTCAAAACCGGAGTCATTAATATTTCGTTTGGGCATTTGAAGTCCTTTTAATTCGTCCGCTTTACAAGTTAGAACAGCAAGTTTATTATTAACCTTATGTACCATAGCTTGAATCTGAAAATGTAAGCTAATACCATAATCATAAATATACATATATAAGAGCATTACCTCACGCTTTTGTTGATTTATCTTAAAAGTATAATCATCTAGCATATTTGCTTGGCCTTGAAGACATTCTTTATTCTGATGTTCGATATTGCGTACCTTATCAATCTCATCATTCAACAGTTTTAGTTCAGCTTTTGTACAAGTTTGCACTGATAAAACAGATTCTAAATGTTGTTTTTTCTCGAAACATTCGTTCAAACTGGAGTGAATATTTCTACATTTAATAGAATGCTCTTTTGTCTTAAAAATTAGATCATTTCTCTGATCGTACATGCTTTGAATACGTATAGCGTTCGATCCTTTAATCTCTTGTACTTTTTTTGATATTTCCTAACAAACGCACAAAGACGACGTTAAGAAAAAACAGTTAAAACATTATTTATTTTAATTAATACCGACCTCTATTGATGAAATCGTAGATTGTTCCACCTCATTTAAAGATTTTAGTTGATAATCGAGGCTTGCTTCAGTTTGTGACAATGTGTCATCCTTAAGGTTAATCCTATTAATTTGTGCTAAAATTAAAGAAAATATAATGAATTTTAAGCGAATTGCTACAATAAATAATGAATTAGGAATGAAAGATGGAAATGTTATTCCAATAAATAAAAAAAAAGAATTTAATAAACTAGAAAATGTGTTGTCTTCTTTGCTATAGTCTCAAACAGGTGTAGAATATTTGCTTAAAGTCCTATAAAATGCAGGTTACAAAGGAAGCGGATCAAACACTTGAGAGAGTCTATGTGTATGTAATTCTAGTATGAGGAATCCCTCTAAATATTTTCGCCAAGGTGCTTTCTACGAACAGATTAAAGAATTGAGTTTCTCTCTCTATTAGTGGATTTAGGTGTGTGCCTCCTCCGCCACTACTGTTATCCACCACAACGCATGCAGTGATAAAACATCACATGCAATTCTCTTCAATTAAATCGTTCCCTCTTTAAAAATACAATATTTTAATCAATTATGGTTACCTAGATCTTCAAACAAATTCATATCCACCTTATCCTGATCTACACCAGAGTTATTATAAGCCAAAAAACTATCAGCCATATAATTAACCAATGTATAAAACGATGTGAGTTTAGACTGATTTGTTGTATGTGGTAAGAGAATTCGGTCCGGGTTTTCCAATAACTCTACTCGTTCAATTAGCCAAATCCATATCTGAAGGATATACTGCCAACTAGATGGAACGGTTGGAGTTTTCATAACTGATGGCTTGATATTATATTTATATTTGAATGATTTTAAGTATTCAGGTACGGATTCTTTATAGTTTTCCAATGTTATAGCAATACGGTTGTCTAGTAACTTAAAAAGTATATTCATAGTATGTACATAAATTCTAGTAGATAGTGGTTTTAGAGGTGGCATTTCTGGATCATATTGGAAAAAGAAATTTCTTACCTGCAAACAAACATATAAGAAATTATATTGTTTCAAAATGTTCAATTGAAATCCTTACTCGCATTAACTGCGTTTTTTGCCATTCTTTATCATTCATACGAAAACTTTTTGAAGCACTGGACGTAGTAGATGACGGTGTATTGGGTTCTAAACAATAAAATATTATTAATGCAAGATAAATTTATATTCATCAGTTAATAAACAAGTTCAATCTGCTGAAGGTAGATTTTTTTTAATGGAAAGGTATTAAAAACATGGGTTATTTTGTATAAACATGTCTATTATAAAAATGGATAGTTTTCGAAATATTGGCAAGCTAGTATTTTTATCTTTTACAATACATACTATTTGCATTAGTTCTTTTTTAATTAGTTAGCCATAGCAGTATTTACAAAATTATAAATTGTCAGTTGTATAAAACGAAGCCCTTATTTTTAATGCTTGACAAAATAAAAGTACAAAAATTGCCACTTTCCATTTAAAACAATTGACTTTCGGTAATTTTTTCGATTTCATTTTCAGGCGTATATTTCGCACACTCGGTATTAATAATGGTAACAATTTTATACAAATAGTATTTAATTAGGTCATCTACTTGAGAGAATTTAGTTCAAATTAAGTAGTAAACTTCTCCTTATCTGGAAAAAGTGCAACTGATTGTCTGCCTGCAAATGTCAAATTTAGCACAAGAATGTCAATAAGCCAAAAGGCTTAGGCTTAGGTATATGACATTATACATTAAATATATTTAGAATTTCACGTAGAATCTAAAAACGTGACAATATACAGGACATTCCATTTAAAATTTCGAAGTTGGTGCTTACTTCCGGTATACCCCGGAGTGCAGCCAACTCGAAAATATTTTACGCGAATGGCCCCCACCGACTTTTGTATAGTGCCAAAAGTTCAGATCATTCCTAGCTATAGTTTTTCCACAATCGATCGTTACAATTCTCGGTGAACCAGCCTGTATAGTTGGAGTGACATGAACTAATTGGTATAACCAGCGACATTATTTCCATGGAGATCTGTTTAATAGTATAATAGTAATAGTAGGAATTTTTTACGACCCCATAATATCATACGTATTTCTTTAATTTTTACTACATATATTGAAATAGATACAGAGAACTGTCATGTTTAATTAACTGTCAGATATGTAGTCACGGCCATATTGAATATTGGAATGTCGCACTCCTATTGGATATAAACTTGTACCGTAATGAAAAATCTGTATTCCTATTAGATATAAGTAAGCTTGTATCATAATGAAAATCTGTATCACATCATTAAAATACAGGTTCAGCATATCTAATAAAACAATTAAAGTATGGAAGTAGAAAAATAATAATATTGTATGTATATAATAGTTTGGCTCGATTATATATTATGCAACATGATCAATAGATATGTTGCATAATGAAATAATAACACTGTATAGTTTATTGCGGTGAATACTGTAAATAAGAAGAATATAACAGATCTATTTCCAACAGGTAGTTATTGCTAGTTTTCAATTGTCAAAACTTGTCACTCAAAGACATTATTTACAGTTCATTACTTATACACGACTATTTTTTATCTGAACATGATTTGGACGATTAGAAACTATCAGTAACAAACCCAATGTGTATGAAAGAAATTAAATTGATATACATTATTTCCCAATTAAGCATTTCGTCACTTTATAACGACTTTACAAAGTAATATGCAGAATGTCTCAAAAATAAATTTTGACGAAGCCATAGTAGGAAACTAAATTGAAAATATTCGCTGGAAAATTGCTCCTACTTTTATATTAGCATACGTAAAAGGCTGCAGTTTTCTGTATGATGTATGTCAGTAGTTATGATATTGCCACTATACAGGGCGGTTCACCGGGAACTGCATTGATCGATTGTGAGAAAAGTATAGCTAAGTATGATCTGAAATTTTGGCACTATACTAAAGTCGATGGAGGCCACTCGCCTGAAATATTTTCAAGATGGCGGCGCTTCGCGGCACCAACTTCGTTATTTTAAATAGAATACCCTGCATATTGACACGTTTTTAGATTCTACGTGAAATTCTAAATATATTTCATGTATAATGTCATATACCTAAGTCTAACACTTTTTGACTTATTTACATTTTTATGCTAAATTTGACGTTTGCAGGCAGATAATCAATTGCACTTTTTCCATAAAAGGATTAGTTTATTATTTATTTTGAAGTAAGGTTTCTCAAGTAGATGACCTAATTAAATACTATTTGTATAAAATTGTTACAATTATTCATACAGAGTGTTCGAAATATACGTCTGAAAATGAAATCGGAAAAATTACTGAAAATCAATTTTCTTAAATGGAAAGTGGTAATTTTTGTAATTTTATCTTGTTCGGCATTAAAAATAAGGGTAACTTTGTATAAGCATGTCTATTATAAAAATGGGTAGTTTTCGAAATATTGGTAAGCTAGTATTTTTATCTTCTACAATACATACTATTTGCATTAGTTCTTTTTTAATTATGTATAGTTAGCCATGACAGTATTCACAAAATTATAAATTGCTAGTTGTCGAATAAAAATCATTTAGCTTATAATAATTACAATAAGTCATGCCGGAGCGCTTAAATTATACAAAAATGTCTCGAGGTTCAAGGGCGCCAGTTTGAGCATTTATTAAAATAATTGTTTTTATTTAGTTATTGCGTGTATTAATAAGTTTTCTACGTAGATCGTTTCATTCTTTTCGTTATTAATAATCGATTTATTACTCTGGATCTCTGGCTCTTACGAACACAAAGTTTCTAAAGTTTTCTATAATATGGAATATGGTTTTCTATAATGGAATTGTAAAGACGGTTTCCGTTTTTGCGGTCATGGAGTTGCAAATGTATCACATGTTCTTGAAATAACTTTATTACATCCCCCATAAATGACAAAACAAATTTCAATAATCATTGTTTGTATAATTTACGCGCTCCTTATTGTAATTATTATAATAAACATAAATAATTTTTATTCGACAACTGACAATTTATAATTTTGCAAATGTTGTCATGGCTAACTAATAAAAGAAGAACTAATGCAAATAGTATGTACTGTAGAAGATAAAAATACTAACTTCCCAATATTTCGAAAACTATCCATTTTTATAATATACAAAGTTACCCTTATTTTTAATGCCGAACAAGATAAAATTACAAAAATTGCCACTTTCCATTAAAAAAAAATTGACTTTCGGTAATTTTTCCGATTTCATTTTTAGACGTATATTTCGAACACTCTGTATGAATAATTGTAACAATTTTATACAAATAGTATTTAATTAGGTCATCTACTTGAGAAACCCTACTTCAAAATAAATAATAAACTAATCCTTATCTGGAAAAAGTGCAATTGCCTGCAAACGTCAAATTTAGCATAAGAATGTAAATAAGTCAAAAAGGGTTAGACTTAGGTATATGACATTATACATGAAATATATTTAGAATTTCACGAAGAATCTAAAAACGAGTCAATATGCAGGGTATTCTATTTAAAATAACGAAGTTGGTGCTTACTTCCGGTATATCCCAAAGCACCGCCATCTTGAAAATATTTTAGGCAAGTGGCGCCCATCGACTTTAGTATAGTGCCAAAATTTCAGATCATACCTAGCTATAGTTTTCTCACAACCGATCGATGCAGTTCCCGGTGAGCCGCCCTGTATAGTTCAAACTAAGTTTCGGAAATCATAATAGTTTCATTCGATGGCTTTATAAAAAGGCGAGTCAAATAATACAGTACATTAACATACAGAAATTATCGTAGTTTCCAGTGTGCAATCGAAATTGGCAAACTACAAATCGTATACCTACTCGTTAACAATAAATTATTATTATAAATATATTAATCCTTATACAGGATGACTGGTAACGAAACGGTCATACTTTACAGTGTATTAGCAGAGATCATTTGCAACAGATACAGCCCAATTTGCCTTATCCAAAAGTCATACGTTTTCGAGATATTGTTTTTTTTTTTAGTTCACTACTTACGCTCACTCAAACTTAAAATAATGGAACTTTTTCTCAATTTTTCAGTTTGTCTGGCTAGAGGACATCTCAACACAAATTATCTATCGGTGACAATTACGTTAAGTATTTGGCCAAATTAAAAGAAAAAAAAATTGAGAAAACTTTCCATTATTTTCGTAAATTTTAAGTTTGAGTGAGAGCTAGTAGTAAATTTCAAAAAAACCAAAAACCACAGTATCTCGAAAACGGATGACTTTTGGATAAGGCAAATTGGGCTGTATCTATTGCAAATGATCTTTACTAACAACTGTAAAGTATGACCGTTTTATTACCAGTCATCCTGTATAGCATACTGTGAAGCTTCAAATTGTGGAAAAAGTTAGTCTCAGAAAATGGTTTATATTATGTATGCATCAATATTAATAAATAAATTCAACCAAAATAGCTGCTAACATGTCTTTTTACTATCAAAAAGGTTCTATAGTTTATTTTATCATACTTCACTGAAAACTTGTTTTAATTATGTTTTCAGAAAGTGCAATACTGCGATTAAGTGGGCTGAATTTCACAAACAGATTAACAAGCTGCTATGCGAACTTATATTAAAATTTGTATATTTACCACAATAAATCTATGGTACTTTTTTACTTACGTAACCTTCTTGTTATTGGTGTTGCCAAATTAGAGTAACTACTCGAACGTCCAATACTTGCACCTGGCACATAGAGTAAATTAGTATTAATTGTACTACTGGCTCTAGTATTACAACTTCTTGAGCGCCTATTAGTATTTGACTGCCTAAAATCAAATATAAGGATGGTACCTACTAATAGTAAAAGTGGCAAATATCAAAATACTCACCGTACTGCAATTCTTGATAGTCTTGGGATATTTGATGAGCTATTTGACCTCTTAATTGTCGACATAATTATGTATATTGTAAAAAATGCAATACTTCTTCTTCACAAATGGCAAACTTGGTTTTTATTCCCTTTGTCGGGTAGAAACTTATCTAAAACTAGAATTGCAACAAGTTAAGATTTTAAAATTTATGTTGGTAACCTGTGGCACCAGATAGGGTAGCCAACTGTTCCACTAGAGAGATGGCGGGAAGAGAAAAAGAAGGAGCCGTTCGTACGTTGCCTTGATCCGTTAACGGATAAATCATAATCATCTCATAGCGGTTCATAGCTTTCCGTCTGTACGTTGACGTACCAATTTTGAAGAGTTAACCTCACTTATTTAGAACAAAATAATTTGGAAACTTGTAAAAAATGCTGTTAACAAGACATTATTTACGCCTCAAAAGAATAATGGTGTTGGCAATCAATTTCAATTTCACATTGTGATATATTGAAAATATAATTATAAGATATGATGATATTTTGTTATGATAAACCTAACCTCACTTCTTTCGTAAACGGACAAAGTTCAACTTCAAACTTCAACCAACTTTATCCGTCAGCGGATAGACTGTGAAGCGCACAAAAATAACGCGCTGCGATTGGTCAACGGATCAACGCAAACGTACGAACGGATAGCAATGAACTCACCTTTACTCCGTAGTACTCCACACGCACTTTTATACGTTCGGATGTCCAGAGGAAGTTTTAAGAAAAGAACTGTTGAAATTTAAAAATTAGTACGTAAAATGCAATTACAGTCGAAAACAAAAAAAAAATAGGGAAGAAACAGTTTTCTGTCATAGACTTTATGAAAATGATTCTGTATAAGTGTGGCTTCCAAGTTCCCTGTCAATATTTGACTAATAATAAATTACGGGAAGATTTAAATAAATAGGATTACTAAAGTTTAATGCCGGATCGACTTGCCATTCGCTGTTGGGAGCAAAGTGATTAACAGCGCGGCATCATAAAAGGCGATATGATGCTGTCACAAAGCCAATTGAACACAACATACACACACAAAAACTACACCGCGAGAGTTGCAGTGATAGCCAGACAAGCGATACAGTTTACGGAGTCACTGCAACTAAGCACCCACCACATTAAAAAAATTAAGAATAATGCTTTTGAATTGGTTCTTTTTCATGTTAACGAAATATGAAACATTTTTATAACTTGATATAATAATGACGACACTAACGACATTTCCAAATAAAGCCAAGTTTACTTCGACCATATATATGCGTACCATTATAGATACAATAGTAATTATGCAACGAGCATTTAATAATAGCTATTAAGACACGAGTATGAAAATACGAGACGCAGCGGAGTATTGTAATGAATACGAGTGTTTTAATAGTCATTAAATGCGAGTTGCATACACTATTTTTTTTTACGACCCCATAATATCATACGTATTTCTTTAATTTTCACTATATTGAAATAGATACAGAGAATTGTCAAGTTTAATTAATTGTCAGATATGTAGTCACGGCCATATTGAATATTGTAATGTCGCATTCCTATTGGATATAAACTTGTATCGTAATGAAAAATCTGTACCTACTCCTATTGGAGTAAGCTTGTATCATAATGAAAATCTGTATCGTAATGAACATAATTAAAGTACAGGTTCAGCAGAAGTAATCGCGTCTTTATTTTGCGTTTTTGCCCGAAGAAGGTGAGGAGTTAAAAAGCTATTAGGCAGTATTAAAGAAATATCGACCATTTTATACGTGCATTTACAATGTTCTACGAATATTAAAAACTGTTATTTTAGAACACGGAATATTAGATTGCAAAAGTAAACCGGATATTTATCAACTCGCACAAAGGGCCATGTAGAGTCAGGCGGGAAATATAAATAAAAGTCTGGAAAATCTGAAGATAATAATTTTTTAAAACAAAAAACACTAGTTGTAATTGTTTTTTTTTTTACTTTAATTTTAGGTAGTGGATGCTATGGACGAAAAGAAAATGTGGCAAAGTATGCAGGCGCAGGATTTTGTTTAACAATTCGTCATATGTATATTTATGAATTATTGAAGATACATTTTGAATATATGTTTTGATAGCATTGTGTTATTATTGACCTAATATAAAGCAGAAAAAAGGGGTAAAGTAGAGAATAGTAGGTGTATCGTCGAGGGGTCGTTGTCGCCAATGCAACAGGCAAGACATAGGTGGGTTCCCGAGTGGAGACACGTTTTGTTTTCCGACAAATCCAAATTCGAATTTAGCATCTCTGACGTGCGAATTTTGGTTCATCGGAGGCATGGTGACTGTCAACTCGAGCAATGCATCTAACCACACCATATCCAGCAGCATAATGGTATGGGGAGCGATTACACACGGCGGACGTACACGTCTGCTGCGTATACAGTAGACGATGGCGGGTCACCAATACGTAGATGAGGTGCTACGACCCGTTGTGCTTCCCTACGTTTGACGACGCCCTGAACTGCTATACACGCACGATAACGTTCGAAGTACGAATGCTCGCATGGCTGGCTCGTTCCCCGGATATGAATACAATCGAACATGTCTGGGATATGATCGGTTGACACTTTGACGTTATCCTGCTCCTCCGGCTAACGTTGAGGCGAGTTGAAACAGCATGGTTGGCCACCCCTCCCGCTACCATACAACAACTTCATGCCTCGTCGTGTATCGATGGTATTCGCTGCTCGCGGGGGATACTCCCGCTATTGATGCAACTCCTCCCAGCAGGGCTGCGCCGCTCTGCAGGTAAGGGCGTGTTATGCTTTAGTACAATTTCCATACCAAATTTCATTGCGTATTAGAATCAGCCGTTCAAATTATACAGGCTGTGCTCCTCACTTTTTTTCCAACAGATATACATAATTATAAAATATATTCTTAATGCTCATCATTTCGCAATTTTTATAAATAAACTAGCTTTCAGTGGACGAGTAAAATATATTTTTGTTTGCAAAAAAAAGACAAGTGGAATGTTAACAAAAAATATAAATAAAGTATCAAAGATTGCCATATTAAATACTATATCAGCCTTTTACATTGTTCTTAATACATTTTGTTTCACAATTTCAAAATCTCTACAGTTTTATACTTTACCGAATGGCTTTCAAATATAGCGATTGATTTGAGACATAGGATAAATAACGGCGAGAAGGGGCAAGGGGTACGAAAATTCGCTAAGTAAGGACGCGTACGAGTCTCTCTATCACAGTCTAGTCTCGTCTAGTCTACAGCGTTGTGAGAGACTCATACGCGACCCCACTTCTTCGTACTCCTTGCCCCTTCACGCCGTTATTTATCCCATGTGTCAAATCAACCGGTATACAGAGTGATTGGTGAGAATGGCCTATTAAAAGTATTATACAAACAGAACGGAATTTTAAAACAAAATTTTGTAGTTGGATATGGTTGAATATGAACTATCACGTGAAAATATTTTTGAATAAATATCACTTCCGGTTAACCGGAAGTAGGCATCAACTTCGATTTTTTTAATAGCATGCTATAAAATAAATTACATGTCCATTAAAAAAATCGACTTTCGAAAGACTGAACTTATTTATAAGCAACTAAGTTTTTAAACACCCTGTATAATGTTACAGAAAAGAACTTCAAATGTTGTGTAACTATACAATATCAGCTGTGCGTATGCAAAATTTCATTCGTCTCTTTTACCTACTCCTACGTGACGTAATATCACTATAAAGTAAGATAGGTATCTGTCACTTCTTTCTTTAAGGAGCAAAGGTATTTAGGTACAGGGTATGATACATGAGATATATGTAAAATTTATCATAGAAGCTGTAATTTATTTTATAGCATCATGCTATTTAAACAACCCCAGTTGATGGCCATTTCCGGTTAACCGGAAGTGATATTTATTCAAAAATATTTTCACGTGATAGTTAATGTTCAACCGTATCCAATTGCAAAATTTTGTTCCGTTTGTATAGTACTTTTAATAGGCCATTCTCACCAATCATCCTGTATATATTCCAAATAATTTACACCAGTTCAAAAAACAACTTTCAAAATGAGAATTTTTGCAAAATACCATGACTACAATACACATTTTAAAATAAATTAATTAAAAGAGATTTATTTAAAAAAGCTAATTACTCATTTTCAAAATTATCATTATAATTCAGTGTGAACAGGATTATTATACCCCTTTTCAACCGGGAAAGCCCAAAACGACGAAGGAAACCCATTCGAATCCCTTTCGCGTTTCACAAAGGCACTATCTGACGATATACAATTTCCAACAAAATGATTCGATTTTCCCAAAATAGCTAAATCAACATGCGGACTACCGCCATCATATTTAAATACCTCAACTTTTATTCTTTTCAACCCCTCGGTTAAATCATCAATCATGTGATTACTATCGGAAGCCACAAAAACCGACTTTATTGTTTTATTCTTATCAACATGATCATTATATTTCTTAATAATACGTTTTAATTGTCGAATTATAGTGTCTTTAGTAGGCAGACACATCTCCATTGTTGCTTTTCCTTTCTCGTTCTGATATCCTAAACATTGTGGTGCGGAAAATAGATTTGGACTTGTCGGGATATGTTTGCATGCTCGCACCCAATCGATACCATTCCGTAAATGTATTCCAATAAAAGCACCTTTAGGCAAGATAGTTTTAATAAAATTATCAGCTTCGTTGTTAATTTTATCAGACCACTTTAAATACTTATGTAACTTGCAATTTTCTAACTGTACTGGAAAACTAGCTGGTGCGCCTAAACAACCCAACAATTAAAATCCACTACAGCAAATAATATTAGAATTCCGATACCTGTAAAAGCTAATACTGGCCATTTTGTTGCGGGATATTTCTTATTCCATTTGGTAGCCATGTCATGATTATGCGTATCATAATGTAACGGTCCATAAAACTCCGATCCCTCAAAATCTATGCCATACGTATCCCAAAATGGTCCAAACGGATTACCTTCTTTTGCATTACAAGTATTTCCATCTCCTACGAATAAACGATTCAGACAATGTACATTTCTCATTTTATAATACAACCTCTAGTAGAATAACAAAACGATATACGTTTCTCTGGTGGCCACAAACTGGGTGCAATTTCCTCCATAAACTTTTCCATTAATATTACTCTATGATATTCTTCCAAATTTTCAACTTTAAAGTACGTATCAAAAGGTACTTGTATTGATCTAGATTCACCATATCGATATTCTACCCAAGCTGGAAGAACTAAAGTACGGTTTAAACCGTGCGCGAAACCTAGAGCACCCAAAAAATGATCCGCTTGATTTCCAAAACGGCCTTAAATTATAAATAAATTGTTCTGATAAAAAATTGATTTATAGTTAGACAAATTCTTACCCATACATGGACAATACAATATATAACCGTTTGGATCTATATTTAAACTATAAGATAATGTAATAATAAATAAAAACAATAAATAAAACATCATTTAATTAAATAACATAACCACAATAAATAAAATTTGTCTATTTTAGTTATTTTCGTTTTTAAAAGTTGGAATCAGTGTAGCCAATATGGGAAAATTTGTCAATATTTGATTTTAGTGAATCTTTTTGGGGATTGTCAAAATTTATTTGACAACATTGACTAAAATTAATTCAAAAATAATAAAGAAATTCTTAAATATAAATTGTAATTTAACTAATTTATTCTGTAAAATTAATTCAAAACGAAAAATATAACCTGTAATGTCACTAAATATTACATAAGAAAAATCACTAAATTTCAGAAATTTTGACTTGTGATTTTGACATTCAAAATGTTGAATTCTCGATTTGTTCTTGGTTTACAAACTAATAAGCTGCTGAAATCTGTATGCATTTACAAGAATCTTCCAGCTGTTAAACATGCTTCGGATTGGGTACCCAAGGAACAAATCACACATACTGGACAGGTTATATTTTTACGATTAACTAATAAGTATGAAAACAGTTTGCATTTACAAGAAAATTGTGTACATTTCAGCAATGGGACAGCAACGATTATAGATTAGCTAGATTTATTGACAGACCAAAGCATGTCAATACTAATTTTGCAGTTAAATTGGTCGATGAAGTACCACCGAAGGTATGTAAAGAACGTGTAGTTTGGTGTGATGGAGGCAGTGGTCCCACAGGTCACCCAAAAGTGTATATCAATTTAGTAAGTTGTCGGGAGTCTAATAATTGAAGTGTTTATTAAATTATTTGAATATTTTCAGGACAAACCTGGTAATCACGCTTATGGATACTGTGGATTAAGATTTGTACTAGACAGTGGTCACCATTAGTTTGCTGCAAATTTAATATATTTGTTTTAAATTAAAATATATAATTATTACGTATTTTGTTTATTTAAATTTTTAGTAATATAAATAAATGATAGATGAGTAGAAACAATATTATTTAGTACCTACATACTATGCGAATTTCAAAATAAAATTTAGTTTCAATTACGCGCCATTTCATATGATACATTGATATGAAATTAGAGGGCGCTCACAGTGTAAGAACTTCTATCCTTATCTAACGCATGGAAATTCAGTATTCAGTTATCCTTTTGATTCTGTAAAATGTTTGTAGAGGCGTTGGTTAGGATGCCAATTATGATAGAAAACTGTAAATTTGCTAAGATTGAAAATTAATAATACAGATGAGAGCATAAGCGCGCAACAAAGTTAATTTTCATAGTAATAAATTTTAAATAATTTTAAAAACCATCAGCTATATGTGATACTGACAAATATCGATCTGAAAATTTAAAGAAGAATTATATTTAAAACATAATAGCTTACAACCCGGTACTGCGTATCTAATACTGCAGGTAATAGTTTTATTTTTACATAAACAATTAGATTTTGCCTTTGTTTCATGCGAATTGCATCGCGACTTCATAAAATGCGTAGTAGGAGGTACTTGCAGGATGGCTATTCCTTGGTACTGCAGAAGGGAGATACGAAATTTAAAGAGATCTCGTCAAGATTATTTAGATCGAAAGTTAACAAAGATGCAAAATCTATAATTAATCTATTTATATACAAGTATCTCACGTCTTGATGAGTAAATAAATAATAATTCATACTAATCATTTTCACATATTTGTTTGACAATGTTGCTGTTTATATATAATTATTACAGCAAACAATACGTAAACAGTGACACTGTGAAATATATTCATTAACATATTAACATTTTTTATAACTATTATCAAAATATATCTATTTAAATTATGGCGGGAAAAGCCTAAGCGACATCTACAATCATTTTATGTTGATAACGGTATTCAAAATTGTATGGAGTGCGTTGTCTCAGGAGTAGTCTGTGAGGGCGCTGTTGTCGATAGGTGCGATTGACAGTTGATACATTCAAAATTTAATTTTTTAAACAACTTACTGGAGGTTGGGAAAAAAAATGCAATTGTGAAACAAATATTTAATTTGGACTATAAAACTTACAGGTAAATATGTATAAGTAATACTTTTAAATTTACAATTCATCATGAATTGCGGTTGGATTTGGATTTATCAATTTCCCTAAAAATAATAACATCGAACTTGCTGAATCAATTACATAAAACATAAATGGTCGATTAGCGAGGAATGTATGGTGATGTAAATCTAAGCTTCTCCGTACACGCATAATAACACCTAAAGTAAATATCGTGATTAATTTGTAAAATAAGTGTTATGTGAAACCTACTTGTTGCGGAAGCCGCTTCTGTGCCATTCTCATTGATATCAATAAAAGTTTTTTGAAGGACTTTACTTATCGTTAACGGCATTTGAGAATTCAACATCTGCGAAAAATTGGCTTTTTCACCAAATATATTTCCGAGCCCGATCTAAAATTTGAAATTGTTAATGGAAACATTAATGTATTTAAAAATGATATACATCTTGTAGTGGTTGTTTCAAATCCATGCTGGTTTCAAGTTTAAATTTAGGTAAGAAAACCTCAACATTTTCTAAATTTGCATCCTTTTGTAACATACTAAACCCTGTAGTCAATATTTTTGTTTCAACATTCTTCAAACCATTAATTGAATTTGGTAAAATAATAACGAAGAAGATGTTGCTATGCATATAGGGCATTTTTAATATTTTTGCATCTAATAAAGCATCTTCCGCATATATAAATTCTCCGGTTGTGCGCATCATTTCGCAATCAACTGTTTGTAAATTTGAAACGTAAAATTTATCTTGTGTTTGATGTATTTTAAACGGATGCGTCCACAATCCTTTAAAATAAATTGCATTCACTAGAACCAACCGTGTTTCCTCATTCAATGCACTTTCTGATATAATATCCTTGATTTTATTACGAGTTTGTTTTGTTACCCAATTATTAATTTGATTTGCGGCTAATCTGCCTTGAGTAAAATCAATATTTTCGACATTTGCAGCAAAATATTCATTAGCAATTGCTTGAAATTCATTTTTCAATTCGTAATTTTTTTTTAAATATATATTATTTGCAATTGCTACAATTAACTCATCTTTAGATTCATCAAGATCAATCAACATTTTTTTATACCCTTCAGCAATTTCCACACCATCAATTGGCAACTCTAAAACATCTTGGAGAATATTACGTGTTGTTCCTGATGCCCCTTGATAGCATAATATTAAAGAAATATGTGCGCTTAATGGTGAAAATAAAACATTTTCGTTGGATTCTCCCAGAATGCTATATAGCTTAATAGCTAAATTATGAGTACTTTTTTGAATATGAGTACATTCCGTTAATACAAATAATACTATTAGGAATATTGAAGTGGTGGTTATACACTTAACTGAAATAAAATAGAATTAAATTGCTTCAAGTGTATGCAAAAAGTTAATATGTTATGTTATGTACATCTTTTTGATATTTACCCATGTTTGTTTTTTCGAATTGTACTTTTCATTCGTATTCTTTATGAAAACTGGTGTGCCTTTTACTAAAATTATATTTTATCAAAATATTGAAATTTATCATATTTTGTCGAGGTTAGGTTTGCCAATTGCCAACTGTTTGGTATTAATACATGTCAGTGTTGCCATATGACAGATATAAGATTTTCCATAGCTTTCCATGGGAGTTTTCGTTTCCGTAAACATACAGCGTGTGCCAAAAAGTTTTATACAAATGTCAAGTGTTACATCAGTATGTGTTTACAATAATTAAGAAATGCCGTCTTTAGTCAATAAATAATCGAAGTAATTAACAATATCTTGTAATTTTTATCTGGAAAAATCAATTTTAACAGCATTGCTAATTATTGTAAACACATACTTGACATTTGTTGACAGTTATTACATATTCCAAAACGCATTAATCTAACAAGTGAATTTTATCTGGAAAAATCGCTACAGTCTGTCCATGTAATTTTGATTTTCCCTGTATTCCAGCCAATGTTGTTCTTGATTATGGATCTACAAGTCATGCAGAGCTTTTAATCAAGAATTTTTTTTTGTGAAATGCAAAATAAACTTTTTCTCTATTTGTATCAAACTTTTTGGGACACACTGTACTGCGAGTTTAAAGGAAAAAAATGGGAACGCAAAGATTTAAACAACCACCTTGTCGGTTTTAATTTAGAGTAAATATGTGCTGAACAAATACGTATCACGCGAGCAATTTCAACTGAAGGAGGTTTTTTGCAACAAATCCTTGGTTTGGGACAATTTTTTCATCGTATGTTTAACACGCTGCTGTGTGTTCTGCCAACTTACTCCGTTTGAAATTGCTCACTCTGTATTTGAAACGCACTTATATGAAAATCGGAAACGCATTAATAAACATTTGTTTATACAACATTGACATCACAGTCAAGGAGAGACGTTTTCGAACGCATTTTATTAATACATTTTTTTTTCTTTTTTATTGTTTTATAAATACTCTTTCAAAATTTTCATATACGTTTATATTGTTATATTTTAAAATAAACGCTTACCCACACTCACCTACCACCTCTCAAAAACATACTCGAAACGATACTATTGACGTCATCAGAGTTATTGTTACAAAAGTATGGTTTTATTAGAAGATTGTCTCTTCACACTTTAGAATGAAACACAACATTATATTTAAATGACTGTCAGGGCTGGCCTTACAGTACGCCATCCGATCAACCCAAGTATCAAGTAGTTTCTCGATTGTTTGGACTTGAATTTCATGAATGGCTACTTCGATTTCGATTTCATTTATCTTTAACGGTTTCTCACAAAAAATAATCCAACGGGCTCAAATCACAGCTCCGAAGCGGCCAATTGATATTCGATTTTCGAAAACGGTGACCAAAACTTCAATTGTTACGTTGGCTGAGTGCCAAGTAACGCCTTTGATTTGTAGAAATAAAAATTCGTTGAGCAGCATGGCACGGTAACTCGATGATGACGTTTGGATTTTCCTCCCAAATGGGACAATTTTGATTATTGACGTAGTCTCTGGGGTGGAAATGGGCTTCATCTGAAAAGATAATTTTTCGTTAAAAATGCTCAACTTCGGCAAAGCCTTCATAACGAGATCTTTATGCAGAATTTTTCTCAGAGAAGTGCGAACGAAAACGTGAAGGGGTTGTTTTTTAAAAAATTATTCAGTTTCACGCACTCGCTTCACGAACTGATCCACAAACTGAATTGAAGGCGTCTAATTTATTCTAAATTGTGTAAATCAAATACACAAAGTATGGTTCTTACTTCAATAAAACAACCAATGAAAACAAAATATTTTTATTCTCTGAAAAATAAATCAATACGAAAATAAAATGTTTGTCAAATATATAATACAAAAAAAATGTTACCCATGAAATAAGTATAAACATGTTGTAGTACAGATATTAATAACAATAATTAAATTAAACAAATTTACAACAATCCATTATACAAAAAAAAAAAATTTATTTCATAACAAATACAACAAGAATGGAATCTGAACTCATTTCTAAGATACACATTAAATAGATAACCTTAGTCTTCTATTTTCTTTAGAATTATTAAAAACGATAACAGTAGTATTAAAAATAAGTGTGGATATCAAAAATAATAATAAGTGTAGTAATGCAATAGTTTTTTTTTTGCAATTTATTACATATTTGTTAGATAAGACACTTGTAAATTTGTATATTGTGTTGATCCCATCAATTACATTTTGTTACATATTCTTTGTATATTAGTATCAGCAATGTGCTTGTAGGAATACGACATTAACGATGCAATTAACTCGCAAATTAGCAAAATTAAATCTTTATAAAGTCAGGAATAGAACAGATTTGACTGATACTAATTAAACAATAATACAGTGCATAGAAGGGGAAGACAGCGATTCTGATAATAAAGATAACAGATCATTAGATATCGTTTAAAGACTTGAGTATGCGGAACTAGCAATGTTATGACTTGAAAATGGAATGTTAATAATGTTGAGATAACATCACGTGATTGAAAATTGATACGTCGATTGACACTTCAAAGTACGGAGATTCGTCAGAGATCAAACGGGTTCATTCGCCGCGAATCCAGTTAAAGTTCCACCCCAGTGACGGTCAACGACTATCGCTGTTATGAGCGAATTTTTTCGGCTCTCATCGTTAGATACACCTAGTCTTGATAAACGATATAACGAGGAAATTAGTAACTCGTAAAAGTGCAATAGTCTCCCCTAAAGCTTAGATTGTAATCAAATCGAATTTTAAAGGATCATTTGGAAAGAGAAGTCAGGAAATTGATACATAAATAATTAAGCTAGGTTCTCATGTACGCGAATTGTTGAATTATGTATATGAGAACTTAGCTTTAGAACAGATTATTTACAGAAAACTGTATCATATAATAAAATACAAGTGCGATTAAACGTATGAGCGCTAATATAATGTGTAAATTTGCATATATACATACAATACATATATAAAAAATATTGATAGAATATTTGTGTTTCTGAGTATAACAACAATTTTAATTGTACTTTAATAAGGCAAATGCAACATTATCATTACTTACATGTATTTAATATTGATATTAAGATATTAATATTCATTAAATATTTTCCTTATTTCCAACAACAATGAGGTACGATTTGACGGTAAATATTATACATACTAACAAAAATAGTGAATTGTTAAAAAAATATATAAAAATCAAATAAACTAAAGCCGTTATAAATTCAGCAAGTAAGCAAAAAAATTAATCTAACATACGGAAAATAATAAATTAAAATTAACATAAAAAGTAGTTAATAATTAAGTAAGTAATAAATATATACAGTTAATGCATTTAAATTAAGTTAGTAAGTCGTTGTAGTCGTTTGTTTTGAGACGACCCTTTCACCCTGAGCTAATTCATCGTTTCTTACACCTCTGAACTTTAAGAACGCATCTACACCATATGCAACCATACAGATAAACCCGAATACCTAAAAATAATAAAATATCAGTATTCTTGATTTGACCTTTTTTTGTTTTAGAAATATGTGATAGAAAAAGCAAAGAGAAACGACGAGGACCTGTTGAACAAGAGATTTGTGTATTTGTATTGTTCCAAAGTACTTCAGATATAAAATGTGATGTCATCAGAGCAAGTAGAACACTTTCAAACTTCTGTTATCTGTTCGCTGTGCTCGCACTACCGACTCTACGCAAATAAAGCATGCTGTTCCTACTTTAGATCAGTCTGCTTCAGACAAATAAACATGAAAGCTCATATACTTTTGAACAAAGAAACGCCAGGTAGCAGGTCAAATTAAAAACCTAAGAATTAACAAGAAAAGTACTCCCGAACAGTAAGGCAATTATTAAGCTCAATCTTCAGTAAAAATCAACGAATTATCGACAGACGGAAAAATATGCTTCAAAATCGCTATATGAGGATCTCTCTCTATTATAATTATTATTATACTTTCTGATAACTGTCAATATAGTCAACCAAAAAGTGCCTGTAATATCGTCCTGCAAACGAGTGTAATGAAAAAAGATCAAGCATTAGAAACGAACCACGTAGTTTCGACCTTTTCGGTCTCGTCAGCGTTCCTAACTCCAACAATGGACTAATTCCAACCTTATTGCATCTAGTGGGTAAGGCCGGAAGTAGTGCCGTCGGGTGGTAAAAGAGCATATGTCGGTACAGCAAATACTTTCGACCTTGCACACTAGATGGAATAAAATTAGAATTAGTCCATTGTCAGAAGGTGTTATTGTTTGTAATATACGTTGAGAGGCGAACTACGATGAAATTAGGTCTTTGCATTTGGAGGAACACTGACGAGACCGAAAAGGTCGAAATCATGTGGTTCGTTTTTTTGATTGATTTAGAAAGTGATGGACTCATCAAAGGTTTGAGAAGAGAAAATTGAAACATGAAGCAATTCTTCTAAGACCTATAGTTTGCCTCTTTTCGAAAATGAAACAGGTTTTTAATAAAATTGAAAATTGTATACTTACCCCTGCAATTTCATAAAATACATTGTTAAACGTAACGGCCAATATCGACATAATAAAGTAGAACAGTGCCATTACGATGCAGAATATGAATTCGAATTTTAACCAGGGGATCTTGTAAAGTTTTTCGATTATATGGAAGAGATAGAGGACCAATAAGATGCCGGTACACCAGAATCCGATCATAGCTATTGTACTGAAGACACTACCCGTAGAGTGGTACGCCAAAGTCCCACTAGCTTGGATGAAGATGAATCCTAATAAACTGCCAAGCTGAAACACAAGATTTGATATTTTGTTATAAAATCAAAACTTTTTGCGACGAATTAGAATTACTTGGCAAAATATAATAAATAAATTGTACCTACTAGATCAACTGCAATTTAAAATTAATTTCAAATATATACAGTAGGGTACAGTTTTTTGTTTATACTATATTTAAGTTTTGTCTAAACTCTTAGTGAAACATGTCTTTTTTATAACGTATTTGTTCTTCTAGTGTAATCTGTTACGTATAAATACTATGGCATGTATGTAAGCATATCACAACATACATCAAGTGGCCATTACAGAATAATCAACATGTTGTAGACACATGTTTCGATTTCCTACAACCTCATCAGTATACGATGTGATTCATTCTACAATACTGCATAATACTTGGAATATCATATAATAAAATATTTGCTTAATATCTTAATCAAACAAGCCGTCTCCACAAGATGTCATTGCAAAATTAATCACGTCGTATACTGATGAAGCTATAGAAAGCCAGCACAAGTGTTTATACGTTTAATGCGAACTTGATGTATGTTGTCATATCCTTACACAACTACGATAGTATTTACATGTGCTTAATTTGCTTTATACAAAGGACTAAAGTATACGTTCTCAAATACTACACATTTTATATATATTTATTTTAAGTGTATTGTCCTTTAAAATTCAATTTTGATTTCTTAAACTTTTTAAACATTTTCATTGTTCAAATTAATATAGCCCCATTCAGCATTAAATTAAAGCATTGGATTTTTCATGTTAGATTCTTCGACATTATATTTATGATTAGCTTCACTTATTTTAGGCTTGATTTTATTATTTTTTTATATCCTGAACTTCGACTTGCAATTTGCTAAAATCAAATATTTCTCATTAACAGTTTTTTTCACTTAAGAGGTTTAACCGTATAATCTTTTTTGTTATCGTGTCGCCATACTTCATATTACTGGTATTACTAATATCTTAACTTTTTTAGGACTTTATTATATAATTTTACACATATTTGATGGTATTTTTATATCACAAATACATATGACATTTGATCTCATCCTAATCTAGCCATATCGCTACTGAGCCTCCGACGATACTTTATCTCTGTAAAATTTTAAAACTTTTACCATGCTACTCCTATTTTCATACATTATTATAAATATTTTAAATTCCAATAATTACGTAGCTACTTGTTCGTTTTTTTAATTTAAAATAGTAAAATTAAATTTAAAAAGTTATTGTTATTACGTAGATTGTTATTCATGCATTTTTTTAATTAAATAGATAATAATATTGCAAATTATTACAATGAACTTGTATAAATTCCATTTAAGTGTATATAATAATGAAATGGAGTTTTAAAAATAGCGATAAGCGATAACTTATCGTATCAATTTATAACATGTTGTTATACACAATAATTATACGAGATTATAGGAAGTAATTTAGAATAAAATCGAGGGTTTATCTATAGATAAATGATAAGGTAGATTTTGGCGGCTTAGCGGTGTTTTATTTTTCTAATTTAAATTTTAACGTTCATTTCAACCAAGTTCACGTCGATGAAAGTAATTTTTTAATGGAACGTCCTGTATATTATTTGATTTTTTTAATAGACTTAATAATTATGCATTATTGTCAGACATATTACGCTATATTTTTTACGATTTTCGAATTATGAGCAGGGCTGGGCGATACCGACATTTTTCGATACTAATCGGGGTATCGGATTTTTTTTGTAACAATTATTATTGTACGCGAATAATTACACCTCATTCATTAATATTTGAGTCAATATATGAAAACTAGTACCATAAAAATTTGTCTAAAAATGATTTTTTTACGATACCGTAGTTGTTACCGTAGTTCGTTGGTATCGATACCTAGGTATCGTTGTATTGGTATCGATACCTAGGTATTGATTCCAAGGTATCGATACCGCTGTTATCCAAGGTATCGGCGAATCGATACCAGTTATGGTATCGAATACTGGACGAGATCTATAGGCGTTGTAGATTTGTTGTAACAAATGTATCCAATTAAAAGGAGAGTGTGTTGAAGGACTACTGAGATTTTATGGGACCGTTTTTAAATATTCGCAATGCGCTGCCACTAGATGAATCTGAGATGTTGACTCAAAATGTAGAATTTTTTGAACATATTGGTGTAGAAAAGCTTAATAACAATGTATTTAAGACTGCAAGAGACATTTTACTACAAAATTTATGCGATTAATATTGTTTAAATATGAAAATGTTTTTATAGATTGTATCGTTATGTTTGTTGTTTAATAACTACACTTTCGCTTTATATAAAAAAATAATACTGTACAATTTCTTTACATCACATATATGTAAGTAGGACACCTAATTAAAGCAATAGTGTCACTGACAATGGTAATTAATAATTAAATATTTTATTTTTTAATTGACCTTCCATTTGCAGTTCACACAATTTAAATTTGACTATGTGTAGCTCAATATTTTGTTGCTAATACAGCTATTCAACTAATCAGAATCAAACCCGTTTTTACTTAAAATCATGTTTTCGACTTATGGAAACGCAAATAACTCAAAAACGAGCACATTTAATTGTAGGCAATGTTTAATAAATAATAAAGTTCGTGAAGAGAGCAGTTTACTGCAATAATAAAATACAGGGTGTTCGATTTGAAATAGGTGAGAAATAAACATTCCGAGTTATGACTCGCCCTGTATATAAATATTGAATACGCCAATAAATAAATAATCTCTGATGAAAATGGATCACATTAGAAATATTTCTAGCGCAAATGAATTATTTTATGTGGAAGCCGTAGTACGGTAGGAGGCGCCAACTTTGTTATTAAATTCATGCAAAACTTCCCATATCTTCTAAAGTAAACTGAATAACATAGCAAAACCCTATATTATAATAAAGATAAGACCTAGAAGAATCATAAACAGCACAAATATACAGGGTGTCCAATTTAAAATAAAGTAAGTTTCGTTTACCCTGTCTTTATTTGACACCCTATATAGTTAAAATATTTTTAGGCTATAGCCTCCCATGCATTTCAACTTTTATCTCAATAATATTTTCTCATTTCTCTTATAATACAGGAGTAATTGGACTTCCTCGCACTAATGCCCCAGCCTGTATGTAGAGCATTCCATTTAAAAAATATGACTCTCAAAGGCGTAAACTTAGTTGAAATAAACGTTAATTTTAGACGAGCCTTTATTATATCGTCATAATTTTGAAGACGTAAATTTGATGCTTAAAATTCAGTCAGTTAAAACACGCCAAATACAAGATTTTCAGCTAGAATGTTTCCAGAAATACAGATTTATTAAAATAACGTTGCAGCTGGCCCTAGATTAAAAAAAAAAAAAACTCAAAAACGGTTAATTTTTGATATGGAATATCTTAGTAAATTTTGATGTAGAATTGTGATTTAAAAAACTCATAAAAATATATGGGATTTAAATAAAAAATATGTTGATGCGAACTTCCGGTAAACCGGAGACAAGGACGTAAATAATAAATTACGCTGATGACACTATATTATGACACTATCTCTACCTGTTTTCAGAATTGTTAGATTTGGGGAATATCGAAAAGTTTTAACAAACTAGTTCTGTAAATAACCCTATATTATTATTATTATTACACGCCCTGTATATGCAAATTCCAGATATAGATTACTACTATACTTATAATTGAGATTAGCCAGTACACTATAAATACCAATCTAAATACATACATCATACGTTATTAACATATCTCTATGAATAAGAGTATACTTACCGCTTGAACACATTTTAGGATTCCCGGTAGAGTTTTAACATAGGTTGGGTCGAATCTTATATTAGTTTGCACAGTTGTGTTCGAAGTCACTGTAGTTGTTGTATGTTGAGGCGGAAAACCAGGCTCCGTTATAGCCATATTGCTGCTATAACAATAAATATTTTCATCAAAATGAAACAAATGACATCACACACAAAAATCACAACTGCTATAAATAATTTTAATAATAATATTATCTCACGTTTAATTTAGACAAACTTTAATGGAAAAACTGATCAAATTTTCTATAAACTAACTACTTCAAAATTTAACGCAAGTTCTATAAATCGCACCCGCTAAATTATGATTAATAAGGATTCGTTTAGACGTAAAATCATACAGGTGCTTTCATGAATCGTTCACCCTTATAATTACGGATGAAATCATCGTTTTCACATAATCACAACTAAAAATAGTATCTTAGAAACTCGTATATCAGTGGCCTAGAATCTTCGGATTTCCCAACGGGATATATGTATATGCACATACGATTCTAGACGATCGATATTCTATATTGTGGGAGGAACGAATAAAAAGAAGTTTATACATATTTCTAATTATACTCACTTGTTTTAAAATGTGATATCTTGAAGCGAAAATAAAAACTATGGAAATCGCACAAAATACATTAAAAAAACTCGTTTATTAGGTATGTATTTTTAGATATCGCATTATAAATAGAACTTTTTATATAAACGATTATAACCGTTGTGTTATTATTATATTTACTGGGCGTAGATAAGAAATTCGATATTTATTATTCTAATTCAAGTACAGTAACAGTTAATAGTTCTTAGGAAAAAAATCCCTGAATTCCTGCTCGTCTATCTAGTAAAAATTCTCTATTTCTAATTTATGCTGAATTTTAAGAAATTAATAAACATAATTGCTTTGATCACTCTAGTACGCGTTATTTTACCAAAACAACATAATATGATATATAAAAGCGTACAGTTTGCAGATGTTTTGATCTGCTTGTATAGTTTAAAATTAGTGACATTCGGCCATTTTTTAGGTTGTTCTTAGCGCGGCAATTTTAAACACGGACAGGTGGCCTTCAGTCAAGTTTCATACTCATAGAATATTAAAGGTGACTAAAGAGCTCTAGAAAAATCTGAAGTTGCTTATTATTATGTATGCAGAGGAGGGCATAGTCTCTTCGTATATCTTATAGCTGTCGAACCATTTATTTCCAATGACAACCTTGAGGACTATTCAAGTATCGCGCTTCAACGTACGGCGCATAAGATCTTAACATCTAAAGCAGAGATTCCCAAAGTGGTCGCAATCGACCCATATGGGGTCGACATAAACGATAACTGATTTTGGGGGTCCACGAGGTCTAAAAATCGACCCCTATTAATTAACACGAGTTCTTATTTGAAACTTTCAAGATACTGTATAAGTTGTGTTACGTGTACCAACTTGTTATATAAGAATGGCTAATATTTTAATAGAAAGTATCTCAACAAGTCGATAAGCATGCACAAATCAGTAAGCGTGGACAAGTTAGTACAAGATAATGAATTCGGGCGTACAAATCTTTCAGACACGTTTTGACTTGCTCTGTACATACGTATTTGACACATTTTAATTTTGGAAAATAGGTCTCTTGCCCAAAATAGTTTGGGAATCCCTGATCTAGAAGAAGTGCGGATGGCTATATCGTCGTCCAACATCGCTAACTTATCGAGGGTCTTACGGATGTTAGCCGCGAAAACTGGAAAAAGTCTTGGAGCTAGAAGCGATTCCTGGGAGATGCCTGCTATATGTAATGATGAGAAAAACCGGCATGTTTAGAGAATTATCCAAATTAAATGGAACGAAATAATAAAGGATAAACGGATTATTTTTATTAAGAGAAAATATATTATAACATCAATGTCGGTTTTATTTTGTTTCTATGGTAACCAAAACTTTGTTTTTGAATATCACCTCTATTTTTTAGAATTTTGAAATAAACGTATTTTTCTGTACCTATTCAATTTTGTCAATATGAAAATTAAAATAAATAAATGAAATGACAGATAAAGTGGTGCAAAATTTATTTTTGTCTCACATTTGCAACCGATATTATTTGAATCCTATAGTAGTATAGCAAGAGCGTTCTCCTGAACCGTTTCTACATGTCAGGAAGACAATCTCTCTTCAAGGAGGCCCATAGTCCCAGAGTTCCGCAAGGCTCTCTCCTTGTTCTGAGTCTTTTTCTTGAATATACAGCGTGTGTATACTTAAGTTGGCGCCATATGGAAAACTTTGTTATTATAAGTTTTATGAAAAAAAGTAATTCTTTATAAAAATCTCTGCTTTCGAAAACAATAATATTCAGCTATTCACATTTGATATCGAATGTACAGGATGTCCACAAATCGAAAAAGTTTGATAGGAATTTTTTTACCACTTTAATTTAAAATTAAATTTTGCAAATTCTACTTGTGAAATACGTTATCTCTTATCTTAATTAAACAGTTTAATCGCCTATCTGTAACATTTTAGCAATGCATGTAATTAAACATACAGTTGTGGTCAATAAAATAGGGACACAGTATATTATCGCTTGTTTTACAAATAGAAGCTGAAAAACGATTTCTTTCACCACAAATCGATCATTAACGACCAGAACAGCTTAAATGTGGAATATTTCTCTAAAAAGTTAATTGTGAACAAAGTTACAAGCATTGAAGTACACATGGTGAAAGTTGAAGTAAATTTGTGTCACTAAAAGAAAGAGTATGATTTGTTCATTCAACATTCCAAATTTGGTTTGATTATCTGCAGCGGTTCCAAAGTTATGCATTTTTTATTTTACGAAATAAAGGCGAAAATCGCGTGCGACTCGCGTTACAGAGGGTTCGCATGCGATTTTCGCCCCAAACCAAATTTGTAATGTTGGATGAACAAATCATACTCTTTCTTTTAGTGACACAAATTTAATTCAACTTTCACCAGAAAGGAGGGGTGAATTTTTCCATGTGTACTTCAATGCTTGTAACTTTGTTCACAATTAACTTTTTAGAGAAATATTCCACATTTAAGCTGTTCTGGTCGTTAATGATCGATTTGTGGCGAAAGAAATCGTTTTTCAGCTTCTATTTGTAAAACAAGCGATAATATACTGTGTCCCTATTTTATTGACCACAACTGTACATACCATATAATAATATAGTAACACCCGACAGACTAATTAATTTTCTATTGTAATACATAAAAATAAACAGCATATTTTAGAATCTATATAGTTTACTCTGAAACGACATTTCTCTTTTCGAACGCCAGTGTAGTAACAAATAAACAAATATGCCGCCGATATTGAGTTTAGAAGAGAAAATTGAAGTTGTATTAATTGTGGGTAACAAGTATAAAACTTTTCGAGAATATTATTATTATTAATATTCTCTGCGAAAAAGGGTATGACGGTTCTGTTTAATTAAGATAAGAGATAACGTGTTTCACAAGTAGGATTTGCAAAATTTAATTTAAAATTGAAGTGGTAAAAAAATTCCTATCGAACTTTTTCGCTTTGTGGACACCCTGTACATACGATGTCAAATGTGAATATTACTGAATTATTTTTTTTTCGTAAAACTTATAATAACAAAGTTTTCCATATGGCGCCAACTTAAGTAGACACGCTGCATATCCTTAGATTACACGGACTTGGACTAGCAATGTATGCTGACGATACTGCCTTATTACGTCCAGCGTAGATGAAAACCAACTATGTCAGAAACTCCAGCACTCGCTGGAAGAGATTGTGTCGTGAGATTCCACGTGACCTTCTGAAAATAAACGAATCCAAATGTGTTGCAGTTGGGTCCACAGATTTCCTTGAAACCTTTCGGCTTTACACTACACTTGGGTGTAGTATTGGCGTCTCACACTGCATGCGGTCACACGTCACTAAATCCATCGAAAAGTTCAACTCCGCAAAAAACCGTCTTTTTTACCCTATTCTGTGCCTTAAAAGTAACCTGTCACTAAAAATTAGGATCCTTTTTGCGTCTTATTATCACCTATGTATGGTGCCCTGCCACTCTCAAGTATGGCCAAAATCCACCTAAAGAAACTGGAAACGCTGCAGAATAGTATCCTGAGCTTCATTAATTGGTGCCCCCATGTTCGCGCGTAATTAGCAGCTTCGAGATGACCTACAAGTAACCTCGTTGAAGTAACACATCATCAATCTAGCAAGAAACACACAACAACGGATTGAAAGAACTGGAAATCCTTTAATCAGCAGACTTGCCAATATCGATCCCGATAGACCCCCTCCTGAAGTCCACTATAAGGAAGGCATTAGCGATATATGACGAAGAAAAACGGGTCGATGGCCGCAGTGGTTAGGCGGCTGACTATTGTTGTGAGAGGACGATAGGTGCCGGGGTTCGATTCTCTGGAGGGACGGTGACATTTTTTCAGAGAGTTTGCCATTCGCTGTTGGGAGCAAAGTGATTAACAGCGCGACATTATAAAAGGCGATATGATGCTGTCACAAAGCCATTTAAACATAACTTACACACACTAAACTACACCGCAAGAGTTGCAGTGATAGCCAGACAAGTAATACAGCTTACGGAGTCGCTGCAACTAAGCACCCACCACACATTAAAAAAAAAAACATCTAAGACTTTACTTTCACCAACTTCAATAATTTTGGTCGTCGATTCATCTTAGTACCAAAATTTCCAACCCAGTAAAGATTATCTAGGAGGAGAAAAGGGTTCAGAAACTCAGGTGCGGCCTCGAGAAAGAAAGAAAATTATCGAACAACCTTCACCCATAATAAATTGAAGTCTCATTAGAGTCCTATTATTTGACATCTTGCACCCACGGCCTTATAAGTAGTAGGCTGGCAACCTAACACTAATTGTATTTCTACATAAAACGCTATTGAAAATATGTAATTCACAACCACTCCATGTAGTACACGAATCTTTATGGAACAGAGTTACACACACTGGTGCTTCCCTGATAAAAATAATAGAATCGAAAATATAAACACTTTATTACAAAAAAAAATACATTTCCGTATGTAATTGCATATAAAAGTTGTACAAGAATGTTTATTCATCTAAAATTTTTAGCGCACTAAATCTATTATTTTCATCATAAATATCGTCATCTTCACCATCAGAATCAACATCAACATCGATATCGGTTTCATTAGCTTTTTTCTTCCGTCTACGTTTCCTTTTTGGTACAATGTGTTTCGAAGCAATTCCAGAAATTCGCGCTTTAATAAATTCTTTAATTAACACAAAATTTGAATAAACATTAGGCGCATTTCGCATTAATATCTGAAGATATGTATCCAATTGTGGTCTACTAGAGAAATTGTTCGTTAAATTATAAATCAATGTACCATTGAAAAAATCTCCTATTAAATAATTTTCGAAAGGATTATTTAATAAGGTATTTAAAAATTTTATATGATAAGCGCAACTTTGAAACTGTGCGTACATATGTATTATACAACGATCGAATAATTTAGGATTTCGTCTCAATTTAATAATCATATCGAAGTACGAAATGATTTCTTTCATAATCATTATTTTCTCATCATTTGTGATCGAGTCTAAAGCAAATGTGGTCGATTCAGTTGGGATGAGCGTTTTCGCGGCATTATTTTGAATATTATTTAAATTATTTTTATATTTCTTCAAGAATTTAGCTTCGCTTCTACAAAATTCCCATCCAATTATATCAAGTATGATTGCACTGAATAACAGAGCATCAATATGGTATTCATTCACTGAAGGATCAGCATGCTCTATCCAATAAATTATGCTAACGATGTATAATCTCCATTTCGCTGGAAATTGATCTAATTCTTTATACAATTCTAAATCATCCATTTCTAAAACTGTTAATATATATCTGATTGCATCATCCTGTGTTAAGAATTCTAATTGAGTTAATTTAAGTTCAGTTCCTCGCAACTTTCGGAGACAATAATTCCCCATTCTACCAAACTCATTTCTTAAAATATATTTTAAATCTTTAACGTTATTTTCGGATAATATTGTTGCAATTTCAGCCAGGATTTTTAAGCTGATTTTCTGACATTGAGATTTGTAATAATCTTCTATTAAAGGAATAAAAAAATAACGATTATGAATTACTATATCAAGAAAACACGCTGGGTATAAACAACGAATATATTTCTCCTCAAAATAACTCGGTAGAGATGGTACTTTCGACTCCTCTTTTTGATCTTCGATCAATTCATCTTCTTCACTTTCAGAACTTCCAATTTCTTCATTTTCATCATTAGAATCATCAGAATCGCTTAATTCGTCTTCGATATCATTCAAATCAATTTCTGTATTGATTATCTCGACTTTCTTCTTAATATTTTCATCTATTTTTAAATTAAAATATTTAAATAAATCACTTTCGGAACATACGTAATTGTCAGCGACAGATTGTATCTGTTTAGCAACTCTTTTCCTAAATGCTTGCCTCGTTCGCCCCAAAACTTTCCTAATAGCACTTTCAAATGTTTCAGTTTGAAGCCACGCTATTAAAGATTTGATACGTCTCTGTTGATCGGAATGACCTGGCTTATTTCGAGCCTTTTTTAAATGTCTATAAAAATTACGAAATACACTAATACGAATATAATCATTACCTAATAAAACCCCTAATAAAGGCATACACTCCTTTTTTAAACCTTTATAAACCGCCAAAAAATGATCTACTCGATAAATTTGACAATCTAAATATTTATAATCTTTTTGCTTAGAATTCTTTACTGTATGTAACGTTAAAGTATTAAACGGTATATATTCAACATCAAATATGTAAAAATCTGAATCATAACTTAAAATCGGACATGATAATTTCCTCGAGATGCAAGCCATTTCAAAATCTGCCTCGACTAAACACCGTATACATTTTAGATTTAATTTTAATATAATTTCAACAAATAATTCACGTAAGAATAAAGGGAATACAGTCATGCTATTTTCCGTTACAGAATTTAATATTTTCGCCTGTTGTATTCTAGTTTTTATTCGTGAATACACAGTTTTTAATTTTTTATTTTCGTAACCACCATCAAAGATAATTAATGGTGTTACATTACATTCTCTTAATGAATTGAAGAAGTTTAAGACGCATTGAGCATATTTGTCATAATCTCCACCGAAGCAATCGTAACATTTCGCGTGCCATTTATATAATTGGGCTGCCAAATTGTTGCCATCAATGACCAGGTAGGTATCGTGTAATTCGTAGCGTTTTAGGTACCTATCTGGATTTTGTGCGATGAATGTTGTTAAACCTCGTACCCCCATAATAGGGTAAATATTAGAAATACTAAAACAAAAAAAATTGTTATAAGACGATAATTCATAAATTAATCAATTAAAACAAATACCCTCATTTATTTCAAGTAAGGTTATAAATGCTTTCTGTAGATTAAGTGAGGTTAAGTTTATAGATGTCAAAATCATATGTCAACTGTCGCACACACTCGTTATGGCAAACCTGCGATTTAATAAATTGTGAAAATATAATAAATTTGAATAAAAATTAATCGAATATTTTGATGATTATTAATTTATATTCCTTTAGAATAGTAAAATATTTTATAAAATCAACAAATATAAATGGATTTTTTAATGTTGATTGCCAACGTTGTAATGTAATTTTCCCCTATCCTGAAAATAAATATACAATAAATTTGCCGGCTTTTGGAATATCTTTATCTTTCTGATACGCACAATTTTTGCAAAATGTAATACAATATAAAAAATGATCTGTTATTCAGGAAGAATTTCTATTTACAGTTTCTTATTCGTAGTTATAAGTTTCAGTATACTTTTCCTACCGAATAGATTCTTTGATGTTTTATCACAATTTCCAGGGTGTGTAATTTTTGGTCCAATTGTATATTTCTTATGTATTAATGTAATACTTAAACTTATTTATAATGGAGAACCTTATCAGGTAATAAAATTCTGTAATTTGAATTATAATTTGTATTACGTTATATTTTTTAGATCGCAATTCGTGCTGCCTTTTTGGGTTTCATCTTTAGCCTCGGTATCTTCATTAAAATCTATAGCGAATCAGGTTTGCAAGTGTTCGGAGTGTACATGTGTGTAATGGCAACTTTTCATTACACTGAATTTTTATCGATAGCGATAATACAACCGAATTTAGTATCGATTGATTCGTTTGTTATTAATCATAGTAGGGAGTACACCATTGCTGCGTTAACTTCATGGGCGGAGTATTTTATAGAGTATTACTTTTTTTCAAGTAAGAATATTTTTTGTATATGAATAAATTTAAATTAAACTTATAATATTAATATTAGGTATGAAGACTATACATTGGTTATCAAATATCGGATTGATTATATGTA
The DNA here is from genome assembly GCA_023690525.1 of Holotrichia oblita. Lineage (NCBI taxonomy): Eukaryota > Metazoa > Arthropoda > Insecta > Coleoptera > Scarabaeidae > Holotrichia > Holotrichia oblita. The sequence continues at coordinate 20,822,084 of CM043017.1, forward strand.
TTGGTGGAGAATTATTGAGAAAATCTGCAATGTTCACAGCTAAATCAAATTTTAACCATATCGTAATGAAAAATTTGAATTACTATTTTTATCTAGACTAATTTGTCTTAATTTCAGGTACAATGTGAAAAAAATCCTGATCACGTTCTAGTCACTCATGGTGTTTACAGCTTGTGTCGACATCCGAGCTATGTGGGTTGGTTTTACTGGTCTGTCGGTACTCAAGTAAATATTCTACAGCAGTTGCATTGATTTCATTCTGAAACTTTTATTTATTATAGATGATTCTTTTAAATCCTTTGTGTACGCTAGCTTATGCGTATGTTAGCTGGATTTTCTTCAGGGATAGGATCAATATAGAAGAATTAACGTTATTAAATTTCTTTGGACAAGAATATTATAACTATCAACAGAAAGTAGGGAGCGGTTTACCGCTGATAGAAGGGTATAAATTAAAACCCTAGCTAGTCTAATAAGCTATTTTCTGGTTGCAATTTAGTGTAAGATAGATAAAAAGCCAAGTTTTCTTATTATTTTTTTAATTATACAAGACGTCTTAAAAAATTCCATGGACGTAGTTTTTTTTATTGCAATTAAATATATGTAATTATTTTTTATAATCAACTATTTTCAATTCATTTATTTTTAATCCTTTTATTAAAATATATAACTATTTTCAATTCATTTTGTAAATTTTTTTTAATCCTTTTATTAAAATATAAGAATATAGCATTCTAATCCTACATACTTTTCTTTATTTAAAAATTAGGTAATTCACATTATTTTTTAAAACTTTTTTATTGATTTAATTTTCATATTATGATACATGTAATTTAATTTATATATTTTTTTTAATACTAAAAATTTTTAAAATGATATATTTTTTAAAGTAGGTAGTACCTTAATACCCAAAATTAGCGACTTTGAGCTATTCATTTTTTTTTAATAGCGCCATCAACAGCAACGTTATGTTTAAAACTCTGTATTTCGGGAATCTTTGCAGATGAAGACTTCATATTCCACATGTTACTAGCTGAAATTGAGCGCATAAAGTCTACGCTTCCAAAATTTTGTCTATGTTACAGGGCCGTCCAAAATTAACGCGCATTTCAATTTATAATTTCACATCGATGAAAGTCACATTTTTTAAAAGCCTATATGTTATTGCATTTTTGAATACACTTAATAATTCTATATTATTCATTATTAGCAGGGGTGTGTAATTTTCGTATTTACGACATACATGCGCATAAATACGAAAATTTTTTAACAGCTATAAATGGAAAATTTGCCGAACTTAAATTTTTTTTAAAATGAATGAAATGGTCGGTGAAGGGTAAAGGCATATCAGCCAATTATAGCTGCAGTTACTAACTTAGTAACTGCATTCTCCTTGTAATGTATCACGTGTTTGAGTCGCAACTGTGTCGCAGTAGTGCGTATCCAAATGGGACGTCCAAAAAAGGAGTCTTCCGATCGTGTTAAGGTATATGAAACCGATGGATTGTTTTTATCAGACACCAGCATTGTTATGTGCAAATTTGGTAGCGTTTGTTGTTCGTTTAGAAAGAAAAAGGACGCTGCTTAAGCTGGACCTTCTAGTGTAAAACGGCAGACTACAATTCTTGGAGCATTCCAAACACAAAAACGAGCGAAGTTGGAGAAAAATGAGTTTATTGAAGACGCACTGTGAGAACGTGTTTGAAAGCCAACATTCCTTTGAACAAACTTGACCATCATTCTGTAAGAGAATATTTAGCCAAATATATCCCTGGCTCTGGTGATCTTCCTTTCAGTTAATTCGTTAAGAAGAAAATTTGTTACACTGTGTGGTGAAGCAGAGAAGGAAGAAACAAAAAACGCTCTATTAATAAATAAACCTCTTGTAATTGTGGCCGACGAAACCTCCGACAGATTAGGGAGATTATTTGCAGTTTTGTTCAGAAGCCTAGACTCAAAACTTACACAAACGTGCTACTTGGCAAGCGTAAGCTTCTTAGAATCAGCAAACTCAACTATGTACTTGTTCACAGGCAATTATCGACACTCTTAAACAGTATGAAATAAATTACAATCAAGTAAAAGGGTTAGTGTCAGACTCAGCACATTACATGAGTGCTTGTTTTAAGATGTTAAAGGTAGGTACTTATTGGTGACGATGTTCTTCACTACCATCAGTGTTGGGCCCATTAAATAAACCTAGTCGGAGATGTTTTCAGGAAAGAATTCAAAGAACTCAATTCCATAAGTTCGAAGGCTAAATCTGCGTTTTTGCTATCTCGCAAAATGATAAGTGCCTATTTATCGTTTCTACGTGAAAAAGCCCTCCAATTGCATGGGAAACTATATCCCGACCCAGTCATAATACGATGGAATTAATGGTTTGCAGCACTGGTTTATATTTACAAGATTATCTATATCTGTATATATAGACTATATCGTCGCTTTTTTTCCAAGAATACGAGGGTAGTAATTCGAGCACTACTTTTGTGACAGACTATTTTGAGAACCATATTTCCGCGAAAAAATTCGCGTGCAAATAATTTTTATATCGAATTCTGTCCTAAGTTGATGAATTTAATAGATAACTTAGAAGGATAAAGTATCCATACGGGCATATTTGTGGACCAAACTAGAGAAGCTTGAACAATATTTATCTCGACAGAGATGGCAAAACTTGCATGCCTTTGAAATCGATGCTTCAAGTTTCATTTGAAAAAATTCTTCAAAAATTGCGTTTACTCATAACAAATAATCCGACAAATGGGGCTTTGAACCACGACTTTGTGCTTGAAGGTTTTTCGCAGATATGTCTTGCGATGAGCTATTTGATGGCTATTACCATTTTCATCAATTGCTAAGGAATGCAATTAATACTGCAGACAAAATTGACCTGGCCCAATTATTGTGGGTGACAAAAACTTATTCTCATGCTACCTTTTAAAGGCTGCTCTGCAAAATATTTGGAGTCCAGTCAACAGCGTTGATGTCGAACGCTTTTTTAGCTCTTATAATCTTGTGGTAACCGATAAACGTACAAGAATGTCATAAGAAAACATTGACACTTCCAGCATGCTGACTTTTAATTAATATTTTAAAAGTTGTAAGGTTTTTACGAATAAAAGCGAAATTTATTATTAAAATGTTTGTATTGCAAAATTTCGAAAAAATATTTGCGAAAACTATATACCCCTAATTATTAGACATGTTAGCTCCTATCTTTTACGGTTTTTAAATTATTAACGATTCTCGGTGAAAGTCTGAAAAAAAGTGACTTTCACTATGATAACATGGTAACTTCCCATTTACTATAAGAAAATTGGTGCCGACCTTTGGCATACAGTTTTTGAACGCTACTAGCTTGACTCAATAAAATTCATGAACGCACCTAATGCTTAATAATTTTGAAATGAAAATGTTAGTAGTTTCATAATGAAAATTATTCACAACATAATCAGATAAATAAGTTATTTTATTTTAATTCACGGATATACTATCAAACATTAAAGTTATTTTATTAAATAAGCAAGAAAAAAACATATCGTCAATATTTCCATAATTTTAAATAGCGCGCTTTTCAGACGATACAAAAGCGTGCTCTTTGCTCCGCGTTATCTTCACCGGCACATTTCTAGAAAATTTCGATCAGAGTCGGAGTTCAGAATCAATTAAATTTAAAGGATTCACCAGGCAAACAGTTTTATAAAAATGGTAAGTTTACACATAAATTTTTGTAATTATGCAAAGTAGGTTCATGTTTTGCATTCGACTAGCATTTGTTCGCAAAGACGAAAATTGTCAGAATCACGTTTTTCTATAAGTATAGTTGTATCAAATCTGCTAAAAATGTTAAGTGAATTGGTAATTTCTGAACAATTCTGGTATCCTCTTAATTAAACATGCTATTTCTTTTAATATTTTCAGTCGGGTGCAGCTAAGAAATTGATCCCGTTGTTTGACAGAGTCCTGATCAGGAAATTTGAAGCCGTTACTAAAACGAAAGGAGGTATTGTTATACCAGAGAAAGCTGCAGCAAAAGTATTAAAGGGTACTGTCGTTGCTGTAGGACCTGGATCTAGGAATCCGGTTAGTTATATTTATATCCGAAAATTTTTTCAAGCACCGCTTTTTTTTTTTGTTTTTATAGAATGGAGAACATGTTCCTCTTGCTGTCAAAGTCGGTGATAATGTCCTATTACCTGAATATGGAGGTACAAAAGTAGAATTAGAAGAAAACAATGAATTCCATTTGTATAAGGAATCTGATATTTTGGCCAAGTTAGATGGATAGATTATCGTCTCCAATTATGTTTTTTATGTATTCTGTGGATTGTATCAGAATATCATTTAAATTTTTTACTAAAGATCTGTTAAATGATTCCGATATAATTTTACGGAAAATTGGATTATATCTTGAATTAAATTTTGTATAATCCAAAAATTAGTTTCGTACATATTTTAAGAATCATGCGAATGTTGTAGATAAACCGTTTAGTTGTAAATTAGTTGTTACATTTATATCGACGAAATACATTTTTTTAAGAAAAAAATTGTTTATTTGCTTAATATAAACAAAAAGGAAAAACTACAATAATTTAATATAAATATTATTTCTTCATTGCTCTTGTCATTACACCTGATGATTTTATATTCTCCGCTTTTATAACGTTCAAACCATCTTGTTGAGTTTGTTCTCGTGCAATATTGGTTAAAGCTTTAAAAGATTGTGGTTCCCAACAAGCTAAATCGGCTAAAACTTTCCGATTTAATAAAATACCACATCTAGTTAAAGCTTCTCTAAAAGTATAGTAATTAATTCCGTGTTGTTGGCAACCAGCGTTAATTCTAGTTTCCCATAACTAAAAAATAATCTTTGGCATTAACCTAATAATGACATAATATTTAATATAACCTTACATTTATCATATCTTGTTTCTTCAATTGTCTCCCCTTTGTAGCGTACACTAAAGCTCGATGCACGTATTTGATAGCAATACTGTAACAATTCCTTTTTCTACCTTGAAAATGCTAAAAATTTAATGCCTCACAGGAATTTGGAATGTATTGATTTGTCACACTTACAGCTGCGAGTTTAAATATTTTGCGTTTCCTCCATATCTCATCCGGACCGCGACTTCTTATAAAGTTTGTTACGGTTGTAAAAACCATTTTATACGAATCTTTGGATTAATTTCTATTATAATCAAAGTTATAATTTGTTTAATAAATCATAACCACACAATTCATAATTCCCACAACATAGCCAATCGATAAAACTAAAATACTCAATTATATAGTGTGATATCGTTTTCGACTTATTGCCCTACTGAGTGTATTTTTTATTTTTTGTATTTTAATACACGGACAATTCTAGATTAGAAAATCTTTGAATGTTGGGGAAGAAGAAATTTTTTGAATTCTGTGTTCTGGATTTTCATATAGCGCCAATTTTAAATTATACACCGATATTACAGTTTCCTATTCACAATTCAAGTTTTGTCATTTTTCATTTGAGGGCAGCATTGAAGCTAAACATATAAACAGAAGTGATTGTTGTTCGCCGTTGTTACCAAAACAAATATTTACAACTATTTATATCCCTATACAATATAATTAAACTTTAATAAAATAATTATACAAAATGGCAATAAGATTATTATTAACAAATTAATTTTTATCAGTCAAAAATGTTCGTAATGTATTAATCACCTGAACAATTAAGTTCATTGGCATCTGGCTGTGGAATGCACGTAGGAATGCAAATAAAATACCCATCAGCTGTCAATAAATTGTTGAAATGGCGTTTACAAAATGAGAGTCCTAAAAATAATTGTTTATTTATTAAGCAATAAACGTTTGCGTTTCAGTGTTGATTATAAAGATTAAACAGCTTTCAGTTTTGTAGTAGTGTTGTGCGACGAAAATGGAAGTTCTTCCAGGTATAATTTTGTAACATTTTCCCGGATAGTAGTCCTGTATTTTGCCCCCGTTTAACTTGAATTTCCTGTAATTATTAGAAATGGGTACGGATTCTTTTCTACTTCTTATAAGAAATCGAACGCTTTGTAAGCCTGTTTTCTTGAATCTTGCTACTTGTGAATTATAAATTTTGCCACACCTAGCATGTTTATGATTCGGATTTTATTTTGTTTATAGAAGGAATTAGCGCACAGGGTAAACGGGGTCCAGGTCTCTACGAATTTTTAGTGGAAGCCGAATTACAGCAATATTTCAACAGCCTTAAGTACAAATATGACTTTTCTATCTAAAGGTTTTAAAGAGATATTAATAGTTTTTTTTAAGGAATGAATTGAAAGTTACCAATCCATCGCAATTGAAATTTACGACAGAAGCAGACCTTTTAGAATTAGGAATGTCGAAACCTGAAATGAGACGATTAAAGAAATATTATGAGAAGCATTTTTCGAATAACTATCTATCCAAGTTTAAAAAGCTAATATTGACCGCTCGGAAGCAAGAAGCGTCATCTCATGAAATGCCACACTCATTAAATAATGATAACATACCGATTTCGAGGACACCACGGTTTCCTAATAAACATATCATACCACCTGCGAATATTACTGTTAATAAGGAATTAGGTATAGGTGAATTCGGCATTGTACAACAAGGAGTTTGGTGTAACGAAGGTGAAAGAATTCAGGTAAAATTTAAATTTTATACGTTTTAAATTAATCGATATAAAATGATTATTTTACAGGTTGCTATAAAATGTTTATCTCGCGAGCGAATGCAAACAAATACTTTGGAGTTCTTGAAAGAAGCTGAAATAATGCATTCCATAGATCACGAGCATATAGTGAGGTTGTTTGGTGTTGTTTTGAATACCGGAAGTCTTATGTTAGTAACGGAGCTGGCTCCGTTACGATCACTGTTAGAATGTCTCAAGGAGCCTTCCTTGAGGTCCAGTTTCCCCGTACTTACTTTGTGTGATTTTGCTGTACAAATTTGTGATGGGATGCAGTATTTAGAAACAAAACGATTGATACATAGGTGAGTATCAAAATTAAAAAACGTGAATATTATTATATCTAATTAATTCTTTTTTAGAGATTTAGCTGCACGTAACATTCTGGTTTTTTCGAAAAACAAGGTAAAAATCTCAGATTTCGGTCTAAGCCGTGCCTTAGGCCAAGGCAAAGATTATTATCAAACGAATTTTAATGTTAACCTCAAACTGCCCATAGCCTGGTGTGCTCCGGAATGTATTAGTTATCTAAGGTTTACAACTGCGAGCGATGTATGGGCCTTCGGTGTTACACTTTGGGAAATGTTCTCGTACGGTTTTCAACCATGGGCGGCACTCACAGGTCAACAAATCCTGGAAGCTATAGACGAGCCGAATTTTCAACGATTGGAACAACCGGATTGCTGTCCTTTGGATCATTATCAATTGATGTTGGATTGTTGGAAGCATGAGGCTGTTGCCAGGCCTAGATTCGCTGATATCGCGACTAAATTGGTGGATTGCAGGCCGGAACAGGTTCAAGCTAAAAGTGCGTCTTGCGATGGTCCGCACCTGTTGCCGTTTAGGGTGGGAGATGTTATTACCGTACTAGATAAAATGTAAGTTTTTTTATGTAGAAAATAGTATTGACAGTCAGTGGCGGCTCGTGAGTTATGAAAGAGGGTGGGCACAAAAACAAACTTACCTATTTTTTGTACATACAATCCATTCTTCCATTTTTCATGCTAGATTTTTAGCTTTCTCCTCTAACATTCTTTACTTTCTGATAAAAGTTCTAAATTGAGTCTATTATAAGATCTGGTATATAAATTTTTATTTTCTAATCCGCCTTCAATTTTGGAAAATAACCCTTTTTCTTTCTCAAGTCTGTTACTGTTTCAACTTGAATATTTTTTATATGAATGGACAATTATTAGATGCATAGCACAATATGCTCTATACTACGAGTAGAGCAGCGAAAACCTATTTCTAATATATTTAAAAATTATATTTAGCTCACATCGACCACTTTGGAAAGGTGTAACAGCAAGCGGAAAAACCGGCCTGTTCGATCCGATAAACGTCGTCGCCTATTTGGGCAGCGATCTCCCAACTTCCACATTTCTGCGTACAGATTCCACGCGAACTTCAGCGCGGCGAAAATTAAAAAGCGAAATGATCAGTGCTCCACAAGGCGATTTAAAACACACAGGCCACGTCGGTTTGGATGGAGCCTATTTTGGTGATCTCAGTTTCTTGGGCGGAGCTAAGGTAAACATTTACATCTTGATAATGTTTCTTAAAATATCAATTCATAATTTTAAGTATGGTGGAATTCCAACCCAAGTCGTAGCACCCTACAGACCTCACGAAGATCTCGAAGCTGCGCCTTTATTAGAAGGCGATCACATCCCATTACCACCAGCGCCATCTTCAGCCACCGATCACGAATATCACGAAATTAGCGACGATGAGATCACGAACAGTCCTCACCTCGATTTGGGTCCTTCGCTCATGGACGAAATGGAGATTATGTTCAGTTCGTTATCGCATCAGCTTCCTTCGTCGCCGGCGGATCACGAAGGGTCGAATAAAAGTAACGAGATACGCGAACGGCAGGCGAAACCGCGGAAACAAGCCGCCGTGAAACCGATCAGCGCCCACGATCAGAAAACGCTCGAAACGGCGATAGCTTTAGCGAATGAATATAGTACGAGATCGATGAGCGCGCCGATGCCTACGACACCGATTTCGCCTAATAAAAGGAAGTTTAGTTTTCGATTCCCGTCGGTGACTGATCACGAGAAACCGACTGAAAGGCGAAATTTTTCGGAAGAAGCACAATCAACGCCGGATTTACAAGTAAGTTGTTAACGTTATTATACAGATTGATTATTAATATAAGAGTTGGTTGTAAAATTGTGAGAATTTGCTGCTAATTAGTCATAAAGCAGACTATTCATTCTATATGCTGCTATAGTAATCTCTTAGTTCAAAAATCAACCCTCGTATTAATAAAATTGAATTAACAACGCATGCTATATGCAATTAAAGCAAATTACCCCAATCTATCTTCCTTGTCATTATTATTAATTTCATTCTCTTCTTATTTATTTATAACCTTTATTTTATTGCACAACAAAAAATATAGCAACGTTTAAGATGTTCTTTAACATCACTTGACGACTATTCAACTAGCAGTATACGGTTACCACTTTGGGATAAAGCTTCGGCTGAATTTTGTTTCGCAAAATCGCGCGAATTGCTTTCAAAACCGTTTCCATCACCGTGTCCGCCGCCTCACAACTCCTGCCGTGACTTGAATGCGCGCCAAAAGAATTTAGAAAAGAGATTCCACGAGATGGCGCTCGGTTCCGTTTATTACAGCCATCAATATAGGGATCGCACTTTGACGAAATCTGAAAATATGACGCGAAAAACTTATACGAGCGAAGTTAAATTCAATAATCGTTTCGACAATAGTTTCTTGAACGAAATTAGGCCTCCTCCGCCGTCACCTTTTAATGTAAGAAGTGAAGAACATCGAGGTGAACGTAAATCATCTTTTGGCGACTATGAAAAGTCTTATACTCCAGTGGAAGCTTACGATAACATCTTCGTTTACGACAATCATACGTACATCAATGAGCAGCCTGAAACGTCATCTGCTTACATTGGTGGCGACGTTGCCAGACCTCGCGCCCTCAGTTTTTCTGATTCACAGGAGACGGTACCGAGAAAAAATAATCACGGAAAGAGTATTCGTGATAGGAACAGACGTCGACAATCGTACAATCCTCGCGCCTACTTGGAATCCAGTTCTAGCGATTCTGAATGTACGAGCGTCGGATCTGTGGATTTAGATTGGCGCAGGCGCAAGAGATTGAATCGCTTATCGACGTCGAATAGTAGTATCCGTTCGGAAATGACGCCTAGAACGTGGGGCACTAGTTCGAGGTTCTTAAAACCGGAATCCGGTTATAAGCTATTGGGGAAATCCCCGCCGCCCAGTAGCAGTATATTAAGCGGATTATCCCCAACTTCTGTGACAAGAGTTCAACGGAAGGAAGCTGCGAGTTCGTCGAGTGATTCTAGTCTTTAAAATTGCGGTTCTATATCGTAAAAGAACACCAAGAAATAAGTATAGTCTGTCTAAGAATATTTAAATAAATGAATATACAGGGTGGTTGGTTTTTTCATTGTCCAGCCTATATCAGCTTTATTATCAAAACAATTTTTAGAGGAAAATGTTTTTTATCTTGAGATGGTCTATCATATTGCATCATTAGTAATTTTTCGTAGCTTACTGATTTTTAGTAACGATAATCAACTTTAATTTTTTAAATGGAACACCTGTATTTTTTACGGGATATGATTCTAAATAAATTTCTCTTTATAACGATGTATAACAACTAAGGAACTGCCTTTAAATTATGACTAATAATGAGAAAAATAAAATTGTAGTAGTCGACTGTAATATTCTATTGTTTATACTCATTATTTGAATAAGTCAGTTAGAAGTGTTTGATAGTGTTTTGTATAAGAAAAATGAACATGAGCTTCATAAACAGTGAAAAAATTGATATGCTGTTCTGTTTTCACAGATCAAACAATAATAAACATATCAAAATTTATATCCTGATAAAAGACAACCTCACGTAAATATTTTTCAAAATTTAGAAAATTCTCTGCGGTTATCTGGCACCTTTTCAAGGCGTATAAATAATATTCAAAATGGATGAGGAAACAACCATTGTAATGAAGTTGTTATTTTAGCTTACTTTAGAGCCAATCCAAGAACTTAAGACAAGCAGCATTTGACTTGAATATTCCGATACACGAAATTATGAATATTTTAAAATTGCACAAACTAAAGCCTTTTAAATTGCATTTAGTCCAAACATTACATGCTAATGATTCCAACAATAGAATATTTTGTGAATGACTCGTGAGGAGTGCTGTGGGAAGACAGTCTTTAAATATCATTTGGTCATTTGAATCTAATTTTCAAAAATTGTATTTTTAATAAAAAGAATACTCATTACTGGGACGATGTAAACCCTCGTGTAATTGTTTGAAAAATGTGTGGGTAGGGATAGTCGACAATGAAATTTTGGGGCCATATTTTTACGATGGAACTTTGACTCAGAACTATTTTTATTTTTACAAAATGAATTTCAAGACTACGTATGACGGCGCCCCACCTCATAATGGAGCTGCAGTAACAAATTATCTACAAAATGAATTTGGTCAAAACTGAATCGGCAACAGAGGACCAATTTTGTGGCCTGCCGGATCGCCTGATTTATTAATTCTTGATTTTTTTGTATGGGTTTTTTTGAAAAACCAAGCCTTCTCAAAATCGTCAGGAACTGAAGAATAAAATTACCGCAGCTTGCTTGCTAATTACACCTGCAATGCTGCAAAACGTCAGGAGGAACATAATTACACGCGTAATGGTGGACAATTTGAAAAATTATTAATTAAGACACACTACTTACTATGTAGTATTTTTTTTAAATTTATATTAGAAAAAGCAAATTTTAGTTTTCCATACTTTTATTTATTGTTTTGTTTCCCCGTAGACAAATGCTACACATATGCCAACTTGTGACGTATCATGATAAACAGAATTTAATGAGGATTCATTTTTACAGAAAATATACAAAAATAAAGTTGAGTATTGCTGCTAAGTCAGCTATGAAAGATTACTAATGAAGCAATATGATAGACCATTTCGAGATAAAAAACATTTTGCTCTAACATTTTTTTGTATTTTTGATAATAAAGCTAATACATGGTGGACAATTAAAATCCAACCACTCTGTATGTAATGGAGTCGCTAGGTGCGCTATCAAATTCAGGTACAATGCCCAAGCTTGCGGTTTTCAAGCAGTTTCGAGCATTAATTAAGAGTTTGTAAATACTGCACCTGTAGTTTATCATCAATACTGCGTGGTGGACTATACAAGCTATGCGAACCTTATACAAAATTCTTCTTTATAGGAAATAATGTCATTGGGAAAGGAATAACTAATCCTTCCCTTGGCCTCTTTAGAGGAATTGAATGTAGGCATTAAATCTAGAAGGTTTGAAAAGGCTGCTCGCCGTGAGAGCGTATCAAATATTGCTTTGTTAAATCCATCCAATTCTGTCCAGGACAGCAAGTTTTTGTTAAGGAGGTTCGGATTCAATCTGAACAAATTTGGGTCTAGGGAAGGTTTGTCCAACGAATATCAATTTCTTAGCATCGATAAGGCTATTCGTGATACACCCAAGTGGAAAAAAAATTCTCGACGCAATCTTCTTGGACATAACTGGCGTCGTTGATACTGTCTGGTACCGGGGTCTCGTTTTTAGATGGCTACAACTCAGCATTTATCAAATTGTTATATCTTCTTTATATAATAAAAAGTGTGAAGTTCATTCTTTGCCTCATTCTCTGCTGGGCGGAGTCCCACAGGGCCCACTTCTTGGACCGAATCTTTTCTTATATATACATCTTATATACGACCAATCCCATCCGAGAGTTGACTTGGCAATATATGCCGACCACGCGGTAATTTACACGTCCTCACGTTACGATCGAAACTATGGATGGGGCTTCTGAAATGGTTCAGCAAATGGAAGCTAAGGACGCCATTTGATCTTCTTTACGTGGTCCTAGGCTGACCTAGAACCATTTGGATCGAGTTATTGGCAAATTTCTTCATGCCTTCTATTCGATCAAAATTTGTTACTAGCACAATTTGATACAGCTAGAACTCATAGCGACTTCAATATAATGCATTTTACGACATTCACTTATTCTTAGATGTACTATGCAGAATGCTGATTTCGAATAATACCTTTAATACTAAAGATACACGATCGGTTAAATTAAATAATTATGATTGGTAATTCTGCTGTCTTAACCGATTCTATATCTTTAAGATCACTAATATCGGAATGTTATATTTCGAATCAAGCGTAATATGATACGCTACTAACTATGATAAAACGCCAATATTTCTCAAATCTTGTCGTTTGTAATCGGTAAGCAATATTTCACGTCAATGTAAAAAAAATCAATTCTTAGTGATTCGTCTTAAAACTGTATAATAATGGTATTGATCTTAGTTACGTAGTTTTGTACTTTATATACTTACGACTTTTAAATGAAGAAGCAATTATATACTAGCTCTAATGTACTCATTTAGCACAAGATGTTCTATTATTAAATTATCATGAATCATATGTCGTAGGTGTTCTATGTGTTGGGATTTTCTATTTTTTTAATGTTGTTATGCCTTTTATTTTGAATTTAAATAGTAAACCACCTGTTTTGCTCAGCTAATCATAATTCGAGAAGAACGTGATCGATGTTAATATACCCAGATGTCAGTAATTAATTTCTCCGAATAAAATATAGAATGTGTATAATTTTTTCATACAACCCACGGTTATAAAATTTTATGCAATACTGTAAAAAAATAATCCTAAAACTAAGAGCACCTGCATAATGCACATTCCATGAGTGTATCCATCTGTAATGAACATCTTAAGAAACAAATTTCAAGAGGGGAAAAATTGATAACAAGACTAAGAAGTGTCCTCGCTATATATCTTAAGATCGTTTTGTAAATTATACATTAACTATAAATTATACATTAACTATAAATTATACATTTATCCTCACCAATTAAATTGATATTATACAAAAGGTTCAAAGGAAAATAACTCATCGTTTCTGCAGTAAACTTGAAAAATAACAACTGTAACAATCATTATATACCCATTATAATCTAGAATAAGAATTATTTTGAACATGACGATAATATTACGAGTATTATTTAATTTAAAAAAATGCAATTTTATTGTATGCATTTACGTATGTAGTGGGGTAACAACTAACAGTATTTCTATCGAAGAGTTTTTGGAAAAAGCAATTCCATTTCCGATCATTTTATCATGTATGCATGTAACCTATGTTGTCAATCACATTTTCCGGCCATTTTTATAAACTAACTGTACGAGTAGGGAGTATAATCGGAAGCACATCCAGTACTAGAGATATCTTGATTGTATAGTGTAGGAGAAATTATAGGAAAATGACGTATACGGTTAATATAATAAGCGAAGCATCAACTTTGTTCTTAAGATATGTCATATAATAAAAAAATGCCCTCAATGCTCAATTGATTGAAAATATCTTCCTTTATACGATCGGATAGAGATTAAGTATTACGCTTCAAAATACATTTTGAAAGATTGTATAAGGTGGCGTTTTCTTTTTTAAGTTGCACACACGCCTTAGAATATTTTTCATTTATACAAACTATATTCCAAATTTTTTTGACAGCTGTCACATTATAAACTCAATCTGAAAGCAGTCAAACCATAAAATCACATATTTCTTATCGTTTTGACAGGTGTCGATCACGATTTTGAGCGTCTTAACTGTCAATATCTTCCTGTTTATGTAGTGCAATAATTAAAATATGTCTGACAGCTGTCAAACTATAAAAATAATTCGTTTTTATGATTTTAATTGATCAAACTGTCTAAATATTTCTATAGCTGTCTAATTGTAATAACAGTGTTTTTTTCAGATAGAAACTTTAGTCGTAAAGGTACATACAATGAGTTATTTGTCATGATGTGTAAAAATCGATAAACACATTTTTGGCAACTGTGAAATGGAGAAAAAAGTTATTTTTTCACATCATTTAAATATTTCTAACGGCTGTCAACTATAGAAGGAGTTATTTTTGAAACTAGGTGTAACTGTCGAAGTCTTTCTAACAGTTGTCAACTTTTAAAATAGTACTAAAATAGTGCAGTAATTTTGAGCATCGCCTATCAACACATTTCCGACAGCTGTCAAATTTTAAAATTTTGTTCCTATTTTCATACTATCAAACTATTAGCTAACTATCAAAATATTTATGACAAGTGTCTGTTTCCTTCTTGTTTTGCTGGGTGGAACAATTAGAATACTTCTGAAGTTGTCAAACTATGGAGATATGTATATATGCCGACGTAATAATTTTTAATTAAGTTGTATAACTATTAAAGCAGTAATTTACTTCTTGTTTTTGGTGGGTATGAGAATTAAAAAAATTTCTGACAGCTGTCAAATTGTACAAATAGTTATTCTTTATGGTTTTAACAGACGCAATTGTGTCAAAATATTTCTGACAGTTCCCAAATTATAAAAATAATTTTTTCAGATTTGACAATTGCAGGTAAATTAAAAAGTAAGTAAAATACATTGGCATTTTCTAATTGTGAGTGTTTCAACTGTCAAAAAATTTCTGGCAGTTGCCATTTTGTTAAAAAACATTATTTTGATACTTGTAACCATGAAAATATTTATGATAACTGTCTGCTTTCTTTTTGTTTTGTTAGGCGGAACAATTAAAATGCTTGTGATAGCTGTCAAATTGTAGAAATAGTTATTTTTACGGATTTAATTGAGTGGTTAAATTATAGATACAGTATTTTCTTTTAAAATTTGATCATCCTATTTATCAAAATACGTCTGAGATCTATAAAATTGTTAAGTCGATTCGTTTTTATAATTTTGAGTGTTGTAACCTTCGAAGAATGTCTGACAGCTGTCAGATGGTAAATTTTCATAATTTGAACACTTCCAGGCATTTATTAAACTTTCTTAACTTCTAAAGCATTCATTTTATTATTATTTTGATGGTTGCAACTGTCAATATACTTCTGTTAACTGTCAAATTGTGGAGTAATGTACTTATATATTTTTTGAATTTGACAGTTATTACTGTCGTAATATTTTTAACAGTTGTCAAACATTATTATTAGCGCTTTTGACAGTAATTATATGTATATTAAATTATGCAATAATATTGTATTGTTGTGGAGAGAGAGACAAAGAGTGAACTTGGAAATATGATGCCACTGTCATACATGTAGTTGCATTGCGCTTACATACGTATCTAAAATTTAAAGCAAAGTTCAAATAAGTCAGAAAAACTATTGCAAACGAATGCTTAGCTTTCTAGTGAACGTAGATATGCATTTTGCGTTCTTTTACATTACTTCAGCACAAATTGTTTACGAAAATTTGCTATAATTTATCTTACACTATAGATGTATGCATACAGAAATTTTCAAAAATATTTAAGGATTTAGAATTAAAATATGTCTTTAAACATAGTTGAAACTATTGTGAACCTACTATGTGATATTTTTATAACTCCAGATACGATTATTACATTGGTACTTATCGCGCTGTCGTATATTATTATCTAAATAAACTCTCGATGAAGAAGAAAATGTTTAAATTAATTTCTTTTTATATAAATGCTAAAGCACACCTTTTAACATAATTTCGTTAAGTACATATATGTTTTATTGCCAATCTCCATTTATTTTGTTTTCTTCTTGATTTGTGTTGTGTTCATTTTTTTTGTACATATTTTTTTTTTATTTCGTTAATTTATCCTGCCCTTTCCCGAATGTTTCATTACAGTCGAAAGTCACTCAAGAAGCGCAGCTAGCTTATCAAAGTCTGGTGGAAAATCCATCATCGGATATAACACAAGTAAGCAATAGTGTTAATCTGAATTAGAAAGATAATATCTAATAGAATTTTATATGACTTGATTGTTTAGTTTATACCGATGAATAATCCTCTCAGGATGTTAAGATCTGGCCAATTCCCAGTGGTGAAACCTCGGAACAAAACTAATACATTACCGCATTCGAAATCGTTAGACAGGCGGTCAGAATCTGATAGTTTAGACGGCAATCGATCAGGTAAATTAAGTCGTGTACGGTTAGAAAAATAAATTAAAATTAAACCAACTTACAGATTCAAATCTGGAACTTTATAAACGGCAAGAAATCCAAAATCACTGCCAAGATCAACCGCAATCACCAGTCGAAACGAAATCGCCGGAAATACCCGAAAGAACAGACGAGAATCCGATACCTTTACCTCCTAGAGATCGCAATAAACCTTTATTAACAATAAAACCGAGGCATACCAGGAAGCACCCTCTAATAATACCGCCTTCCAGTTTACAAACGACTTTAAATAAATTCACCATCCCAACACCTCCACCGCAAATTCCTTCGTCAGATCCTTTCCATACGATTTCGGATCCTGTTTATTCTAATCATATGGTTCAGGAACGAAACGGTGATTTCGATTTTGACGCACAAATCGAATCCAATATGGCAGCTTTAGATAATATCTCACCTGTTGATCAAGATTGCGTCGATGGTATTGCAGAAGATACCAGTGATGATACTTGTGGTAAAGACGAAGTAGATGATTCTGGTGACAAGATAAAAAGTCACCACGTTAGCTGCGAAGATCTGTTGGAATTCGCCGATACTAAACCTAGTTCTAGGGCTAGAGGGAACGATTCGGATCAGGTTAGGATAATGCAGAAAGTGTTCAGGAATACGGTAAGCGACATTTAAAAGATTCCCGCAGTATTTTATTCTGGTACTCTAGATAACGACGGAGCATTGTTTGGAAGTCTTAAACCATATCGATTGGGAGGTTTTAAAAGCAATCAAGATTGTGAAATTGCAGAAAGTAGTACCCGGTGCACAACTCTCTACATGCACAAATGCACTCGATAATTCATCTTGGGATGTTACAAAGGCAGCGCAATGGATACTCCAGCAAGATGGGGAAGTTACACAAGTGTGAATTGTTCACAATTAGATCTAGTTACCTTTTTGACGCAGCATTCATTAGCAAACACGAGGTTAAATGAAAGATTGATTTATTTATTGATGTATTTTTTACATCTTGCCGAGTATGTTTTATCTCACATCTTTTTTAATGTTAATGTTATTTATTTTGTAACTCTATATATAAAAAACAAAGTATATTTCGTGCTAACAAATATAATATTGATTATAAAAGTTGTCCTTTATTTTTCTCGCAAGATACAATTGAAAAGTTTATGTTACAAAGGTGGTAAGTAGCCAAATCAAAGGTTGAAAAACAAAAAAATGCTTGTAAATCTCCCCTGCAAAGTAGTGCAATAAAAATAAATCAAGCATTAGAAACGGACCACGTGGTTTCGATCTTTTCGGTCTCGTCAGCGTTCCTCCAAATGCAAGACTTAATTTCATCGCAGTACGTCTCTTAATGTATAATATATAACAACCTCCGACAATGGACTAGTACCAACCTTATTCCATTTAGTCGTCCGTTTCTAATGCTTGATCTTCTTCATTGCACTTGTTTTCAAGGCGATTCCAAAATATACCATGAGAGCCTACTATAGGCATTTTGTTTTTTATATTGTGGAATTTCTCGACGTTTTCAATTAATAAAGGTAAGTTAAAACTATTTAATGATATATCCTGGGTGGTGGTCTTCAAGATATTTTCGTATATTAAATGTTTACAATCTTACTTGGAAGTTATTCGAAAGATTCATGTGAACCCTCAATAAAAACTTGCCATAAGAAAATTTTGAAGCTTTCTATGGGTAAATATGCCGTCTTCATAATGTAGTAGATTATAGATTATTATAAGTAGACCTGGCATCTCCATGCTACATACATAACCGCAGATATTTTGTTATCAGAGTTATCAGTTTTGCGATCGGCAAATTAGTCTGTGTCGTGTATAAATATGCCACGATCGACGATGATTTTTTATAATTTAATTAAATACAAAATTACATCTGTACGCTGCTGTCATGTGTGTCGAATTTGCCGTCTCTATTAAAGTTATTGATGATGATGAGTCATTATTGATGATGATGATCGGCGATAATTGATATCCTTATTACCTAGGTGTGTTTTTTTATATAACTGAGAAGAAACAATTCTTGAATGATTGCAAAAAATGGGAATGTAAATTTATTTTCACTTTCGACTTGCAAAGATTACTAATTTGGTTGATTAAGTCGAACGAAGTATGACTCAACACATATGCAAATAACTCGTCAGCTTTCAATCTATAAAACATATTGCAAACTTTACAGGCAAATGACCAACTCATGACATCTCTATTATGAAACGTTAATTTAACACCCCCGTTAAACGTCACCTTGATGTGATCAGTGAGCTATACGTATAGCGACCTATACTAACACTACAACGTTTCAAACGTTAACTCGGGACACGTGTTTCGAGAGCTTGGATCCTCATCATCAACCGAATACCGACCGACACGTATCCCGAGTTTATTTTTTTTAATGTGTTGTGGGTGCTTAGTTGCAATGACTCCGCTGTATTACTTGTCTGATAGCCAGACAACTCTCGCGGGGTAGTTTTTGTGTGTGTAAATTGCGTTCAAATGGCATTGTGACAGCATCATACCGCCTTATATAATGCCGCGCTGCTAATCATTCTGTACTCTGAACAGTATCCGGATTTAAAAAATGTCACCGTCCCTCCAGAGAATTGAAACACGGCTCCTATCGTGCGGCCACGACGATAGTCAGCCGTCTAACCACTGCGGTTATCAACTCGTCTTAGTTAATGAATTAAACGTAGTGTTACCGATTTTTTTTATATCTATATTCACGAGCCCACAGTCCTTGATATCACATTCATGTACCATCAGTAGATGGCACAACTAACATAAATATAATGGAAGGCGGTAGCGAATGCTCTCCTTATATAAAAATGGTTTTTTAAAATTTGTAATGAATTACAAAAATAGTTGATAAAAGAAAATTACGGTGACAACTATCATGTCGCTGGTGATATATTGATTCATTTTTATATATAAAAAAACTAGCAAAAAGTATTAGAAGAAAGATGATGATGATGTAATCTTTTCAAAAAGATCACGTCATACTGATGTAAAAATAATGAGATTATATATTTATGCAAAATAGCGAATATAACTTCTTTGTTTGAAATGCACGCACAAGAAATATTGAATATTATAGATTTAATAAAGGAAAATTCTGTATTTCTCTATAAGTTCTTCACTACATCTCTTAGTGCAGAAGTAGAAGGGTATTTAGTTAAAAGTTTTTGGTGTTTAGTGGATTGAAGTGTTTACTGTATTTCTCAGTTTCTCAGTATCAATTCCACTAAACGTTAATAAAATGTTTCTCGTGTAGCATTTACAGTACATAAAGTACAACGTTTACAAAACGTTAATCTGTAACGTTTATAGAACGTTAAATTATAACGTTTCGCAAACGTTACACTAGCGTTTTTAGTTACGCTTTAGAGAACATTTTTACAATGTTTTAAAAACGTCTCATGCCACTCACATTATTTTATTATCAAATCCAAACTGTGGCAGATTCTGTACTGATTTTGCTTAATTTTTGGGATATAAAATCGAGACAAAAATTGTGTCAAAACTCGTAGTATTTGCTCTTGGTTAAACCATATCAAAGATGAAATGATGAGATGTGTTGCTAAATATTTTCTGCGCTATAACCAACTAAGTAAATGTAGTTTTATATTATCACGCGTTTTTTACGTTGTTTTGTTGAAAGAAATCTCTTCAATATGTGTGTGGTTCCATATAAAAATGTTGACGTAATTTTTACGATTAAATAAAAATTATCTTGTGATGCGTAAATTCAAAGAAAACTTGATGGTTCAATACATAAATAAGTCTAAGAAAATTTAAAATATTACAGAAATAAACAAAGCAGAAAATACACTTAGATCTTACCGGAGGCAAAAAGAACCACTATAACCAAATAATTAAAAATATTTGAATAGATTTAAGCTTAATAAAACCTATCAGAGATGAATGATGGATCTTTTGACGTGTTTTTGACGGTACAAAATAGAAATGTTATCAATATGACGTGTTTTTGGGTTTAGTAAAAGCACGCCATTTTTATATTGAAATGTGTCCTTAAAAGTACGTAACATTAATAATTGTGTATTGTTACGCTTATATTTTAACATTATTGTGGCGTTCTTTATAGGACATTATGACGTTGATGGCGAATAATCACTATATATAACAATACCCGAAGACAACTTTAGAATGTTTGCTGAGCGAAAAGAACACTCAATCCTTTGCTTGCGTTTGCTCATTTATAGTACAGAGCTTTTACTTATTGTTAGAATCAAAACCCACGTGACCTCTGACCATGGCGTAAGATGACGTAAATAATATGTTGGTAACCAAATAAATATCCCTAAGCTATATCTTATACCAGAAAGTTGCAAAGTCGATATTTGACAGTTTTTAAACGTCTCTGTTTGCCTCTATTTATTTAGATAACCGCTTTCAACATTTATTGTAACTACTTTCTCGTTACTTAGTTGTGATTATTTTCTGGAACATATAAATTGTCAATATATGTAATAAAAATTTCTGCAGGAATTTTATTTTTAAATATTACCATACTGTGAAATCGGTTGCATATCTAAAAAAGGTCATGATGATGTTTATTATTAAACCCATTAAACCCCTCATTTTTTGCATTGTAAAAAGGTTCCCGATCTGTCATGTGGAGCCAATCATCGCTGTGATATTGAAACATTTTTCAATCTAAGATAGATAATATACATTAGATATAGGTATACTTGATATTTCGATTGTAATATCCTCAAGAATTTATTCTTCACGATATGTAAATTTAGTTAAAATTTAAATGTCGTCTTCTAACTGTGACAAATTGACGTCAGTATCTGGCACTTCAGAAGTCATGACCAGCATAAAAAACTTAGGTCATTTAACACTTGAAGGAGATTACATCAATCAGTTGATATATGATGGTTCAGGAATTACTTAGTTATGAAAATGTAGTTTCACGTTGTAGTATAGTTTTATATTTGACAGCACGCTTATATCATAGTTATTAATTGATTAAATTTATGGTCAATTCAAATCTTTTAACCCGTACTTACTCTTTGTACGATATTTAGTTATGACCTGGATTCGTGTTGATTTATTTTCATCATAAAAATTAAATTTTTCTAAAGTAAAATTTCGACCATTTCGTAATGTAATATACGTATTCGTATACGTACAATTTTATATACGCTCAATTAGTTTTTTCAATATTATTCCGTACAAATGTATAAAACTTTCAAAACAAGTAATTGCAACGATAAGGTAAAAAAAAGTACCAGACACGAGAAAATATGATTACATCTAAAAATTATTCAGAATACTAATCAGCATTCGAGATCTTCTGGCGGTATAAAATTTCCACGATTCGTAACTTAACGATTCTTAGCTTGTTGCAAAGTTTCTCGAAGTAGAAAGAAAGTATAAATTAATGAGCGAGAAGTTTGGATGAGTTGTGTTGCAGTAACAGCTCAAAACAAAGTTTTGATCACGTAGCAATTAATATGAAACTCATACTTTATATCTTTATCTTATTTCTTTTTCTTGGATTAATGCACGGTGTACAGTACATATTGCGTAAAAGATTATCGACCGATTATTACAGTCAATCTTTGTACAATGCAAAGTACACTTACTTGTTAGAACTTGTTAGCGTTTTCAGGGGTTTCGTAGAAAACTGATTAGAAAGTAACTATTCCATATAATTGAATGCAGTTTTCGCCAATTCTTTCCTAGACGATAATACTATGCTTCTATAGAGCCACTTTTTTAAAATTAAATTTGTTTACAATAATATAGACTTTTAAAAACTCCCTATTATTGAATGCCTTTTGTTTACAAACAATATTTGACTTTTGAAAAATGTAGTACTATAGAAGCATAGATTAACATTTCAGCTATAAAACAAATCTAAAATAATAGCTCATAATCATATTTCTTAGGCAAATTTACAAATATATAATGTGGAAAGTCTAGTGGAGCTGATTCAAATATATGTTACTTAATTATTTTGTAGTTTATTTACTATGAAACTCTTGAAAATGCTCAAATTCGTGGACTGAATGTAGAGCCTTAAGGCTGATCCCAAATTGTGAATGTAATCTTTGGTCATTAGCCGTTAATAACATTAACCGTTGTTTTGACTTCATTTATAAATATGTTTTTATTAATCCTTGTTGTATAGCTCAGTCATCATCACATCTTGTTCTTATTGTCTATATTGAAATTTGTATTGCTATGATTCTGATAACACTGTCCAACACAATTTTTTTCTCATACATCATTAGATGACGTCGTTTTTTATGCTGATTCTGAAACTAATTTTAAATTTGCTCCATCACGTTAGGATTTTGAGAAATTTTTGTAAATAGATTTTTCAAAAAGTACATTAAATTTGACAGAATTTCAAAGTTAAATAAGAAAGATATTACAAGATATATTGTAGTGCCGAGCACTGAGTGGACCTGTCTGAACACGTCACGTCATTTGTGCTCTGAAACCAATGAAATTAGGAATTTGTAGGTTTCCGACTGTGTTGGTATATAAGGAGCTACGTACGGCTCGTTAGATTCAACTTAAGTCTGTTTGTGATAGCTGAACGTCTTTTTATTGCATAGTGTCCCGTGCGTGTACAAATAATCCCAAAAGCTTCTCTCATGTATGTGGAGAATTCATTACCAAAAGACATAAAAGGAATATTACGTCTTTAATAAAAAATTTATATTTTCACTATTTTGGTCTAAAAATTAAATATCAGGGCAAAGAATATCAGCACAACCCAGAAAAATGGTGTCCTTTTATCGATGCTTCGAAATTAAATTTGAAAGGTGTCCTTCTTCATATAAGAAACCTTTATCCATCCATTCCGTTTGTCTACGCAGTCCATATGAAGGAAACTTATGAAAATATGACTCGTCTTTTCGATAGAATTAATTACAAAATGTATAAATGGCCTGATTGTTATTATTAATCAGGGCTGATCTCAAAGTTGTAACAATTCCACTCGGTTTACAACTGGGGTACATAGAGCACTGCTGTTGCCAGTGGGACAGTCGATCGAGAAATTCTCACTACGTTGTTAAAGATTGACCAGTCACAGCTCAGTATATTTCAGAACAAAAGAATATAAAGCACTAGTGAAACCTGAAAAAATATTTCTACTGCCACTATACAGGGTGGTCAGATAAGAATGCAAAGTGCTGCATCTCTGAAACTATTCATCGTAAAGACTTGCGGTAAAAATTTTTATGACTAAAGTGATTAAAAGAAGACCGTGGACAATAACTTTTCAAACTTGCAAGATGGTCGTCAGGGGGCGTAATCGGCATCTTAAACTTTTAAAGTGATGTTTCACTGAAATCCACCCAGCAAATGTTACCAAAAAATATGTGCCTTTTAAAGCTAAGCTTTACTCGAGTAATTTTTGAATAACACTTTTTGACGTATCTATTAAAATAAATGGAGGGGGGGGGGAGGGAAGGCATTAATTCAATGCTTTTTTAAATAAACGGCTGTAACTTCTAAGCGACTGAACGGATTTTAACAAACTTGGTCTTATTGGAAAAAGCATTTATTGTTCCATCAAACCTATCTTACCTGTGATATGTCTATTTCTTAGTGATACCGCTAGAGCGCGCTTTTTGATATAATAACAGAAAATTGCAAAATTCTCTAAAAAATTAAATGCAATAATATGACTTTTTTTCATAAAAATGTAGCGAAATGATACCTAAATAGGCTAGTGAAAGCTGTATTTCGATATCTTATTCGTAGCCTGAAATATCGCAGAAAGAAGATTTAGTTATCATATAATTTTAAAAAGATGCTATTACACCAGTATTTATTGATATTTATTTGTTTTTTTTAATTGCATAATTTATAATTTTTAAATAAGTAAACTATTCTTAGTTAAAAAAATATAAAAAACGTATAGGGGCATAATAAGACAAAAGGACTGATTTTGAAATAAAACTTAATCCCTCCTGAAATGCTCGAAATGGTCTTCCATCACACTCAATGCATTATTGAAACCGCTCATGCGTATACATTACAGCAGCTTCAATTTCTGCTCTTGACAGGCTACGAATGGCCTCTTGTATTCGTATTATCATGTCGTCTCCCGTTGTTAGTGGAATTTGGTAAACAATATCTTTCAACCGACCCCAGAGATAGAAGTCCAAACAGGTGAGGTCTGGGGATCGGGGAGGCCAAGGAAATAGACCGCCTCGCCCAATCCACCTCTGGTGCTATCTTAGATCTTCTTGACAAATGTGCTGGACAACCATAGTTTGCAGTAATTGCAAAGGCACATCTTCTAATAAAATAGGCAATTGGTTTATCAGAAAATCAAGAAACGTGGCACCCGTAGGGAAATATAATAGTTTCCATCACCTCTAAAAAGCATTTTAATACTTTTAAACCTTACTTGAAATGATATAAATTACACTGCCTCTATAAGATAATTTGTTGACAAGTTGATTTTAGACATTTGTTTTTCCTCTATGGCCCCTCTCTTCATATTCTGAGACTTCAATTAGATGCATTGATAACTATGACCTATTTTTCTTACAATTTTTTGAACTAGGAATACTTTTATTATTTAAAAATTGTTGGTGTAATAGCGTTTTTTTGAAATTATATGATAACTAAATTTTCTTTCTGCGATATTTCAGGCTACGAATAAGATATCGAAATACGGCTTTCACTAGCCTATTTAGGTATCACTTCGCCACATTTTTATGAAAAAAAATCATATCAGCGCATTTAATTTTTTAGAAAATTTTGCAATTTTCTGTTTATATCAAAAAGGAATCACTAACAGACATATCATACGTTAGGTTTGATGGAACAATAAATGCTTTTGCCAATAAGATCAAGTTTGTTAAAATCCGTTCAGTCGTTTAAATTACAGCTGTTTATTTAAAAAGGCCCATCACTTTATTTTAATAGATACGTCAAAAAGTGTTAAACAAAAATTACTCAAGTAAAGCTTAGCTTTAAAAAGCATATATTTTTTGGTAACATTCACTGGGTGGATTTCAGTGAAAAATCACTTTAAAAGTTTAAGATGCCGGTTACGCCCACTGGCGACCATCATGGAAATCTGAAAATATTTTCGACGGTTTTCTTTTGACTACTTTAGTCATAAAAATTTTTACCGCAAGTCTCTACGACGAATAGTTTCAGAGATACAGCACTTTGCATTCTTATCTGACCATCCTGTACATTAAATTAGATTTGATGAAGAATTCCGCCAAAGCAATGGATAAGGATGGTCGTGGATTCCAATACCTTTCACAAAAATTTTCCAATATTTCGAATCAAAACTTAAAGAGGGAATTTTTGTAGGACTCCAAATTAAACGTCTACAACAAGTTGAACAATTTGAAAAGACTTTAAATGACTTGGAACGTAGTACTTGGAATGCTCTTAAGAGTGTTACCCAACATTTTCTTGGAAATACAAAATCTGACAAGCACATAGCAATTGTTAATGAACTTCTGAGAAGTTCCATGAACTTAGCTGTAACATAAGTCTTAAAATACATTTTTTACACTCGCACCTCGATTTGTTTCCCCCGAATCTCGACGACGTCAGTGATGAACACGGCGCGAGATTTCATCAAGACATTTCCGTTATCGAAAAACGTTATCAGGGCAAGTGGAACAGTGAAATGTTGGCTGATTATTGTTGGAGTTTGATATCAGAAAGTACCGTAGAATAGTATAAAAGAAAAGTAAAATGGAAAATATTTTAAGACAGAACGTTTGTACCAAAACCTGACGTGCCAGAATAAATTTGTTTTCATTGTTATTATTACGACTGTAAAAGAAAGTAAAACTGTACTAAACAAAAAATAAAAAATAAAAATTTGCTGCCTAGTGTAATAACAAACGTGTGATCAGTTTAGACGATATTGGAACGTAGACAATAGCTTACAGCTTATTTAGCTCCCCGATAGTGGGTCGCCGAAAAATTGAACCACCCTACTTATTTGAATTGATTTCATACATTACCGTGGCGACAAACAAATCTATGACAATCACATTTTACACAAATCGATTTATTTTCGCTGATTTTTAGCTAATGGTCATTAAATACACGAGTATAATAGATTTAAATATTTCGAAGAACTGTTACGAAATATTTTCCAATCAAATATCGAACTTATTTCCTATCAAAATCCCATCTAATCCTGGATACACGCAGGATAGCCTATCTACGAATCTCTTACACACTACGAACGATATTAGAGTTGGGGATCAGCCAGCAGGTGGTAGATGCGAAATTATGTTGTGCGAGTGGGCGTTTGTCGGTCGATTCCAATAACCCGTAGCTGCTGCTTTCAGCTTTTCGTGTGTGTTTCAGTTCGCCTGAAACCGGGTAGCTTGCGCAACCACCGATAACAGAATCCCGGTTGTTGTTGTGAGTCCTGCTGTGGTCGACACGAACCAGCTTTTGTAACAGCAACAGTTGTCGTTGTCGTGCTGTAGAAGTTCTTATATACGTCGTTCTAAATTATTATTATAAAAAAATACATCATCTTTTATAGGGTGAGTGCATGTTATGACGTTGCATGATAGATTTTTATGATTCGATTTTAAATAATATCTTATCTCCTCTGTTTATACAAACACAAACATTAATAACAAATAAAAACGTATGTTATGTAGGAAAACTGAATTTATATTCTGCTCAGCTATAACAAATCGTACTCATTTACTATTGTATTAGTAATTAAATTGAAAACTCCCCGTTAATGCATGTTTTGAATAAATATTTGTTTGATATTTTATTATTAAGGTGGAACAAAGGAAATGCTATCCAGTAACGTACAAAATTTAGGAACACCTGATAATTGCAGAGAATTTAATTTTGTTTAATTGTGGCTTATTTCCACAATATTTTTTTCAAAATGAACAAATACGAAGGCGATGAAAAATAAAAATTGTCGATCTATGTGAATATTATTTTTCCAAGAGTCTTGGAAAGAGATAACAGTCACAGGGGGTGAGCTGGGTACTGTACAGGATGGCCGACTTTCGTTTGTTTTCGAGAGTTCCAGGGAACCTTTGGGAAATTGAAAGAAAATTGAGGTACCGCTCCAGAGATCTTTTTCCCTAAAACTAATGGCGCAAACCGAATTTCGCTATCTGTTACCGGTTTCGAACTACAGCCTATTTTTAGTTTTTTGGCAAAACCAATCCAAATTTCTTAGGTGTTATCTGAAAACGGTCCCAACATCCTTCAGGCACTTTTTTGCGTTTTATCTGGTGGCATAAAGTTTATTTTGATATCTTTTTTTTGTTTTTGCGATATAACCACAACTTGTGTTTTTTATATAAAACATTCTGTATACATATTTATAGAATTTCGCATAAAGTAGGCATGGAAAAAGAAAAAGTTTGACGTAATTCAAAATATGAATTTCTCGAGGGAACAAATAATACAATATGGTATTTATTTTTGGCGAGAGCGGACGAAATTGTTTGTTAATAAGTACGATCTGCTAAGAAAGACACTCAAATTGCAGACCTCTTCGAGGAGTAGCCTTATATCGGCTGAAAATTGGATTTGCAACAGATGGGTCTGTGTAAAATATAAAATACATCCTTACATGAGGACTGTTATTACTGGAGAAAATAAAATGAAAGTAATGTAGGGAGTAGTAAAAAATCCGATAGTCTAAAGATTTATAGTTATTAGCGTGAAGTCTGTGGAAAAAATACTCAAGAAACACAAGATTTATTCTTATAAAGTAGAACTTTTCCAGAAATTATTTCCGTTAGACTACAACAAATAGGATTTTGTCGGAAAGTCTGGAACTAATGAAAGAAGAGCACTTTGGGCTAATGTAATGATAATACGTAATAACCATTTCTTCTTCTCCTTTTACGATTATAAAAAAAGAAGTATATACGGGTATATTTCTAGAGGATGGTTGCAATTTGACCTGTCACTTTCAGAGTTACAAATGTCAAATAGGAACAAATCGGTTTCACAATTGTCAGACGTGATTTTGACAGCTATTTACCAACTGTCAGAAATATGTTGAAGAATATTAAAAAAATAATAACTGTGAGACATATTCTTAAAAAGTAAATACAATACTTTGGCAAAACAGTAAAGAATAAATAACTGCTTTTATAATTTCACACCTTTCAAACAAATTATAACGCTGGCGTGCGTAAAACGTGAAAAAAGAACTGTATTTACAATATGACGACTCTCAGACAGATTTTGATAGTTACCAACGTCAAAGTAAAAAATAAAATATTGTTTTTATAATTATTAGAAATATTTTAATTGTTACTCTTTCCAAAACAGTAAAAAAGTGCTTTTATAGTTTCGCAGGAACTAGGAACTAGAAAAATTTTACTGCTGCAGGTATTAAAACTCTGAAAAATAATTTCGCAATTTGACAGTTACCAATTTCAAACTTGTGCAAAAATAACCGTTTTTACAATTTTGCGGCTGTGTGCGGCAGATGTGATTTGAGAGTTATTAAAATCCCACAAGAAAATATTGTAATATTTAAAATCTGGCAGCTATCAGAAATATTGTAAGAATGATTATAAAACAGTGAAAAATGACTGTTTTTTTAGTTTGACAGCTAGTAGGTATATTTTTAGTATTGTACGCACCAAAATAACAAAAAAAGTCACTACTCTTATACTTTCACAGTTTTTAAAAAAATTGTATATAATTTGACAGCTGTCAGAAGTATTTTGATAGTTACACGTAGACAAAATAACAATTTGACGCTTATCAGACATTTTTTTTGACGATGAAGATACTACAACTTGTACAAAATTACGATTGTCCAATGTGATTTCTATTATAAAAGCGGAAAAGAAAATACTGTATTTATATTCTTATCTTAGTTCTTGCACGCACTAAAACAAGATGGAAACAGTTACTTTATAGTTTTACAACTTTCAGGAAAATGGAAACGGATGCAGATATTGCAATTGTGCGAAGTAACTATTTTTACAATTTCACATACTTTTTTGATGGTTACATCTTTAAAATCGTGAAAAAACTTCGGATTTTGTAGATTTACGATTGTCAGGTATTGTTTGACAGGTATTCAAAACCGCAAAGTAGATGCTGTATTTAGAATTTACAGTAAAAAAATGAATGTTTTTACATCTGGCAGCTATTAGATGCGAAAAAGAAAATAACTGCTTGTATAGCTTCTTTTTGAGGAACTTATAAGGGCTGACGTTGAAATTGTGCAAAATAACTGTGTTCATAATTTGATGTCAGAAATAGTTTGATCATTTATAAGGTGTCAAAATAGAAAAAGAACTATTTTTACAATTTCACAGTTTTGTTGTTGATGTTGACACTAAAACTCACTATACAGTTTTATAGCTGTCAAATGTTGTTTGACATCTCTGGAAACCTGAAAAGCAAATACTGTATTTACATATATTCTTGTTGAAGTTTGACAGTAAGTTGTTAGAAGTATCTTAATTATTGTACCTATCTAAAGAAAATGCTTTGAGAGCTTTTATAGTTTCACAGATTCCAGGAAAATTATAGTGGCTGCAAGTATTAGTACTGAAAAATATCTGATTTTACAATTTAGCAGAGTTCGACAGCTTCTCAAACCCGGAAAGAAACACACAGTATTGTGCGTAAGAAAGTAGCACTTGTGCTGAGAAGTGGATACAGTACATAAATTCATTTTTCAAGCACTGCTGCTATGTATGTTACTCGAAAACCGTAAAAGATAGAAGCTAATATGTCTAATAATCAATGATAGAGAATTATTAAGTGTATTCAAAAATGGAATAATATATAGGATGTTTCATTAAAAAGAAATGGCTTTTACCAACGTAAAGTTGGTTGAAATGAACGTTAATTTTGGACGACCCTGTTTAAATTATGATAAATTTTAGGACGTAAATTTGATGTATGCCATTTTGGCTAAGAACATGCCAAATATGAGGACCTTTTAGCTACAATGCCTTCAAAAATACAGAATTTTGAACATAGCATTGCAATTGGCTCTATATTTGAAAAAAATTGAATAACTCAAAAACGGTTGATTTTTTACATAGGGTGTCTTAGTAAGTTTTGATGCAGAATTGTATGCGCGATACAAAAAACTCATAAAAAATATTGCTAAAATTAAGAAAGTAAACTTTCGGAAAACCGGCAATGGCGCAAATTTTTGACTGATGAGTCCAGATGATATCAGTTATAACTACAACAAGAAATGTTGAATTTCAAGAACATCAAAAGTTCTAACGAACCAGTTCCGTGAATGACCCTGTATATCGTGAGAACCCGATATCGTGGAAAACTCTACTGCTCTACGCTTGGTTTTTCCCCAAATTATTTTTAAGAGAAGGGAGTTTATAGTGCAATGTGTTTCGATTAGTGTATTTCAAGGATGCAGCATCTTCAGCCAAGTTGAAATTGCTAATACAGTCAAGTGCTCTTGTGGTACAGTTCAAAAAATTATAAGAAAATATGAAGAAACTGGTACAGTTGAGGATAGGACAAAATCCGGACGAACAAAAAAGCTTACTACACAAGATGAGCGATACTTTAGACTTCAATCACTACGAAAAAGAAGTGCGGTCAGTGGAGAACTTGCTGCAGATCTGGAACAAAGTACAGGAATAAAAGTTCATCCGTCGACTGTTCGACGATGCTTACTCTAACAAGGACTTACAGCTCGTATTGCAGCACGAAAGTAAAGGTAATAAATTGAAAAGATTAGTACATGCACGCGATCACCAACACTGGAATGAATATCAGTGGAGTAAGGTTCTTTGGACTGACGAGTCAAAATGTACGATGCTTGGTACCAATAGAAGGCAAAATGTTCGCAGAAGAACTGGAGAAAGATATATCGAACAATGCTTACAGCCAACAATGAAGCATGGAGGTGGTAACGTGCAAGTGTGGGGCTGTATTTCAGTAGCTAAAGTTGGACAGCTAATCAAAATAGTCGGCAGACTAACCGCACTGAAATACAAGTCCTACAAATTCTTGAAGCCAAGGTGGTATGCCATTCCATCAGGTACATTTAATAAATAGGTAACAGGTTTATCCTACAGCAGGACAACGACCCTAAGCATACTGAGATACTAAGAACAATGATCTGGCCACCACAGAGTCCTGATCTGAATATAATAGAAAATGTGTGGAACTACTAGATCAAGAGAAAGCAGAAAGACAGCCAAAATCCTTAGGTGAACTGTGGAAAGTGTTGCACGAAGAATGGGAACAAATACCACAAGAATTTCTCCAAAAATTAATTCAAAGTATACCTAACAGAATTTGAGCTTAAAAAATAAAGGAGGACATACTAAATATTAAACCAGAATTGTGACTTGTCATCCATTTGGATAATGTTTCTTATTGACTAGTCTAGCTGAAGATGGCCTTTGGCTGAAACATGTCCTAGATAATTATTAAACATTAGTAATTACAATTTTACGACTGTCAGACATGATTTGGCTTAGCTATGGCTTCATAGCTGAACAGAAAATGTATTGAAATTTTGCCAAATATGTGAAATATTTTCATAATTAATTACAACCGATAAAACCGTAAAAATAACATTCTTTTACAGTTTGGCAACTATGTTAAGTGTATTTTAAGTGATACACCTTCAAAAGTAAGAAGGTTTTTATAGTCGTAGAGCTTTCAAGAAAACAATTATAATGAAAATGTTGAAATAATAAAGAAAAAACTGTGTTCAGAATTTAATCATTGTCAGAAATATTTTGATAGTCTATAAAACAGTAAGAAACTACAGCTGTAAGATTCAAAATTGTAAAAAATAACTGCTTTTACAATTTGATAGTTGTCGGACGTATATATAAGTGTCAAAGCTAAAGAAAATACTGATTTTGAGTCCGTTAACTGTCAGAAGTATTTTAATTATTATTTATATTTAACAAGTATTCTTATAGTTTCACAACTGGATGTCACAAAAATGGTTGGAATTGTGAAGAACAGCTTTTTTTACAATGTGGCAGTTATCAAAAATGTTTGGAAATACTCTAAAAGCCACACATCAAACAAATTGCCAGTTGTACTCTTTCGCTGTTCTTCACTGAATCTTTTTTGGAAACATTTTAGAGCGTTTATTCATACCGATTCAGCTAACACCGACAGTTTAAATTTCGATAAGCAATCGCAAATCCGATGTGAAACCATCCAGTTCCAATCATTCTTATTCTGTGACACTCTTCGACTGTAATATAAAATATGAAACAGTTCAACGTTCAGAGAACCAATCTACGTTTTAGGTTCTTTTTTGCTTCTTCAATTCCCTCAGCTCTCACATCATATTCAAATCTCTTTTTTTACGGTTCTTCATTATTTTTTCTTTATCTACTTTATAAAAACATTTCTCTCTAAGTTTAGACTGAAAGCAGCATGAATATAATTATACCTATACTTCTTTCTATAAATGCTTTCTAATTGACTTAATTGTTGGGAGTGATAAAAACGCTGCTGAAATATGTCGAAGACTATTAAGCTTTTTATTTTTAATATAAGATTAAAGTTCTTGAGGATTATACGCTGATGGATATTTAAGCTAATTGAAACAATCTGATTCGTTTTAGAAAATACTTCAAAAGGGTAATTTACATTTTAGTCTTAAATTTATACGAAACATCCGTATATAATGAGAATCTGGATTCTAATACGAATCTGTGGTCATCTCGATTCTCACTAAATTACATTAACTTGGGTACTAGCCTAACTTGAAAACAATGTTATAGGATTAGTTTAGGTACCAAGGGAAATTTTGCACATTGAGATACTAACGAGGTAAATTGAATTACATACCTACATCTAAACTCATCTAATTCGAATATAATTTAAACAAAAATAATATTTCAGTCTTAAAATTTTCCAGAAACTCTCACTTGTCTCCGTGTTGTAATTAAAATTTTATTGAACTCTATCGTGTCTAGAAGTACTAGCATTTTATGAGCTTGTTTTATGTATCACCGTAACTCATTTATGTATTGTCGTTAATTTGAAGTAGGGTTCCCTTTCGCAAGTTCGATTCTAAGTGATGGTTCTATAACAATGCGACAACGAAGCGTAGTAAAATTGATTGTATCGCAAGGATAAAATGGGAACGGACTTTTCTTCGTTTTCTTTGCTCGATAGTGGCAAATAGCTTCTTTAACGAGTGGAATATTTATGATATTTTTCTGTGTCTGTTTTAATTGAGAAATAAGAGAGTTACAAATTTAATGTTGTGTCTAACGTTTCGATTTTCTTGTATAATGTTGTTTTTAATGAAGCCTGGCAGAAATTAAGATGTATCAAATAAATATTCGCTTGTCAGTGGTAAGGCGCCTGTCTGAAATTCAGTCTAATAGGCGCCTTGCCGACATGAAATTGTAGGTTATTCAAGCGATACTGCAATATAGGTGATTATCGAGTTTAGAAATACAGTGCTGTACAAAAGAAAATGATTAATTAATATTGTTTATTAACAATTTTAATACAATTTTGGTTTTATCTTAAAATTTTTAGTATTGAACCATGATGGTTGCACTTTTGGGTCAGCATCTTGTTGCAGGTTAAAAATTTGAACAACAAATTTTAATTCACATGTAATGTATGTTTGTATCGTTACAAAGAAAACAAAATAGAAGAATTAAGTTAAGAATGGTGCGCTGTGAGCCATCTTGGAGTGATCGAGCATTATTTTTTTGAAGATGCAAGAAGGAAGTCTGTAACTTCTCTGTTAACGAGTGCTCGAAAGGGAAAAAAGTACGAACCGGAACGCAAAAAAGATTCAAAATATGTATATATATATATATATATTATTTAATATTTTTTATTAGCATAAAGAGAATATAAAATATTTTAAAAATATGTAACAAAACGTTAATACTAAAAAAACTTTTAAGATTTCTTAATTTAATAAATCTTCAGCATTGAAAAAAAGGATGTATAAACTTATAAAAGGTTCCATAGTTCTTGATACCGTGTATCCTCTTCGTGTGTCCTTTTCCTGCTATTGGTATTACTCGCAGAATGATGACCTAGTCATAGAAAACAATGTTCGCAATATGTGCCCAGTCACAGATTAGCACACACTTATTTTTGGCTAGTCAAGATCGCACGTATTTCCCCGGATGAAATTTTACCAGTGGAGGTGCAACTGAATTAATAAATAACAATGAAGCTATTGTTTTCATCGCCAAACAATTTCTTAACGGTGTCACAATTTCGTTCATCGCTCACACTCACTGGTAGAAACTGGAATGGTAGCAATTGCCTTAAACAAAAGTTTCAGGTCGCCTGGTGCTCCGTTTCCGTCGTCCATTTTGTATAAATGGAATCCTCGAATTGTCTGCTGTTCGTCGAAATTCACGACATAGCAATCTAACCTCTTTATCGCCAAATTGTATATGAATTTCTTCTCCATTTCTTGGTCAGTTTTTTTTGTCAATTACTTTGATGTAGTCTAAAAGATGGGTGTACTTGTCAGCATTATCTCTGTGATCAATTTCACTGGAAGAAAAGTGGGTCAAAGATGTAGTAATAAGACTATTCCTCAAGTTATTTGCTAAACTAGTATAAAATTGTGCAGTGTTAATCAATTTAACTTTACCATTGTGCAGCCGGACTCCTTTATATATTTGTTTCGTCAAATCAGGTAACGCAGCAGCAAGTTTAGGACCGACTTTTGTGGCCATTGAATCAAAAACTCTAATTGTGGTTCTTATAGCTTTATCAGCATCCAACACAGTTATATGACTTCTTTGCAAATACTTGGATAAGTCTCCTAATTCATCTAGAGCATCAGATACGCCATTTAAATTTCTGACAAATTCAACTGACGTTATCATGTTTTGAAGGCTTGTTTATATTTACTCCTCTCTTTTCCATCTCTTCTGAAGCACTGCTCACAAAGTGGCAAATAATTTTGTAAGATGGCGTGGACAGTACGTCTACTAGAAGCGATCCAACGAACTGAAAATATTCGACCAATTTTTTGTGCTTCCAAAGCTGCCACCTGTTTCAGTTCATTTTGGTTTTTAGGCAACTGATGGTGTAAGGTGTAAATTTTGGCCATAACAATTTTGAAATGATTTATACCAACTAGTTAGAGCAATGCCAAATAATTATTTGAGGAAATTGTGAGTTAAGTGCGCTATAACACTTGCCTTTTTCCCCAATATTACAGAAGCTCCATCACACGCAAAACCAATGACACATTCTTGAAGAAAATTCTCGTCAAATCCATTTTCATTTAAACAAATTAGTAATTGTTTTGTAATATTCTCTGCAGATGTGCCTGTAAGCTCTATTAAATCCAATTTGAAAACATAACCTTCTTTAGGAATATCTTCATAAAAGGCCCTAATAACAACCACCAAAGCCCTTTTTCTACTAAGCCTGGTAGATTCATCGATTAAGATCGAAATTTTTCTCTTTGAAGAAACTATTTCCCGACAAATTCTTTCTTCATTTCTGACGCAATATGAATAGCAAATTCAGCACATGATGTTTTATTCGAATGTAGTATTTTTCCCATTGATATTCCATTTAAAGTTTGAAGATCTACGTCAACGGGTAGATCTACAAACGGTCTTTGGTGTTTTACGATTTTATAGACTGTTCTAAACACTCTTCCAGTTGTTAAAAATTGTATTTTATTCATTTCATCAACTACAGTTTTGTTTTTCAGATTTTTGCAAAATTTTAAGTGCTTTGGTATGAGCTTCAGATTTTTTGTGTTCACAAATTTTTTTCGTAAACTACACTATTGAGTGTCTTTAGTCATGCCATTTTCTGTAACTGTGCGTTCCTGCCATGCATCCTTAGGTTTTTTGCACTAGTTACACAAAAAGCCTGTATTTTCTTACACACTAAACAACTTAAAGCTTTGTTTTCTACTATCAACCATCCGTTACTGGTTTTAAGCATTTCACATTGACCAACAGACCAACGTGCGGTTATATCTTCAGTTAATATTGTGGACTGAGGCGTATTAGTCGACACTGCCAACTCTTGTTTATGGATAACAGTCGTTGTTGCCTTTTCTTGATTTTCTTTTCGTTTCTTCGAGGTTGAACATCCCGCGTTTTTCTCGGGACAGTCATCCGGTTAATCCGATCATCACACTTTGGTTAATTTTGGAGAGAAAGAAACACCACCATTGAGATAGAATAAATAGGAGACGCTATCACGTGGCTAAAACGGCGCAGGTCGGCCATATTGGTACACCATTTTACGTCAAATACGTAGATTCTAGTGTATAATGTCATGTATGGTTGTATTATTTGATTATTTCAGTTCTTACAGTTATATTATATAGCAAACTACTACAAGACATAATGGTTTCTTGTGCTCTACCTAGTTGCAAGAGTAGAAACAGCGTTAATAAGAAGAATTCGTCGAAAATAACATTTAATAGGTCAGTGTTTGACATAAAAACAATGTGCAGGGGCGTAATTGGAAAATTTCAATTGGTGCGCCTGTATGTGGGTACATAAATAAACTATTACATATTGAGCGTTTATATTGTTAAATTATGACATTTATGGGCCTTGGGCCTAATAGGCGTCGGATGACGTAACCTAATCTTAAATAAAACCATCTGTTAAGTGGAGGCTTAAGATTATACTTACAATTTTTAGTAGTCCAGACCTGGTGAGGCAGCCATATTAGTATACCACTTAAGCCCCGCCCAGTGCGCCGTTTTGAACATACAGAAAATATGCTTCATAGCGTCTCCTTTAAGTATACTATCTCAATGAACACCACAGATCACACACGTCATTAAATCAGCTGATCACTAATCACTCTTTCTTTCTTTCTTTCTCTCTCTTTCTCAAAGATGAAGAAAACTCTGCTCCTGACTTATAGATGGCGGAATGGTAATTGATTTGGAATGGTAGTTGGTTTGGAAATTATACCTACAAACGAATACGACGAAGGAATCAGAGCGTCATTTCACAATTTTTAACGAAACGGAACGCTTTTTTCACGAAACGGAATGGCGTTCCGGTGCGTTCTGGTCCATTTCGAGCACTGCTGTTAACACATGAAATGTTTGCTTCTAACAAGATGGTGCCGCAGTTACGTAGACTTGTAATATTTTCAAAGAGGAGTTCCATCTTTTCAACCGAGAAACTTAACCGGCCTATACAGACGAAACGATCAGTTAATAACAATAAAGTCGTAGAGACAAGTTAGTTGCTGTTTTTCCTCCACACGTAGATCGTCGAACCAACTACAGTTGTACAACAGACTCTACAGCCGATCGTTTCGTCTGTAAGCCGCTTTAATGTAAATCTTCTTTGGCTGTTACATACGAGGTCTGGCTATTTAATAACGAGAGTGCGTACGCAGAAGGCATCCTAGAGAGGTAGGAAGGAAGTGTCTTCTATTCCAGTACGAAAACACGTTTTTGTTGTTTGTAGCGGTTAGAAACGAACATGTTTTCTTTTTTTTTTGTGCCGCTAACAATGTGTGACGAAAAACACGAGAAATCAACGGATCAATGTGAAATTTCTCGTTAAATTAAAAAAAAAACTCAGACTGAGTACTATAAAATGTTGAAAGAGGTCTATGGGGAGAATTCTCTATCTCCTGCACGAGTATTCGAACGCCATAAAAGGTTTTCTGAAGGCCGCGAGAACATCGAAGATGACCAGGTTGAGCTGTGTCTGTTTCAACACCGTAAACCGTGATAAAAAATCAATGAAATTGTGCGCGGAGATCGTCGAATAAGCATTCGGATGATTGCTGAGACTGTAAATGCCGTTAAAGAAACGGCCAGAAAAATGTTACATGACGAAATGAACATGACAAACATTAACAAAGTCTGTGGGAAGTTGGTCCCAAAAAATTTGACCCCCCACCAAAAGCTCGTCCGCCAACAGATCTGATTTTCTTGCGAGGTTAAATGAAGAGTTTGAATTGATGGAAAACATCATTACTTGCGATGAAACATGGATATTCCAATACGATGTTGACACTATAAGCGGCAATCTATGCACTGGAAAACTCCTGAATCGCCAAGGATGTCGAAATCAAAATTTAAATCCATGCTAATCGTTTTCTTTTCGACATCAGCGGCATCGTGATGATTGAATGTGTTCCAGATGGTGAAACTGTAAACCAAACTTATTATTTAAACGTTTTGGCAACAGTTTTCTTTAGAAGGAACCCCGTTCGAGTCGATGCAAGAGGTGAAGCGAAAATCGGCTTCTAAATGGCTTGGAACCAATGGAATAAATGAATGGAACGGTGTGTGGCAAGGGGAGGGGAGTACATTGAAGGGGAGCATTCGATTGTAGAATAATTTTTAAAATAAAATCCTTTTTCATAAGCAGTCTCGTTATTTAAAAGCCAGACCTCGTATTATATACTTTAATGTATTGTTTTAAATTGGTTTTGATCCATTACATAAAAGAGATAAATAACGATCCTTTAAAGAAATGCATTCTGTCCTCAATATTCAGACGTTCTTTGATTTTTTATTTTTCAGAATGGATGTCTTAAACGAAGAAGATGAAAAAGACACAATTTACGCTATACTAATTTACGCAGTGACGTCTTTCGTTTGCGTCATGCTTTTGATTGTTTTGGTGTACGTTGCGTGCGCCAAAAGATACAGATTGAATTGGTTCGAAAAGAACTTGCTCGAAAACGCTGATAATATTAAAGATATATCAAACAGGTACGTGCGCTACTCTACAAAGCAACAATAACAAAACAGAAGGAAAAGTAGCTCTTGAATATGTAATAAGGTAGATGACAAGACGCTTTTGCTTGGCTTTTAGAGATATATTGAATGAGAGCTTAGTAAATCCATATTTTATATGATTTCTTTGATAAATTACTGGATTGAATGTTATTAATTTCTTATTATATGGTCTCTGTAGCAATCTAGGTGTTTATCAAATAAATCTTAGTAATATAATGAGAATGATAAAAAAATATGTTTAGCTATATTGAAGGCACAACCACTGCTTTAATAGAATAACTAATTTATAGCACGCTTTAAATTAAAAAAAAAACGTGGTAATAATAGTGGATATAAAATAGATTTTGTAGAAATAATAGTTATTTCAAAATTGTATTATAGTTCTTTATCTTGTTCCAGTCAAGAAGCTCTAGTTGGGATTCAGGAATCTACACCCAGCAGTAGTAAAATTTCGTATCCTCTTCCGAGTGAAAACAGCAAATTTTGGGTACCACAAAGTATACAAACTCACGGTTGTCAGTGTCCTAGCGAAAACGATTCGTCTTCAGGTTTGTATGTTGTAAAATCATGTTATGTTTAGCAATAAGAAATATTAAGTTAAGCTCGTAAAACAGCTAAGTGCTTAAGATTGATATAGTTTTGTGCTGCGAGAAAGTTACAAATAATGTTTTCACACAATATTGAATCAGATTATAATCTCAGGTGCCTATGTTTCCGTGAGTTATAATCGAATATCTCTAAACGCGTGTTAAAACTTTCTTGCGTGTGTACACGTCAGGGTTTATCGATTTTGGTAAAACAATTCAACAAAGTAGCGCGATATTCAATTAAATTAATAATAAACAAATCAAATAGTAAAATCAATAATAGTAACAAATTAGGTACAATATTTTGGGCGTTTTCACTCTTTTGATTTTCGCAAACATTTTAAAAAGAAGTCAATGCTGCCAGCTCTAAATCAATCATGGTACGTTCAAAATTTTCGGCTTTGAAAAGCTGAAATTGTTGGATCAAGCATTAGAAGTGGACCACGTGATTTCGACCTTCTAGGTCTCGTCAGCGCGACTAGGAATACAAGATCTAATTTCATCGCTCTTCACATCACAACTTTAACTGTACAATACCTCCGACAATGGACTAATTCCAATCCAATGTCCTCTAGTGGAGGGGGGAGGGGGGAAGTAGCACACTGCAAGGCATTACACAATACAAGTCGGTATAGCAGATACTGATCTAGCTCGCACAATTCGTGGATTGTCATTCCCGCTAGATGTCTCGATCTGCTAAGCGGTCAATGGTGAATTCCACGACTTACCACGACGTAACATATGAAAACGTCGAGATATGCCAGAATATAAAAACCAAAAAAATCCCTATAATAGGCGCTCATGGTATATTATTGGAATTCACCCTGCGCCTATGACTAAATAAAACTCTAACAAAAGAAGTAAATTGGCGAAGAGTAGCGACAAATTGTGAAATAATAACTAACAAGGAATATTTCAAAGAAAAAAAGGACGAATGTAAAGTAAAATGTCTAAGGCCGAAACAAGAATCATAAAAAAAGCAAAACTTATAAAAAATTAAGAAAGAATATTAAGGAATCACAAAAGAAGGCTCGTGACAGTGAGAGGAAACCTTGAAGTTTCTCTGACAATGCAGACAACATTATAATACCTACCTGGATATTACTGTCTCATTAAAATTTACAGGAAATCGGTTAACTCCTTTAGATTTTACATCGTTTGTATACAGTGCCGGTCTGAAGTGACATTCCTTCCCCTGTTTAAATATGATCGCTTTAATAGAGAGGTTCCAGTTTTGGGTCATTAATATGAAATATTATATACTATATTCTGGTGTCAGGCTAAATTTCATAAAAATTTATCCACTCATATGAATATAGTAATAGAACAGAAATTTTATTTCATTCTACATTTTGTGTTTGCAGTTAACTGCTCAACATATATTTATAAACCTCAGGTAGCTGAGATTGTAAAATGTGTGTCTTTTATTAGAATTTTATTGACATAGTTGACATAATTTTCTTTCTTACTTTAAATGACGTTGCATTAATTTAAGGTTTAGCGTCCATGGCTGTCTGGGACGTAATGACTCTTTGAATTTACGTTAGAAACGTTTGACACTTGCATTATTTAAATATGTCATCGTTATCGCTTTAAACATTAAGTTTATGAAACCGAAATTCATTCTTTTCAAGAGTTACGTTTAAAAGTATCACTTGACCTCCCAATTAATTTAAAATGTTGACACTCGCCTCCCTCCCAGGTAGCGTGTAACGTTTGTAAAACGTTTTAAAAAAGTTTCCTAAGCGTTAGCAAAAACGTTTATATAATGTTTAGGAAACGTCTTAATATCACAAAAATAAAACGTTATAATTTAACATTCCATAAACGCTCTGTAAACGTTTCACGAAAAATATTTTATTAACGTTGGAAAATGCAAAAATATTTTTATAAAGGAATACAATACATTAAATTTTGACGCCACTTAATTGCCATAGCTTAGTTTCTGATAACGATGAAACTACAAAAATATGTAACATATCCAAAATAAATGAATAGCAGTCAAGTGAAGAATAAATAATAATAAAAAAATCGTATTCCATCAAAAAAATAGGAAGGTAAATAAAGAGTTATAAGTTAATTTTCTAATTTTTACAACGTAAACTAAAGTATCATTATTTATTATCTATTAAAAAGTTTGTACGTATTAAACATGTGTTAACACGTTATATTTTCACCGTCAAAGTAACCAAATATAATGATATCTTTTTAACGTTACGTTAACGTTTAATCAGTAACGTTTATAAACGTTGAACGTTGCAAGTAACCTTTATTTAATCTTTTAAAAACGTTTTCGTGCTACATGGGCTGTTGTTAAACTGGAAACCAAAATTGGAACCTCTCTATTAAAAAGGAAGGACATTTTAGAGTCGCACTGTATACTTCAAAAGATTATCGTGACGAGTTAGATGCTTAGAAAGAAAGGACTTAAATAATTTTATTGAGTGTTTACGGAAAACTTCAAGTTTTTTTCCCATGGTTTCTAGCACAATCATTGTAGTCATTTTTAATGGGTGCGTTGGTCCATGTTTGTTGCTTTCCAAACATAATAATCTGTAACATCAGTTGGGTTACAGTTACTTATTGCCAATTTTGTTGCAACGCTCTTTTTTCTGAGATTTTTTGCTGCAACACTATTCGGGATCGTATACCACTACGTCTTCAACGTTTTTGTTAAGTGTATTGCTGCTGTCGCTATATTTAGCTCAGTTTTCAAGAGTAGATTTTAAGAAGCAGGCTGTTTTACTTTAAGCAGCGACCAGTCACTCTTATTATTATTGTACAATTATGGCGTTCATTTCTTTTACCTTTTAACTTAATGCATTAGCTATTACAGCATCATATCATCTTTCTCATTAAATGGAAGTTATAAGTGAGTACTTTTTTCCTCAATTTTTTAGGACTATAAGAATCGATCCATTACAGAATCTGGCAAATAAAGAGGGAAGTTTCAGTTACCAACTCCCACGGTGTAATTGTATCTTCAAGATTAAAACCTTTCAAATATTAGTTTCACAAAAGTTCAGCGTTGAATTCGTATCTGTGGCTACCTCTCATTTTAGATTAAAAGCACTCCAACTATAATTTGCAGTATTGAATACTTACTTATAAATGATAAAACCTCGAACTTGAATTGTGTAGTGGTACGCTTTAAAAATACGTAGATTTGTGATATATAGAACTATGATAATCGATTGAATAATTAATCTTTAGTCCGCTCAACAAAACTGTCATGAATTAAACTGGCCAACAGGAATACAAGAAGATATCGGTTTAAAGCATTATACTAAATTATACGAAGGCAAGGTGAAAAATTCTTGTTCTTCCATAGAAATGGTGTTGCTATCAGTAAAATTTGTTGACTGTAATAATATCGGTACACAAGTCACAAACATGAATGTCAAACTACACTTATCAGATAAATATTTTTCGTTATACGACTGTTTAAAGTAGATGTGGGTAGAGTGGGTTCGTTAAAATGGATAATTTTGAATATCCTGCTGTTATAAAATTCTTTGTTTCGGACGGTTTATCGCCAACAGAAATTTATCCAAAAGTTTGTGCTGCTTCGTTTTCAAATGTAAAGAAATGGGTGGTTGAGTTTGAACGTGGTCGTACATCTATTGAAGATGGTCCACGTGACGGACGGCCAAAAACTGCAACCACTAATGAAAACGTCGAAAAAGTACACAATATGGTCCTGGATGATCGACGCTTAAAGGTGTATGAGTTAGCGCATGCTGTAGCCATCTCAGAAGAAACAACAACAAATTTCTCAGTAATGTTTGAATCGTTTTCAACAGAACGCAACCGATTTCATGCTCTGGTTTATTACCACGGATGAAACGTGGATCCACCGTTTACGCCTGAGACGAAACAGCAGTTAAAGCAGTGGATGGACGTTGGAAGTTCTTCTCTAAAAAAGTCAATGTCATCTGTCGGCAAAGTCATGGCTAGTGTTTTCTGGAATTCTTCTAACTTCTAATTGATTACCTTGCAAACATAAAACAATAACTGGCGAATAATGTGCACATCTTCTTGACCAGCTAGATGAAAAAAATCGCGAGATCAGGCCTGGATTACAAAAAAATCTTGTTTTGTCAGGACAATACACATGACAAGAGAACAGTTTCGGGATTTGACTATCACCTATTTCCAAATCTAACGAAATTTGTGGCCGGAAA
Organism: Holotrichia oblita; assembly: GCA_023690525.1. Classification (NCBI taxonomy): domain Eukaryota; kingdom Metazoa; phylum Arthropoda; class Insecta; order Coleoptera; family Scarabaeidae; genus Holotrichia; species Holotrichia oblita. The sequence continues at coordinate 20,866,313 of CM043017.1, forward strand.
ATGTTTTGCGTCAAACGAAGAGGTGATTGCAATGGTAAATTGATATTTTTCACACCTTCCGGAACAACACTTCAGGGATGGAATCCATTTAGTAGAGAAACGTTGGAGAAAGTGTATTGAACTTAGAGTAGATTATATAGAAAATTTTGAACTAAAAAACACAACAGTCGTTCACGATCAGATCGAGAATTTATCACCTTGCCTTCGTAGTTAAAACAGAACGCTTACTGTCTCCAATGCAACATAAACTTACATTATTATTAGATTAATAACAAAATAATCACTGATAAGTTTAAACGAAATAAACGGTTCTGATATATTTATCTTTGGTTCTTCCCAGAAAGCAAATAAATATCTTTGGAACATATTGAAAGGGTAGCTTTAAAGAAAAATTATTAAAATTAAAACTGATACTAACTAATCACATTTGTCACACGTTGCACACTTTATGAAAGAAAAGTAGCACTAGAACTTTGTTTTTTTGCGAAGCTTTTGTATAGTCAACAAAATATTGGAAACACATTACTGTTAACCCCCCTTTTCGCCTTTCTAATGCATATTAAAATAAGAAAGCAATATTAAAAACTGAAAATTCGATCTGTCTGCTCTCTCAGCTCTATACACGGTGAGTCACGACTATGAGTTTGAAATTTTAGTCAAATATGTAGGACGATAAGGAGCACAGTTTATTTAATTATTCAATTATTTGCAAGTATACAGTATACATATTGTAGACCATTTTTGGATTCTACTTCATAAATTAGAATAACTTTGTTAATAACCTATACCTATCTGCTGCCAATTTCGAAAAAATTTGATTTTTATGAAAATGTCGGCTTTCGCAAAAAATTAAAAACAGGAAAACTGTATGACTTGGACAATTTACATTTGTAAGAGCATATTTTGACAAAGCGTGCTTTCAATAAACTGGTAGGGTATTTTGATATTGGCTACATGACATTAAGCAAAACAATTTATAAATACTTTATATTTTTTCAACCATCAATAACTCTTTTAAGTTAAATGGAACAACAAGATATAAAATTGTCAACCACATTCAAATTTAACATATTCGATTGAAATGAATTTAATAAGTTCTTCTCCAAAAAATGTCTACTCTACCAAATGTTCGTTTGAATTGAATAAATATAAATAAATTATCTAATGAAAAAGATTAGAGAGATGTTCGCATTGATTGAAACAATCTTATTCTGTGCATAATGTTATAGGCAAAAGAAGAATCTGCTTCCGTAAAATGCCTTTTTAACATTATTTATAATACAGATAAAAGTGGGTAATGCCAACACCCCAACGCTTAATTAATTCATTCAGGACACATCTTTCAGGGGTTAATAGGCAAATTTTTATTTGTATCAGGCGAGACCACAGGCTTTGAAATAACATTATTTTTTATTTTAGTTTCATATCTTCGGGATTGGTAGGTGGAGTATTGTTTGTTTGTTTTATTCTTCATCTACTAGATGTAATAACTGTTTAAAGTATACGATTTATGTGTAGGAATTCATGGCAGTCGCAACTAAATGAACATATGCTAATTTTAAACAAGCATGGCCTCCTATTTAGATGAAAAAAGTAGGTATCGGTTTTATGAGGTTTTCGTTAATAACATTTTAATCGTTAATTTTAGATATAGACATCTTCATAGTTTTTGGTAGGGGGTTTAACGTGCTTTCACATAGGATGGATAAATACAGGGTGTTCCATTTAACTTAAAAGAGGTTCAAAAATTTTTAGTATAAATTGTTTTGCTTGATGTCATGTAATCAATATCAAAATACTCTACTGGTCATTGAAAGCACGCTTTGTCAAAATAACTTCTTACAAATGTAAATCGTCCAAATCATACAGTTTTCCGGATTTTAATATTTTTTGCGAAAGCCGACATTTTCATAAAAATTTTCTCGAAATTGGGAATAGGGAATTATTAACAAAGTTATCATAATTTATGACGTACAATCCAAAAATGGTAAATAAAATAACCTAACTTTGATATGCTGTACATTTTTTAATCACCCTGTATACTTGCAAATAATTTTAGAATGTGCTCCTTACCATCCTACATACTTGGCTAAAATTTGAAACTCATATATTTTAGCGTTTAAACACAAGAGAGAGAGGGAGGGAATAGTCGTGACTCACCCTGTATACAGTGACTTCTTTAAACAATCTGTAGATATAAACCTCGTACATTTTTATTTAGTTGTCCAAAAGTATTCCTTGACTGGAGCGTGGGTATCCATGATACCCACTGATTTCTTAAACCGATACCTAGCTAATTTAATTAATTTTTTATACAGTTTCGGAAACTTCAGAAATCCCTGCTAGTCCTACATCTTCCAGCAGTTACCAACCATCAACTCCGTTTTCTGGACCGGTTGCTATAGCCAGAAACGACAAGCAAATAGTTTTGACCAGCAGTCCAGTTAGACCTAAAGTATCTTCAATGCAATCGAAATTGGACCACACCAAAATCGATTCGTCACTTTACCAAAAAGTACGGCAAATAATTTAATAATCTTGACGGTTCTAAAATTACATTTCAGGAATCACCTAACGAACCGGATGACATTAGAGGTTCTGTGCACGTCGGCTTGAACTACGATCCCGTCGCAGGAATATTAACCGTGAGACTAATTGAGGTACGAAATTATGAATTTAATTTAATTTTCTTCTAAACATTCCTTCAAAGAATTTTATTTATGTATATATGAACGAGGAAATATTTACCCGACTCTGACGAAATCGATTTCGCTGAAGCAGAAGCATTTCCCTTGCAAATTTAGTTATCACGGGCTTGTCAATTTATGGATCCCGACGAACTTGGCACCAGCGGCGATCTAACTGAGGAGGATTTACTGATGGTGAACTATCTTGGTATCACGTATGTAAATGTACGCAAAGCTGCGACGGACCTTTTAACGACGTTCGCGTTAATTAACTTCTCACGAAACCGAAATACCGTGAAATGTGTTCTGACAATTACGAGCCATGTGGTGCGAAGATCCGAAAGAGGTTTGAGTTGGAATAATTAGCAAAGACATTATTTAATATGAGGATATTAAATTCTTATTATCAAATATTACATAAATGTAACTTTATTTTTATTTGCAGGCCCAGGACTTACAAGCTAGAGATTTCAGTGGAACTGCGGATCCGTACGCTAAAATACGGTTACTACCGGATAAAACTAACGTTTGGCAAACGCGGATCCACAAGAAGACTTTAAATCCAGGTAATTTACTACTATAATAATAAAGTCTTCGTTTTTTCTTAAATTTAAAAGAAAAAAACACACAAATTTTGGCATAATGCTACAAGAGAACACCTTCTTAGATAGTATCGTCCAATAATAATGATATCCGGTCAAGAACCAGTATAATTGTACAAAAAATATCTAATAAAATGTGGATTAGACTTGAGGCACTGACGTAATTTTTACGTCATAATCTGATCATCAATTATATTGCGGGATGAAAAATATGACGTCCGATCGATGTGATACTCACGGATAAATGTCACGGTCGTCAGTTGTCATTCTTAAACCATTTCTAGACATTAATTTATTTATTTATTTATTATTATTATTAAACAAAAAAGCGAACCTAATTACATGTTTCTACTCTAACATAACCACATACAGAGTGGCCATTCGAAAACGAAACGGCATTGATTTTGGGCATTTAATGTCATATAATAATAAAATGCTCAAACACGTCAACTTTGTTTTTGAGGGGGACATTTATTTAGGCGTACAAGCAAACCCTCATCTGCAATCCCTTGGGGAGGGTGGAACTGACCCCAAAAATCTTAAATGTAAACGGGGTTGAGTTGTACCTCGATTGAAAGGTTATGGTGTGGTGGTTCATTATAATGCTCAATTAACTTCTATTTTTGTTATTATATAGGAGAAGCGATTTAATTCGCTCCCGTAAATCTTGTGAAGAAGTTGGTGGACTGGCGTATCATTGTAAAAAGAATCGAAAGACCTTTCAATCAAGGTACAACTCAACCCCTCTTTACATTTAGGATTGCAGATGAGGGTTTGCTTGTGCGCCTAATAAATGTGCCCGTCAAAAACAAAGTTGACGTGTCTGAGCATTTTATTTTTATATGACATTAAATGCCCAAAATTAATGCCGTTTCGTTTTCGAATGGCCATCCTGTATAATACATGTCTCATACACATAGACGTACAAATTAATTACATTTAAATATAAATATTCATGGCAAGATCCAACCAAGGCCAACCCTAATCTGGTAATGATTTTAGTAATGTTTTAAAGCCAGATAAAGATAAACCAAAGAGTTCAATGTGTGCCTGATTATCATTGTAAAGTTTACATAACTCATTAATGGGTGACAACGTGTTGATAGAAACATGGAGCAGAGGCACAGATCTAGTACTATAGTAAGGCACATGCAAACGAAATAAAGCCAACAGTTTAGGATTATCGATGTAAATATTAAATATGTACCTTAAATACAATTGTAAATTGTAAGCATAGTTCCAACTCTTCTACTCTTGAAGGATTTCAAAGAAAATTCACGTCTAATATGTTCAAACGAACAAAATGGTGGATTTTTCCCGTACCTTTTAAAGTATAGATATTAAAAAAAAACAATTGTGCACTTTTTCTATGTGCTTACTTAACTTTTTACTGCGATGATACCAAATTGAAGTCCTGTATTCTAGCTTTTGACCTTACAAATGCATTATATAGCATAATTACAGAGGAAGTATTAGTGAAATTGGCTGTATTTCTCTGAATAAAACCCAAATTCCTAAAAGCAACATTAGTAATATTATGAATATGTGCAGAAAAATTGAAAGTACTACTAAAGGTAGGGGAAATGTGTCTGAGATGGCATGTTAGATGAGATGGCATACCACAATGTTTACAAAAAGAGGTGTTGTATTTAGCGATTTAAACAATACTTTCCCATAGTTCCAAGACAAACGAAAAAGGTTAGGTAATTTGGCTTCCACTGGCCAACACTGTACTTGTCTAGAGCACCAGATGCAAACAAGTGTCCAAGAAATATTTCTGTCTGAAACAATAAACAGCCACATCGTGGTTGTTTCAAACAAAAATCGGTAAGTAAATTGATTGTTTTATATAGTATTCTTACCGCTCAATAATGTGTTAAAAATTGCTTCTGTTGGGTTGATTCCGAAATAGCAGTTCTTACGGTTCGCTGCACTTTTGTCTTATATGGCATAGTGCAGTTATGGATGAGATGGCAGAGTATGCCATCTCAGACAGATCGATGTTTTCAGAATAAAACAAATTGTTTCAATCATGAATCGTTACAAAAGAACTTCATCTCGCCAGTCGCGAGCAGAACAAAATATGAAAGAAGCTATACTTGCAATTCAGCAGCGTTAGATGGGATGGCAGTTGGCTTCCAAAACATATTCTGCACCATCCTCAACGCTACATAGGCGTGTACAAACGGAAACTGAGTGGGCGAAAGGTTACCTGGGGGGTAGTAAAAACACATTTGATGAAACTTTAGAAGATGAAATTATAGAACATTTAAAAACTTTAGAAACGAAATTGTTTGGAATGTCTACTGTTGATATTTAAAAGTTAGCTTATCAAATAGCAGAAGCTAAAGGAATACGTCACAAATTTTCTGCTCATTTTTCTGCTGGCTGGGATTGGTACAAAGGGTTTATGTGACGTAATCGTTGCTGATGTTTTTCTTAAGTGGTTAAAACATTTTGTAAAGTATGTAAAACCAACAAAATATAAGAAAATTCTACTACTTCTAGACAGCCACAGTAGTCACAAAGATTTGGCAGTTCTCACATTTGCAAAAGTACATGGAATAATATTGTTTTTTTTCCTCACTCACTGTACACATGTTTTTATGATCCATTGACTACATTTTACAATCATGATTGTTTTTGTCTCGAGTAGGTTATCACAGAGCACTTGGCTGTATTGAAGAGCAAACAGTTCTCTCTACTCCAAGTAATAACTGAATCTAAGTCAATCTGCAACAAATTAGCCTCACGCACATTTACAATCTCCCGATATAATTTAAAATCATCCGCATATAGTAGACACTTTGAATATTTAACAGATAAAACAGGTGAGGTAAATCATTAATAAATAAAAGGAATAAGAGGGGCTCTAAATTACGTGGGACGTCCTCATTAGCATAACCAAAGCGGCAAACCAAAGCGTCGTCACGCGAAGCATAATGAAATGTGCAAACTAAGAGGACATTTCAATTTCTTATGTCAAGATGCCTCCTAGTGACAAATTTTGATCAAATACAATAATTAAAGAAGTTATTTAAGAAAATCTAAAACATTAACATCTGGACTTGTTGGGGGAGAATCATTATATTTTGACTACAGAAATTTGTGGTACCTACTGGAATAATTCATTTTGTCCGATCAGTTGTAGTCGATAACTTTAGTGACTCAGTTTTTCGTTTTCAGTTTTTGATGAAGATTTCGTTTTCGAAGTTCATCCGGCAACTCTAGAACGTCACACCTTGGAAGTCTTACTATACGACTTCGACGCTTACTCCAGACATCACAATATAGGAGGTGTACAATTTCCATTTTCCAGTATCGATCTTAACGAGAAGATCGATACCTGGAAGTGTTTGACGCCTTACATCAATCAAGATTCGAAAGTCGATCTCGGAGAGCTGATGGTTTCTTTAGCTTATCTTCCGTCAGCTGAACGATTAACGGTTGTCATCATCAAAGCTAGGAACTTACGGATTGTCGATGATACCAGAAATAGTTCAGGTTAGATGCTTTGCCATTTTAAAGATCTAAGCGTCATATTTATAGTTTGTGCTTGAGGTCATATCAAGCATCGACAAAACCTCAAGCACGCTCTATAAATATGACCCTTAACGAAATAAAATTTTCAATGTTATAGATCCGTACGTCAAAGTATGTCTATACCAAGGTCCGAAAAAGATCAAGAAACGCAAGACTGACGTTCACCGTAACACCATCAATCCAGTCTTTAATGAGGCTCTAACTTTCGATATCACTAAAGAGGCTTTGAAAAAATGCACTTTGGAATTTTGTGTAATGCACGACAGTCTGTTAGGGGCCAGCGATATTTTAGGTACTTGCAAAGTAGGTAGATCTAAAGATTGTCGCCCAGAAGAGAAAAGGTTCTTCGTAGAAATGCTGCATAGTAAAACTGCTACAGCTCAATGGCTAACGTTGTCCGACGCGAAGAAAACACCTGCAGAGTCTTTATAATGTGATGGAAGTACCAAAGTAGATTATAAAAGAAATAATTCATATTGAAGATGATATTTATAGAAAATAATATGCAAATTCCTGTATTATAAATAAGAAAAAAAAAACAAGAAATACGCTTAGATATTGTTTTAAATACTATAAAATGTGACGTAAACAAGTTTGAACTGTCAATTTTATAGCTAATATTCTCTCTATCTTACAAGAAACTTTCACCTGGTAGCTTTTAATAACGAAATAATTTGGAATTGAATGGGAGATGACAGCGAGAAGTAAATAAACATGGAATTTACTTTAATTTTTTTTTATGAAATTAGGAATATATTTTCGGTGAAAGTTCATATCTGGGAATTAGTCCTTTCTAGTTGCCTAAACTATATTAATGTTGAGTAGGTATATATTTTATATAAATAAAATAAAATAAATAATTTATTAAATGTTAATAAAATAAATAAACAAAACAGATTATATTAAAATATTTGTTAAAAAATAAACTGATGAAGAGTATAAATAAATCTATTGACTATTATAACCAATTATGCTTGTTTTATTTCTTTTATTGCGTAATTTGAGTTAAAAATTGTTATTTATAATAAAAGAAATCTTTTAATGACATATGGAATAAGTATACAGAAACCTTATACCTTATAAAGTGACCACTTGCAGTCAAAGAAGATTGGGCAAAACAAGGGCTAAACATTTTATCAGATGACCAAAAAGATTGGGGAGTATAAATAAATCTCCCAAAGAAACAAAACGTCAGAGTGCGGCATGGAAATTATCAGCAGAGCCAAAAGAGAAAAATTATGCTTCAAAATCAAGACAATGTTGAATGTTTTCTTCTATTCAAAGAGAATTGTTCGCTATTTCATCCCAGAAGGTCAAACGGTGAACGTAGAATATTATCTGGAAGTTATACAATAATTGTAGACCAGAATTCGACGAGTTTGACCGAAATATCAGTCAAACCTCTGTTGGTTTCACCTGCACAAAGTGCACCATCGCACAAAGCCATCATGGTGCGTGAAGAATTCTTGACCAAAAAAATGCGCGTTTGTGCCATCACCCTGTTAATAAACGATTTGTAAACAGATTCACTGGATCTGGGACGACTTGTCCGTATGTTACGTACAAAGAACCTTATCGCAAAACGTCAGAGGGCTTTGAGTGCATACTGGAAATATATCTCGACAGAGCAAATTCTGGGGAGTGGATTGGAAAATTATGTTTCTCGCTCAGAAGGCTTGTGTTAGGTCTTTTTTCAAAATCTAAGACTCAATAAAGACATATTTAAACAAAACAAGATACTCACTTTTCCTTCCATATATATACTGGAGTGTGCGGTGTTTGTAAAAAAAAATTATAAGAATTATTTCAAAGGTATGAATTGTCGCAATGAAAAGTCCAGAGGACTGGCCACTCAAGGTCGAAAACAGGTGAACGTAAATTCAAATCTTAAGCATCAATGTGATTTATAACCACTTATTGATGTAAAAATGACCACCTGAATTTTTCGAATTATGTTAAACAATATCTCATGAAATATCTTTTTATAGTCACGGACATTTCTTGGTTGTTACAGATGTTGCGTACAAATAGTGCCTATGATTTATATCGCATTTTTTTTTCTTGTTAAAGCCAATGGTGGTGCACAGTCTACATATTTATTGACCAAATGTACCTATGTATTATTGTTATACATGTATGTCCACCCTGTTTTTTAAACGCTATTGTAAATTTGTTTAAAACAGTTTCCACACTGGTATCTTTATGGTCCAAAATAAATTACTTACTTACTTAGTTACTATTATGCTGTCACATGGCATGTACATAAAAATGACGTCATATTTTCATTCCGATTTGGCGTTACACAAAGACGTCATTAACCTATGACATAATGCTGTTTTTTTTCATTTTTATGACGTTTTTCATGTGGGTACATGGACGTAGTATAGGATTTTAAATCTACGTGAAAATGACGTGAGGTTGTTTGCTGGGAACTTCGTTTCTCATTAGCAAAATTAAGAAGGAATTTATAATCAATTATTTTGCTTAATTCTGACTCCAAATAGCACACTGTGATGTCAATACGATGTCATGTTTTAGTAATTCGTATGACGCATTTGATGTTATGAAAGAAGTCTAAAGTACTTACATCAATTTGTTCGAGCTAAAAGACGTAATTTATGGATTTATAGATCACCTCAATATTTGGTGTAGAAATAACGTCCAGATATCATGAATAAACAACGTAATTTTTAGGAATATGTTACAGAAAGCAGAAAATGCAAACAAGGTGATATTTTCGTGGGGATAGAGAAAAATATTGTACCCTCCGTATTCATATACAGTAAGATCTCGTTTAACGCTACCTCGATTAACGCTCATTTGCTATAATGCTACAAATATAGCTGGATTCAAACTATTGCAGCATTTCATTGATTCGTATACATTCGTATAATACGATTATTCCCGGATATGTACGTAGATGAACGTCAAGTTGACATTGGAAATGCTTTAGATTTGTCTACTTCTACAATAAGAACCATTTTAAAAAACAAAGACAAAATTAAGTTGTCAGCAGCTAGTACCATTTCGTCTAGTGCAGCAAAGACAACTTGATCAAGAAGCAATATTTGAGAAGAAATGCAAAATCGCGGAGCATTTGTATTGATGATGGAATCGAAGGCAACATGCCGCCAAGTCAAAAAATAATCATGCAAAAGGCCATAAGTATTTTTAATCACATTCAAAATGAAAGAGAACATACGAGTGAAAATGCTACAGAAGCTAGCCGAGGTTGGTTCGACAATTAAAAAAAAAAGCAACCTTCACAACATTCACAATCACCGGAGAACCAGCTAGTGCAGATACTGCTACCGCTTCAATTTTTCCTACAACGTTAAAAGCCATAATTGAAAGAGGAAATTATCCACCAGAATTGATTTTTAACGTGGATGAAACGGGACTTTTTTGGAAGAGAATGCCAAAGCGCACATTTATATCGCGAGAAGAAAAGCGAGCACTGAGTTTCAAAGCTGCAAAAGATCGTGTCACCCTTCTTCTGGGTGGTAACGCCAATGGCGATTTAAAATTAAAACCTCTACTTGTGTGTCATGCCAAAACCCTAGGGGTCATGAAAGGAATTTTTAAAATCTAGTCTACCCATCGTTTGGAAATTCAATAAGAAATCTTGGATCACAAGAGACATTTTTCAAAATTGGTTTACCACACATTTTTGTCCATCTGTAAAACGTTACTGTGAGCACCAAGTCATCCCATCAACCTTTCGGACTTAAACACTTGCATTGCGGTGGAAATAGTTTTCCTACCACCTAACACTACGTCGTTAATGCATCTTATGGATCAGGGAGTTATTGCAAATTTTAAGGCGGCACATTATCTTCGTCGTACATTTCAACAACTTATTGATAAAAAAGAAGGAGGAGATAAAGAAACAATTTTGCAATTTTGGAAAAATATAACGTCCTGGATACCATAGGCAATATCGACGTCGGTCGCTTGGCAAGAATTAAGTAAGACGTGCATGAATGGAGTGTGGAAGATATGGCCTGAGATATCTCAAGAGTATCAACGAGAAGAGCCTATTGTTGGTCAAATTGTCAATCTCGTCGAAACAGCAGGACTAGGAAATGTAGATGAGCAGGATATTGTGGAGCTACTGCAAGTTTCTGGTGGAGGCGTTACCAACGACGACCTTCAGGAACTCGCAAATCAAGGAATTGAAGAAGGCGAAAACAGTGGTTCTGAAGATGATGAACCAAAAGTAATTACTACAGACTTTCTTAAAAAAGTTCGGATACAATAACCAAAATAGTAGATCAAATTGTAGCGAATGATCCAAATTTTGACAGGAGTGCAAAAGCAAGAAGAGGAGTTTTGGATGCAATCGCCTGTTACTGACATTTGCTTAATGACAGAAAAAGAAAGCGACAAATGACTATAGACGATTTCTTGGCCAAAAAATCAACAATATCAGAAGAACCACGATCTTCATCACAATGACCTCATATAACGCTGTTTCGTTTAGCGCTCCTATCTTCAAGAACGCATCTACCGCACTAAACGAGCTCTTACTGTATTACATATTTTTGTATTCCTGTCAAAAATTGCATGAAATCGTATTGGCATTATGCGAAATATCATTGACGTTTAGAGAGGGATGCTAAACTGACGTTTTGTGAGAGACGTCAATAAGCTGTCAAAATAGTCATCAGTTGGTTATGCGCCTCTTTTGGTGGTTTATAATTAAGAAAGCTGTTTAGCAATTTATAAATAAGACATCAATTGTGCACTAAAATAATGTAAAACAAAAAAAATGCCTCCTAATTTATTTATTCATTTGTTTTATTTCGTCCAATAAAACTTTAGCATCATTTACAGTGTCGGTCTTATTAAACATTCTAGCCAATTTCTCACCTTCCAATACTGCGCTGGTAGCCTGATCGTACACCCCCATTTTCATGTAAATCCTTGCTAATTTCAGATAACATCTGGGCAAATCAGAACTGCTAATACCTTTGCCTAACATCACGGCCGTTTGCATTTTAACCAGAGCAACGTCATATTCTCCCAATTCCATATTCAAATCGGCTAACGTGTACAAAATAACCATTTCCTGATACGGACTTAAACCTTTGATTTTAGTCGAATAATCATACGCGTGATTTATCATCTTTTTAGCCTCATTATATCGAGAGTTTTTGATCATGTGTACACCATACCAGAACAAGATATTTATGTAAATCATTCCAGTTTTGGTACTCATATCTCCCTTCGTTATTTTATCTTTCTGTACGTCTAAACATGTTTTGAATCCTATTTCCGCTAAACTATTTTCTTTATGGGCGCTGTAGATTCGAGCTAGGCGTAATTTAAAATCGATGATGTGATCGTTATTTTCGGAAACTCCGTCTAAAGTCATTCTTTCTATGGCCGTTACGAGAAGACTTTCAGCTTTGCGAGTGTCACCCTGAGAGAACGCTATACTCGCCAAAATATCGTAGATTATCGGTAAACCGTATGACATATCGTAATCTTGGCAAATTTTCAAACCGACTTGCAGTAAAGCTTCCGCTTTATCGAAATCTCCTTTCTCCAGAGCTATTTTAGCCAAAACTATGAGATGCGTGATGTTATCTTCTACATCGCTACTTATATTACTCGAAATTGTATCTGTAGATAAAAGACTTATACTGAACAAAATGGGTACGGCGATGTAATTAAACATCTTAAATTTCGATAATTTTCTAACAAAGTCATCTTTTACGACGTTCAAGTTCAAGATGTTCCTCGTGGTAGCTAACTGCGCTTGCAATTTATACGTGCCGGAATTGTAACTTCTTAATATGCATGTCCGGTTAGTGTCCTTCCAGAACCACGAAATGGTCCTCGCCAACAAGTTAGACATGAAACGGTTTGTTCACACGGAAATTTAGATTCTTTATAGCGCGACATTACTTTCTAGTTCGCGGTCATTTTACTGTTCACTTTTGACAGGTTACGCGAAATTGTTAAATCAACCGACTTGTCATTTGGATTTTGGCGGTAATTTTTTTTAAATAGGTTATGACCGTTTAACTGTCACCGGCTGTGACCAACAACGTACGAGTGTGGATATATAAATGGGTTTAATAATGGATGATAGGAGAATGCTTGTCAAATGAAATAGGACTCGTAAGGTTTCGGAATCTTTTCTCAACATTCAACAGTAAAGGCTAGTTCATAGCTCTCCGTTCGTATGTTTGCGTTGATAACCAATCGCTGACGGATAAAGTTGCTTGAACTTTGTCCGCTTTCGTTCATCCGTTTCCGAAAGAAATGAGGTAAACTTGATTATGAACATACGTAGTGTCATAATATACTATTATTAGTGTTTAGATTTAATTTGTATTTAAGATTATGAGAAACTTTATGTAAATTTGTGTGTTTAATTATACATATATTTTTAAAAGAGTTAACTGGAAACACCATCAAAGAAACGGATATGTCAAACGAAATATGACAAATGGGACGGAGCTCAAAAAAGTACAATTTGAAGCATCAATGTGTTTTATTAGTGTTCGTAAAGATGTTATCCGCGATTTTTGCAAATCACAAACTTGTTCTTGTCTGGTACGTGCTCCGATTGTGGCGTCATCTTGAACATCTGCTCTATTCTTATTTAGAATGGACTATAGGTAATAGTTGTATTGTTGTTATTTTGTGAACTCGCTTAACAATTGAGAGTTAAATCGGAACGTACCCCGGTGCTTTAAATATTGGCGGCAATTTCAATTTTTTTTCTGCTTAAATATAAATAAAACGAGGCAAATTATATACGAATTATTAATGTAATTGATTAATTCGATATAGGTTGATAAAATATACTATTATATAGTAGATTAATATATAGGTGTTTCGTTCACACCTCTAATTATATCAAAATCTGCTCCCTGATATAATCTAACCTCAATAAACTGTTCTTGATTTTCAAAATAGTTTAAGATTTAGTAGTTTTTGAAAAGTAAAAATGGATACTTCGATTGAAGATAAACTAGATCTACAACTATTAAAAGTAGATTTAACTGAAGGTATAAGGGCATGTTCTGAACGAGGTTTATATCATTGTACAAAGTGGCTGGCAGAGTTAAATTTTGCAATATCTCATATAAAATTAACAGAAGAACAAAGCAAGTTTACCAAAACCTATGATGATGAATACGACGCGTATTGCATCGCAAAATCATATTTTGATGTCAAAGAATACGATAGATGTGCTCATTATACAAAAAATTGTGAAAATCCTAAACCACGGTTTCTGCATTTGTATTCGAGATACTTATCGATTGAAAAGAAAAAATTAGATAACATGACTGATGCCAATTGTCCACCTGATCCAACTAAAAACACAGCTCTAAAAGATCTCTGTGCAATACTAATGGAAGATTACAATCGTAAAAAATTAGATGGATACTGTCTGTATCTTTACGGTGTTATATTGAAGAAATTAGACCTAACAAACTTGGCAATCGATGTTTTTGTGGAATCCGTTAATGCTGTTCCGATTTTATGGGCAGCTTGGCAAGAGTTAGCCCAATTGGTTCCAAATAAAAATAAACTAAATTCATTAATATTACCGAATCATTGGATAAAACAATTCTTCTTAGCGTATGCGTATCTAGAACAGTTATCTAATGACGAATCTCTGGAAATTTATACTAAATTACATGATCAAGGATTCAATAAAAGCTCGTTTTTAATCGCACAAACCGCTATCGTTTATCATAATCGACGAGGTATTATGTTAATTTTAACTTTACATTATTTTTCTTGTTTTATTTTTGCAGAATTGGAGAAAGCAATTGAAACATTTAAGGAATTAATATCAGAGGATCCTTACCGTTTAGATAATTTAGATACGTATTCTAATTTGTTGTATGTACGGGAAATGAAAAGCGAGTTAGCAGATTTGGCACACACTGCTGTATCGATTGATAAATATCGAGTCGAAACATGCTGTATTATTGGTAAGTTATTATATTAGTACGATATTAAACAGATATAACATCGTTATCACCAAACGCCACAACCACCAACGCCAGTAATCAATCAAAGTTGTGGCTTTTGGTGATACCGATGTTATATCTGTTTATTACAAGCCCACAGTCCTTGAAATCACCCAGTACGATATTAAATTAGTTATCGGCAATTTTATTTTGGTAGGTAATTATTACAGTATTAGATCGGATCACGCAAAAGCAGTGTTATATTTTCAGCGAGCTTTAAAATTAAATCCTCATTACCTCTCAGCTTGGACGTTAATGGGACACGAGTTTATGGAAATGAAAAATACTAACGCAGCAATTCAAAGCTACAGACATGCTATAGGTTTGTTTGAAATTCAATAACGGTTACGTATCGGTGCAATTTTTAATAAAACAATTTCAGAAATTAATCCTAGAGATTATAGAGCATGGTATGGTTTAGGACAGACTTACGAGATATTAAAGATGCCTTATTATTGTATGCATTATTATAAACAGGCACAGCATTTAAGACCAACCGACAGTAGAATGATAATTGCTTTGGGTGAAACTTACGAGAAGTTAGATAAAGTCGAAAATGCTTTAAAATGCTATTATAAAGCACGTAACGTAGGAGATATCGAGGGTATGGCTTTAGTGAAGTTAGGAATGTATGTTTTTAAATGTTGTGATACATTGAAATTTAAATAATAATTTTATATTT
Organism: Holotrichia oblita; assembly: GCA_023690525.1. Taxonomy (NCBI): domain Eukaryota; kingdom Metazoa; phylum Arthropoda; class Insecta; order Coleoptera; family Scarabaeidae; genus Holotrichia; species Holotrichia oblita. The sequence goes on from CM043017.1 coordinate 20,881,827, forward strand.
TAGTTTATATCATAAGCTCAAATTATTTGATAACGCAGCTGCAGCTTATACGGAATATTGTTTAAAATTAGATGAACAAAAGGCTACTACCTATGAAGACCAAATAGAATATTATAACGCCTTTCAATATTTAGCAAATTATCATTTGAATAAAGGAGAGCTTGATGAGGCCTATACTTATGCTAACAAATGTTTAGAAAACGAACAGGTTTGTTAATATTAATGTTATGTTTGTATCATGTTGGTTTTTCTCTTTTAGACTAAAGAAGGAGGGAAAGCTTTATTAAAGACTATCGCCGCAAAGAGAGGTGAACAGGAACATGTTGAGGTTGTACCAATGGATGAGACAGGAAATAATCTATCTAACATGAACGAAACTAACATTAGTATAGTGGATATGGTGTTTTCTCCGCCACAAATGGATTCTTAAGTATCTAACTTTTATTTTTATGTATTTAGAGAAGATAAATTTTATACTTTAAATTTTGTTAAATAAAATATATGCATACATGTCTTTTTTTAACTTTGTTAATATGTTTGGGAGGTATTAACTGTTTCCGAATTTACTTAAAAAGCAAATAAATACTTTTTATTTACTTAAATATTTTAAAACACAATTACCCAATTAATTAATTACTTATATGTTCAAACTGCACTGACTTGTTAAAATAGTGATGTTTTCAAAGTATATTTTAATTTATGATTAGACTCGGCAAAGAGGAGCAAGTTTCAGTGCTGTGCGGAGAATGACGTGGCAATCATTTATGTTCGTGACTTTCATGAGTGAGCATAGGCAATACGAATGCATGAATGTTTACACATAAAATAATGACAAAAAATATATTATAAAGTGTGCTGAAACACTTACTATTTTAAAAAGCTTCCATGAAATCACAAACTGGATTGGCATCTATTAAATATTTGAATCATTAAATATGTTTCCACACTTGTTTTAGCCAAATGAGGTTGCAAATTTAAAGTAATCTTTGTGACAATTTGATGGATCTTTCGACACACATTTACAAATTTGCCTTAGTATGAGAAAATTTGAATCTTTGTCAATAACATTTTGAAATAACACATAACCACAATTTTTTATTTTTCAATTCTGCTTTAATTTTTCTTTCAACATAGTCACGAGCAGATGGCATAACATTTCTTATCGATGTCCAACTTGGTAATGTATAATCCGAATATTTGGTCTCCGGCCAAACAAGAAGAATACACAAGAAAATTCCCGAAATATCCCTGAATTTGTTTTTTACAATTTTTTGCGACAATTGTTTTGCGGGAAACGGGCGGTGGTACGAGACGGGCGGGACACGGGAGGTGGTACGGGACGGGTGAGACACGTGCGTGGTACGGGACGGGCGGCACACGGGGGGTGGTACGAGACGGGCGGGACACGAGGGGTGGTACCCGTAACAATTAAATATAAACAATTAAATATCTTGATCAATACTTTTCTATATGGCAGAACGAAGTCTGCTGTGCCAACTATATAGTATTAAATAAATTTGTGCTCACTTTTAAAATAAAAACGTGAGATTAGGATGAGAATAAATACAAAGTAAACAGTCATTGTAATAAAGTAAAACTAAAATACAATTACTGCAAGAGAACGAAATAAGAAATTTCTTAAAATCAAATAAAATTAAAACACCTCCTACTAAGGAAACGAAAATAAATTATTCCAGGAAAATTTCTCAAAAATACCACCTTCTTTCCCTAGACAGTATCCCAGTCGATTATAAAAATTTGTTCAGACATAAACGCAAGTACCTATTTGTGGTGTAATTGTATTTGATACATTATTAATTTTATTTTGTACATAATTCGTCACGGCTATTTAGCCTAATGTTGTCATGACCATAAACACATTGTTTTAAATAGTCCCAATAGAAACAATCTGGAGGCGATAAGTCGGGTGAGGGTGGATGCCAGCAAAGGCGTTGGGGAATAAGTCACTATCCAACGATTTTGGAACTGTTGATTTAAATAATCTCTAACAGCTATAGTGTTAAGTGGAGGACAACCATCTTAAATTATGTGATATACGAGGGGAAAAGAAGATTCGTCCGAATATAAAAACATTGTTACACAAATTATTATTGGCATTAATTTTATCCCTGATACTTTCACAAAATTGCATTCGCTTAAATGCATCATCATACATTAACTGTTGATGGGTAGATAGCTTATTAGAAGTGTAACCATTTTCTCTTAGAATGCGTTGTACAGATGAACGCGAAATACCAAATCCGCTTGCAATATCTAGTCACGATAAATTTGAGTTATTTTCTACTGCAGCGCCTACTAATAGAGATGTGTTAAAAGAAATATTTTTCGATTAATATACAGGCTAGGCCACTTAAAATGATGCATTGAAATTATGGCCAAACTAAATAAAAAATTTAAAATCGGACCAGGTAAAGTTATAGAGTTCTAAGAGAAGCACATTCTATTAAAAATGTAGATTTTATACCATTCATCATAACGTCATACCGAAATCATTTTGCATTTATTTAAATGAGATGTGGTATTTTTATTGTACATTTCTTAAACAGCTAATTTTTTAACGTATAACTGTATAAGTTACTACGGATTTTAATAAGAAATGAAATCAACAACTTCTTGAAATTGCCGCCAATATTTCAAATTTTGGAGCGCGTAAATATTATTTACCTGATGCATGTTTGCGTAAAACGCAAAATTTGAATTGGGTTCTTAGATATATGTCAGTTAAATGTCACTTAGCAATTGTCAAACGTTCAAAATTAATTATTCGTTTTGTAGCTTTTCTGTCTAATGCCTTATTATTTTTTGTTGTTTGGTGAAATATTAAATGCTGTACATTTAGGTTATGTAGAGAATTTGAGAAAATGCATTCATGCGAATGGGAGGCATTTTTAAATTCTCCCTTCATGTTTGGCGATGTATTCCTTTTTACTTCTATTAGTAACCTTATTGACTTATTGACCAACTTACATTAAATCTACATCGGCAAGTGCAACAACATTAGCCGGTGACGGTATATGAGCTCGATATACTGCGCCACCATATTTTATTTGCGCCAATAGTACTAGTATGGGAAATCATATTCAAATAGTTAAAAATTTAGCAAGTTACACTTTAAGATAAGCAAATTGCGGAATAGTGATTTAAGTAAAATCTGACAAATGTCATATACATTAACATGCGTTACGTAAAATTTTGGTAAACTAAGCTTGAAACTTCAATACCGCGAAATTTAAATAATCAAATTTCATTCTTTGTTATTGCAAACACAGTTGGATAAAATATTTAATAAGTGATTGTGATGTGTTAGAAATACCATGTTCTTACAATACAGTGACAGAAAACATACATGTGCTATTTCATAAAATGAAAATTGATTTCGACGTGACGTCATCATGAATGTTATAAAATTTACATTATTATTAAAATCTGCTCCTCATCAACCACTATAAGTTTACCTGATCGGATTTAAAAATTTTTACTTAGCTTGGCCGTAATTCTAGTGCGTCATTTTAAGTGGTCCACCCTGTAAGTGTTCTTTTTGAATTTTCTACGATGGAATGCGTCTATCTGGTTAATTAACGCTAAATAAATCGCAAACGTGCTGAAAAGAATTCCCTGCGCTGTACCAAATAATCAGTTGAATTTTCTCTTTACTGTATTTTGCCATCGTAAGTAAATTACTCGAGAAAGTGTACACTCCACATATGTTAAATGTATACTGAACGCTGAATGTGGCTAAATGCTGATTCGTTCGAATCTTCTCTATCCTGTTGAGATTATTCCTTTATGTACCTTTACTGGACTCTCTGCATCTGCTAAAGCTTTTAGAATCTTATCTTCTGGGTAGCGAATAATGTGTGAGATTGGATGATTTTATGTCTAATTACAGAGAAATTGCTCGAGGGCCCTTCAAGATTCAATCCTATATTCTCTTCTGTTTAATATTTATACGCCTTATTTCCATAAATTCCTTAAGACATATAACATACACATACACGGAAGTAAAACAAAAGCGTAAATAATTTCCCTAATTAATAAATTCTCCGAAACGTCAACTGCAGTCATTTGTACCCCTTAATTTGCAAACTCTAATTGTTAGTGTATAAATAGCATCATATCTACATCGATACAATCAATAATATTAATATCAGGGAATGAATCAATACTGTAATATTGCTAAAGAGAAATAAACTGAAATTAAAAACAAAAATTAAATATGAATGTATACAAAAAAAAGAATAATTACAACTAAAATATATTGGAATAATATCACATTAGATTTTGCAAAGCTTGTAAATTTGCTTATCCGACTTCGAAATTAAATAAAAATATTCATTCGTTATCTAGATTAATAATAGCTAGAAAGTTCTAGAAATCTCACAAAGTAGTATCAGATAAAGAGAAACTTCTGGAATCTTGCAAATCCCGATTTTAGTATAATTAAGCACCTGTGAGATTTTCTAAATAGATTGAAGGACAATAACATATATTTATCATTTTACAAATATTCCGAGAAATAAATTGCTAATCCGGAATGAAAAAATAAAAATTAATTCTTAGAGGTATTTTATAACCCATAAAAATTGACATGCGAATGTTGTGATGCTCGAGAAGCCGGGCATAGATCTAAAACTCCCATCAAGTTACAGGCCGATAAGCCTTCTGTCTGCTAAATTCTGCCATCATTGACGGCAACCTCTTGTCCAACGAACAGTTCAGTTTTTACTAAGGTTTGTCGGCCAATTTCCAACTATTCCACTCCTACCGACCTGGTAGGATTTTTTCCATCAAGTCGCTTTTTCCATGTCTTGGCACACATGCCCATTAGGGCTGGTGTCCTGCAGGATTCTCTGCTGGGCGTAGAACTCTTCCTTCTTTCTCTTCCTCCATACGAAATGCTACAAAATGTGTACGGGGATGAATGCATGTCCCGTACAAAAGTTTTGGGTTGGTTTGACGGTCGTGAGAACGTTGCAGACGATTATCAAAGAGCGACGCCAAAACCCACTCGCAATGAAGATAATATCGAGAAAATCGAAGAAATTCTTCGAAGCGATCGCTGTGTGTCTGGAAGACTCATCGAAGAGGAGACTGGGATACCGAAAAGCACAGTATATCGAATTTTGATCGAAGATTGGGGCAAACAGAAGAATTGTGCACGTTTAGTGCCACACTATGATAGACGACCAAAAAGTTTGGAGAGTTCAGCATTGCAAAGACATGTTAAAAATGTCCCAAAGGAATATGGCAAGCATGTCAGCCATTGTAACTGGTGATAAAACGTGGTGTTATCAAAACGAAAATGTTATCAATACGGTTATTCGACGAGTTTGACCGGAATATCGAAAGCCAGGCAGTTGGTCTTTGTTACACGACAATACACCATTGCACTAAGCTATCATGCGTGACGTAAATTCTTGACCAAAAAAGGCATCATTGTTATCGATTTGAAAACTGAAATTGGCGGTGAAAGGAAATCGTTTTGATACCATTTCCGTCATTCAAAAGATTTCGAGCGCTATACTAAAGGCCCTTCCATGTTTTGAAAAATTTGTTGAACGTTTCCTGAGCTGTATTGACTCTAAGAAGGAGACTATTTTGAATAAATAAAAATAAAAAATCTCTCAAATACTCTTGTTTATTGTTTTTATTATTCCAAAGCGTTAGAAAACCAATAAAATATTTTTTAAGATTGTGCAATAATAAATATTGAGGATATTTTCAATATGTTATAAAAATCGTTCGACCGAATAAAAACGAATATACTCGTATTTATCTCGTTAATACTTCAATGCAAAAAAAATCTTGTAATGATTAGGACGCAGAGTAAATGTATCAGTGAATGACAGCAGTTGAGTTAGAACAGTTGTGAGATACATATTTTCATTACTCATTACCATTATTAATATTTGTAAGTTTCACAATAAACGTAATGTTACTAAAATCTGCCCTTTTAGTCTAGAAAGGGTCCAATATCTTTTACGTTTTATCTCGGTAGATTTGAGTGAAAATATTGGCTGTGAAATGCGGATTCATATTGTTTGCTCTGTGCCGAGGAAAATACATTATTTTGTAACGTTATTGGTACTTGAATATTGCTTCGGTTTTTAAGTAATATCCCATATAGTTTAATTACTTCTGCTTATAAAAAAGTGACCACAGAACTGATATTACACTACAAGGTAAGAGTTGAAGATTATTTTCTTAAATTAGTAATTCGTTTCTGGATTCACTTTCGAGATAAGTATATATCTACATACTTAAACAATTAAAAATCATATCGAGAAATTGATCCTATAGATCCTATATACGTTATGTATACGTTATATATACGTTATATATACGTTATCTAGATTAATATCTATAAAATCCGAGTATTTTCCAACAGAACAACAAAAGATTTCAAATATAGAAACAGGAGTATATAATAGAAAGTTCTAGAACTTTCGAGCACGCTTGAAGTTTTCTAAATACCTAGATCGAGGAAGAGTTGTACAATCCTCGTCATTCCTTCAGAATATAAGTAACACTACTTATATACATATTCGTCTATAAATATGTTGTGAGTAAATTGCAAAATCATTTTAAAGAGGCATGATTTGTAAACTGCCCAATAACTGATTCTCTAATCCAATAATTTTAGCCAGTAATTCACACGACAATGGCGCCATTTGGTTTATCAGTTTATCAGGGGCATATATTATTTCTGTCTCGACATAAAGAGGTGTGTTTTCGGTATTAGCAAAAAATAAAAATAAATATAGGGAGATTTTTTGCTCCTTTTTGCCCACAAGTCGTGATTTTATTTCATATAAGGTGATTGATTGGGTTGGTCATTAGAAAGATTGAGTCTCTTAATGATAATGAATTTCTGAAAAATTGCATATATGTATGCTTTGAAGATAATTAAATCCTTTCATTAAAATATTTTCAAGATGGCGGTACTTCCGGAAGTAGCGGCAATTGACATCAACTTTCTTATTTCAAATAGAATAATATGGTTTTCTTTGCATTTTCGAAATTTAAGCATCATTTTATGGGGACTTTGACTAGTATTTGCTTTATCTAGGTGTAGTTTTTTTTTGATATTTTTCACGTCATACTTAATATTATGTAATACCGTCGCCATTTTTTGCGTGAAAATTCTGAAATTGAGATTATGGATAAAAAAAAATTGACGTTGCTACTACAGTTCTCAGAATTAGTGCATTATATACAGAGTGTGCAAATCTTAATTACCTGTTAGTACAAGTTCAGACCGTTAAAACTCGATTTTTTCAAATACAATCATCCATTTTGTTTTGAATATTTTGAAGCAGAATTCAATTCTGCGTCGAACTGTATTAGCATCACTATACCAATTTGTAGTAATTTTCGAGTTATTGATATGTTTTTGACAGGGTTCGTAGAAAATTATAACATTTTCTTAATAGCAAGCTATGGAAATGACAGCAAACTTTCTTATTAATAACTGTTACCATATTTTGCAAAAACTAAATTTGACAAACGAACTCACCTTTTTCGAAAATTGAAATTTTCAAAGCTGTTCTAAGTTATTGTGATCACTGTTTCAAGTATCTACCATAAATAGTTCATGAAGCATAATAGAAAAATACGAAAGTTTTCTCTTTTCTCAATCCAAATTCGAGATTTGTATTGTTGTTGTGAGAGCAACTAGAATAATTCTAAAAATTTATTTTCCAAACAATAAAGGGAGGGTACGTAAAGGGGGGCTTGCAAAATGCAATTTTTTTATTATAACTTTTGAATAATTTAATTTTTGATTTTGAAATTTTCGAACAATTGGGTTGAATTCAATTAAAAATATTTTTCTTCGCTTCGTCACCTCCTTGCACTCCTTTAGAGATTGAAATAAAAAATAACACTGAAACATGTGTTTCATTAATTGTGTCAAAGAGCATTAATACTAAGTTTTATCTAAATTTGACCATAATTTTTGTAGACTATATACAAGGGGCCCTTCTTATATTCTTGGATAAGACATGAAAAAAGTTTCGAAAAGCAATAAAAATTTATTTTTGAATATAGCACCCTTGCTTTTGGATGCAAGTATTACATTGTTTTAATAACATCTCTAATCCATTCTAAAAAAATTCCTTTGGTTTGTCTGCGACACCTTGCATCAGTTTTCTGCGCCCTTTCGCTTTAATAGAATCAATCATTAGTATTTCTTGACAGTCGCAAAAAATCGTTGCCATTATTTTTCCTGCAGAAGAGGTGACTTTAAACTTCTTGGGAGGGCTAGAAGCCTTAATATGCTACTGCATTGGTTCTTGTTTTGATTGAAAGCATTCTCGGAACCCATTTGGCACTAACTTTAGCCATTCCAAGGTATTCGTGTATCATAGAATTCTGAATACCTTGCTTTCTGAAATCCCTAATGAAGCTGTTAATTGTTGCTTGTTTAATGTTGCATCCTCCAGCACCAAACACTTGGTTTTCTCAATAACATTGGAGGTGATCACGTCAGTAGGTTGACCTGGACGGGATCTTAATCCGGTGATTCTCGACCATCTTTAAGCAATTTGGAACATTCGCTAATAGTCGACTTTCAAGGACAATCATCACCGTATACAGCCAACATTTCTTCGCGAATAATTTTTGGAGATTTTCCTTATTTTGTTAAGAATTCTATAACTACTCGATATTCAAGTTTGCTCATTTTGATACGTGATGAAATATAAAATCGTTTTAAAGCGGTATGATTTTTAAACTGCGCAATAACTGAGCAAAATAGGATGATCTGGGTGATAAGATACTTATAAATCTCTATATTGAAACAAAAATTGCGATAAATTTATAAAAAGCAAATATTTAAATTAAAACCCGAAGCTGATTAAAGCATAATTATCTTACCTCTATTCTGTAGAAAAAAACAATAAAAAATATGACTCAACTTATCAAGATTGTAATTGAACGTAGTCGTAATATTAATATCCGAACATGCTTTGCCCTTGAAACTCATCACTCTTTATTAACATAAGCGCAAGTAAAAATTCTAAAATTGTAAGTAGTAATTCTTTTTACGAAATTTTTGAATATTTTGTTGCAGATATTTATGCCAATCTCATATAAAGCTTAGAAACACGTCCAGAGCATTTTTTTATAAAATAAAAGTTCTAAAGTTCGTCTAGTAACAGCGAAGATTTTCTACTTGTACTAAATTCAAAATTTATTTTCCTATTCAGCCGATGACCCTTTTTTTAAGTTATAAATCAACCATTTGTGACATAGTGACATAGTTCTGTTGTATGACCTAATATGTTATATTGTAGAAACATGGGAAACATAAGTATGGATACTAAAGAAGTTAAAAAAATAACATACGTCTTGATCTTTGGATTAACAATTCTCAGTCTATACATATCAGTCTCTATATATTTCAACCAGCCAGCACAACTTGATGATTGTAAGCAAAAAAAAATTGCAAATTATTTTATTACCATTACATATACAGGATGATTGGTGAGAATGGCCTATTAAAAGTATTATACAAACGAAACGGAATTTTAAAGCAAAATTTTGCAGTTGAATATGGTTGAATATGAACTATAACATGAAAATATTTTTGAATAAATATCACTTCCGGTTAACCGGAAGTGGGCATCAACTTCGATTTTTTAAATAGCATGCTATAAAATAAATTACAGATTCAGCTTCTATGATAAATTTTACACATATTTCATGTATCATACCCTATACCTAAATACCATGCCTTCTGAGTTATTCGCAATTAAAGAAAAAAAGTGACAGATACCGATCTTATTTTGTAGTGATATTACGTCACGTAGGAGTAAAAGAGATGAATGAAATTTTGCATACGCATAGCTGATATTGTGTAGTTACACAACATTTGAAGTTATTCTCTGTAAGTTCAATCTTCGGAAAGTAGATTTTTTTAAATGGGAAGGTATACATTTTATTAGATATTTTGATTCTATGATAGATTCTCTTTTAATCCGTATTAGGTGTTCCTATACCTAAAATGAAAGGTGAATAAGTTATAACGATTTAATTAGTCTTCGTACCTACCATGCTCAGATATGTCAATTTACTGAAGCAAGGGTGCTTAGCTCATTTGTTTTACAGACTTACTTGTCACTTATTTTGACGTCTGTCATTTTGTTAATCGTATTTTCGTAAAATCTTCCCACTGAATTGTGGGAAGATTTTACGTTTAGGCAAAAAATACCAGATGCTATTCGAAGAGTAAGAATTATAGGAATGCGTCTCTGAATATAGAATGCCTCAATAGAAACGGTTGTCATATCGAGCCATTTATTTACCTTATTTATTTATGTTATTGTTGTTCTTATAATTATTCTACTGTATCTTTTATCTTATCTATTTTATTATTTTAATTTTACCTAATTTGTTATTAGTAATTATTTTGACTTTTGATGTAAATTTACTTTATGTTGATTATTCAAATACCGTTTGTTGAGAGGTTCTACGAGAATTCTTAGATAATCTAAATTTTTTACTGATATTGTTCTTTACCATATTGTTCTACGAATATATCGGTTGCTAAAACTTTTTACCTATATCTTAAAAATTCTTAGAAATTTTTGCTGCATTGGTTGTAAATGTTAGTATCTTTTACTAAAAGTTCGATACGTTTATTTTACTATTTGGTTGGTGGTTCACTTTCCATAATAAATAAATTCACGATTACTTGATTTGGTCTATTCTCAATGCTAATCCATTATAAAACCATATACTGAGAAAAATGTATTGTACAGAAGCGAAAACAATGTTATTACAGGTAGAATAAAAATTGTAACAATTGTACAATATGTTTGGTATCAAATATAATAATTTTTTGTTGTTGTAAAGTAAATACTCGCATTGTTTATCCTAATTATTGTATTGGTGGAGATCTATGTCTCTCAGTGTACGCGAGAGCAACTAACTAAAATGACAGACGTCAAAATAAGTGGCAAGTAAGTATCTAAAACAAATGAGCTGAGCATCCTTGCTTCAGTATTTGACATATCTGAGCATGGTAGGTACGAAGACTAATTAAATCGTTATAACTTATTCACCTTTCATTTTAGGTATAGGAACACCTAATACGGATTAAAAGAGAATCTATCATAGAATCAGAATATCTAATAAAATGTATACCTTCCCATTTAAAAAAATCTACTTATTTATAAGCTACTAAGTTTTTAAACACCCTGTATAATGTTACAGAGAAGAACTTAAAATGTTGTGTAACTACGTACTATCAGCTATGTGTATACAAAATTTTATTCATCTCTTTTACTCCTACGTGACGTAATATCACTACAAAATAAGATCGGTATCTGTCACTTTTTTTCTTTAATTGCGAATAACTCAGAAGGCATGGTATTTAGGTATAGGGTATGATACATAAAATATGTGTAAATTTTATCATAGAAGCTGAATTTGTAATTTATTTTATAGCATACTATTTAAAAAATCGAAGTTGATGCCCACTTCCGGTTAACCGGAAGTGATATTTATTCAAAAGTATTTTCGCGTGATAGTTCATATTCAACTATATCCATTTGCAAAGCTTTGTTTTAAAATTCCGTTCCGTTTGTATCATACTTTTAATAGGCCATTCTCACCAATCATCCTGTATATTGTATACAGGCTAACAATTTGAACTACGAAAGCCTATTGATAGTAGAGGGTGGTGGGGGTTAAAATTAAATGTATCCATTTTACTATTGTCAAGTTATTATATGACAGGAATGTCAGAGGTTATGTCAAATACTTTACCGAACCATCAAATTATCCTAATGCAATACACAATTAATGAAAAAGTGCAAATTATAAAGTGGTTTTATAATTTGCCATACTACATATTTGACATAACCACTGACATTCCTCTCATACAAACAATTGACAATACCAAAATGGATAGTTTTATTTTTACCCCCACTACCTTCTCCTATCAATAGGCTTTCATAGTTCAAGTTGTTATCCTGCTAAATGCCTAATTTTTGAATTTATAATAAATTGTCTATCTTGTTGCGTTATGTTTTCTATTTTAAAATATTTTGTTTCAGATTTAATTGCAGCTGATGGCAAAAATTGTTATCTATATTTCCTGTGGAAAGTAATTGTGTACTTAGTGATTAATAGAAAATTGTTATTAAAATTTAATTTATTTTCAGGGCATTGTTTTGGCATTTTTTGGGATAGCATGCTGCCTAATCTCGGAATATTGTTCGAAAGCAATAGCAATATTAAATACGAAACGATCTTGGTACTTTATATTGTTTTATCTTTCTTGTAAGTCCTAATACATAAAATCAAATAATGTTTTTTTTTGCAAGTAATATTACAGTATTCTGGGTGTCTGATTGTCATTTCACATACCAATTGTACTATGGTTCTGATAAGAAACCGAATGGTTACCTTTGCGCGATTTCAGCAAGCTGCGTTGCCGCAGGACTTGAAGCAGCGACATTCATAGCATTAATTTACATCGGGTGCAGCAAGTGCATATCAAGTGTGTTTATGCGTGAGGTACAGATCTTTTATATTACGATTCCATAAATTTGCTTTAATCATATCATTCATCCACCGTTAATTTCTCCCCTTATTATTGTCAAAACCGTTAAAAACACTGTTTAATATCTGTCAAAAATATACTTGTTTCCCAGATTTTGACAGCTGTCGAAAATATGGTACGAGTAATAGCTGTTAAATCTAAATGAATATTCCTTTGCAGTTCCTTTTACAATTTGACAAGTATTAGAAGTATTTTGACAGATGCAACCATTAAAATATTTAATATTATTTTGATTGAATTTAAAAAAACGGGTCGATAGCCGCAGTGGTTAGGCGGCTGACTATCGTTGTGGCAAGACGATAGGAGACGGGTTTCGATTCTCTGGAGGGACGGTGACATTTTTTCAGAGGATTGGAATCCGGATCGACTTACCATTCGCTGTTGGGATTAACAGCGCGGCATTATAAAAGCGGTTATGATGCTGTCACAAAGCCATTTGAATACAATTTACGCACACAAGTTTTAAAACTTTCAAAAGAAAATGTAACGTCTGCTAAGTGGTGAAATTGTTAAAAAATTCGTTTTACAATTTGATTGTTGTCAGGAAATTTGTATGAAACTCAAAATCCTGAAAATGATTGATTGTAGAATTATGAAGTATTGATATTTGCTTCACAATAACGTTAAAACTTAAGACTGATTCATAATGTGTAAATTTAGTTAAAATTTCGTCAAACGTCAAAATGATGATTTTACAGCTGTCAGGGTATTTTGGCAGCTACAATTATTAACTTATTACTTTCTTTACAATTTAGCAGTTACTAGAAATATTTTGACAGGTACACCTCTTAAAATCATAAAAACATAATCGATGCCTATATATGTGTTGAAATATGTGGAATATGAGAAATATTTTGACAATTACATTTGTTAAAAGAATACAAATATATAACTGATTTTACAATTTGACAGATGTCAGAAGTATTTTAACTGCTAATAGTCCATTCGAAATAGTAAAAAAATTATTGCTTCAATAGCTTGACAGGTTTCAGACAATTGTAACACTTGCAAGTGTTTTGAGATCCTGAATCTATTAAATTAGGAAAAATAAATCTTTTTAAAATTTGACTGTCAGAAAATTTTGATGTCTACAACATTCAAAGTTGATATACCACACGTTCTGTATTTGAGAACACTACTGAAGAATTATATGAATATTCTAATACACAGGGTGTTACGTATTTAGATATCAAATTCTTCTTACAATTGACGAGAATATATGAAGATATTTCGATTAATAGTGACTTTCTTCTTTTTTCAGGATAATAACTCCAAAAATGGTGCGATTATGCCTAAGGAAAATCACACAATAATTCAGGTTGAACAGAGTGCTAACTTGATAGAAAACAATGATAGTGGAGGACCACAATGACCAAACATTAATCGGAACATGTTTGATAATCGCGAGTATGGAATTTCTTTACTACAATTAATTAATCAATTTATTCATATTTAAATATCCATATGCTCACGACAGTTCATTTATATTTTTATAAATATTTTTAGCATAGCATTGACCATGATATAACATAGGAAGTATACCAATCAAAATTTTGAGTTAGAGTAATTTGGTTCAACTTACTCATCACATTTGGAATTTTAACTAAGTTAAAGCTTACATATTTATGAAGATGCTCACTGAGTCTGTCGGTGTGTTAGAAGTTAAACCCAAAAGCACGATTTTCCATACATAACACGAAACAATACAAAGCTAACATTATCGCCTTGATAATGCTTCTTATGTATATATATTTATGTTTGGGTATACGAAAATAGCAAATTTGCTCTTTGAGATGTGGAACACAAAGTTTTTTCACCGTTTTCTGGCTAACAATTAGTATGTTTTCGATCATATTCGCAGATAATATACTATTTTTGTCTCTCTTGTTCTACAAGCAGGAGCCAGATGTAACGGTGGGACATGTATCCAATTAGCCTAAAAACCTAGAAACAGACACATGACCTATGAACTTTGTGCCACAATTAAACTATGTATTCTTGGAATCCAACTCACTTGTATTGACATGTTTGAACCACATTCCAAGATAAGATACTTAGTTTCCTTCTTTTGTACTAGAGAAAGGCCGTAGTAGTCTTTGTAGGGTTGGTCGAAGTTGTATTGCATAGGAATCTTGTCCTTTGTAATATAAACTAGGTACCTACTTAGTTGGTGTTGGGATCTTCAAGGATTTTAAGGTGTCCTCTAATGTCCCAAGGTTTTAATCCCTTAAGTCTGTCCAGAGATAGGACACTTAATATAGCCTGCTTTTGGATGTACAGTAGGTGTTCAATGAATTAGAAACTCTTATGGTTTTCACAAAATATTGCAATAAAACTCCTTGTATGTATGTATATTATGTACTTTATTCTATACAAAACAAGTAGGTAGTACATTGAAAATACAAGTAGTGTAAATCAATATTTGGTACTACCACCTTTGACTTTCAGTACTTCTCTAATTCTTTGTGGCATACAATTTATACAGGTTTTAATTGTATCCTTAATAAGTGGATCATTTTCCCAAATTTCTTCAATTCTCTGTTTTAATACATTTATATTTGGATTATGAAGTGATTTATTTTCGATTTTAATACGACCCAACAGTTTTCTATTGGGTTTAAATCCGGGCAGTTCCCACACTAAGGAAGCAATGCCTGTGCCTCTTTTGTTTACTAGGGTAGCTTGCTTCAAATGCTTTGTGAATTAAAGCATGCAATTGGGTTGAAGCTAATTCCAAGTCTTCTATGTTATTTATTTTTTGTGCGGATTTCATCCGCTTCCTCCCTGATGTGTCTTTCATAAGAACACCGATCAGTTTTCCTAGGAATTCTTATCATTGGTGTTTGGCTTGTTTCCGCCTCAATCTCAAACCTTATATGTCTGTGGCCGGATAGCGAGGCTTCTGGGAAGACATGTCAGTGTGTTAGATATGTACAAAGACGAAGAGTAGCTAGATGTGATATCTATAGTACCTCCCTTCTGGTCTTAGTTACAAATGTTGGTTCTTTACCTTTATTGATTATTCCTCGAAGTTTGTCTGAGAAAAATTCAAACAGGTACTCACTTCTTTTGTTTGTATCCGAGCTGCCCCACGCCAGATGGTGTGCTGTGGGAGGAGGCGGTGTCGCCCTTACTCCCCTTATGGCCCCTGCCCTTGGGTACTTTCTTTCCTTTGCCCAGTTTGTTCTTAGCGTCTGCCGACTTGCTTGGACCTTGCTGTGCATCTTGTTTGGCTTGTACTTGAGGCTTTGGTTTGGAGCTCTTCTGCTTTAGAGTCATTTGGCCAAATTTGTAGCTGATCTTGAAGTCAGCTTTCTTAAGGTTTTCATAGGAGGGATAGTCTACTGCCCTAGTCAGGTAAGCACTTTTTCCCTCCATTGTTCATTTGAGTATCCTGCACTCGTCTGTGTTGAGGCCTTCATTTTGGCCTTTGACCAGCGTCAGGATGTGGTCGTTGCTATCTTCCGCCCTGTTGGGGAAATAAGCGTTCAAGATTGTCGCCTTTGATGGTAGCTGCTTTTCGTCTAGAGCCTTCAGGTTGGCTCCTTTCCAGGGTTGTAGCGTGGCAATTTTGGCCTTTAGCCACTCGTTTGTGGACTCGTTGGCACAATTAATTGCCAGCCACCCTGCTTCGAAGGTAGTGCTAGTGTCAGTGAAATTTCGGTCTCACTGACTGACCTTCGTTGATTAGAGAGGATATGCTTCAAATATAATTTGAGTGTTATGATTTTTGCCTAATATAGCAATTGTAACCAAATATGCCATTTGAAATGTATGATATAGGTATGCTTTTAATTATATCTAAAATATTATGTATACATATATGTATGTAACTGTATTTAATGTAGGTATGTATGTTAATTTAATGTTGAAATAATATTCATTTATGGAAACTAATATTTTACTTTTGTTCATGAATTGTCGAAAATAAAATTATTATTAGCATAAAAACTTTTTTTTCTTTAAACTCATCTCCTCCAGTTATTTTTTTATGAAACCATTTATATAGCTTTTTAGTATAATATCTCACTATTTATTACAAATACTTTAGCACCGCAAAATTTTCTCTTAGAAAACGAATACTTATATTTTCAATAAAATAACAAAAAGCAGGACATTTTAGGTATCTAGAGTGCGACCAGGTGAACATGACCCCTCAAGCAGCACAATCGATTTGTCATATACATTCCCAAACAAAAACTCAGCGCGCCAAAATTTAAATGTGATATAATCTTATATGAGATAATTCGCACAATCTAAAGAAAACAACATAGAACAAGACTGTACCCTGCTGTCAAACATTCAAAGTGATGGTTAGCGGGGGTGCGACGTAAGAGGTTGGATAGTTAGTTCACATATTTTCCGCGGGCCAGATTAACTTGGTCGCGCTCTAGTTGCGTCTGCAAAAGCAGTAAATCACAAGAGGGTTGTTAACATACAGAAATGTTTGATACCTATTAATGGAGCACGGGAACAGTTTTCAAATTATACATAATCACATAGATGAATTAAAAAGAATGGACTCGTATTTTTTTATTTTGCTATATCTTTATTATGTATTGAGATACAAATGTTAGAAGTTTCGTTATTCAGCGCCTTTATGAAAATGCGGCCAACTATTGAGGTACAAAGACTACTGACGACACGCAGTACCATAGGGTATTTTTCTGTGTTGGCTTGCGTGCAATGTCGATGTATATTTCATTTTCAGCTATTGGCTACCATGAAAATATATTCTGACGTGCAATCAGTGACAATCTATGATGACAATCATTACGTTATTTATGTATCTAATTTTCAACCACGTCTTAAAGTAACTTTCGATTACAAACTTTTTGCGTTGTAACTCCGACATGATGAATAAATAATCAAATGTAAACTTTTCTAATTTAGACTTGTCACAATTTGAAATACGTACAATGCGAGCAGTCTCAAGTGAAGTTCAGTGGTACTTAGCATAAACATCCCTGGTTCGCTTGATTTTTACATTCTACAGTAGCTACACTGAACAAATATGTGCTTTCTGTCATTTGGTTGTTTTTGTTTGCTGTCATTTTGTTGTTATTTCTCTATTGCATTTATTACCGTCTGTATATAATACAGCTATATACCTGCGGTTTTCAACTGGTTTCCGGCACATTTGTAGATTACTGACGTAATACATAACTTTTATAGAATCTGTCAAAACAGTTTATATGCAAGTTACTAGTTCGCGTTATGATTGTTGCCAATTACTCAGTGTTCCCAACTGAAAATTTTAGATGATTCACCCTTCACTTGACTTTGTTCACCCTATACAATTTAAAACTATCGCAGTGTCGTCAATCTTGCAAAAGAAAATACTTCAAAACTTATGTTGACATACCCGATATTTTATTTCAAATGTATCAAATATGTATTTGACAGGCAATTCGGTAGCCAGCATTATAACTGTCCCCAACCAAGGGCGTCGCCAGCTTGTGACTTAAGGGGGGGGGGAGGGAGGGAGCAATGGGGCAATATTATGGAGGATAAAAAATATGAACGCCGAGACCATGAAGCGTTACACTTTGGAAGTCTTTGCCTCGATGATGATTGTAATAAGAACGGTTCTAATATCAATATATAAGGTAGTAAGGTAGGTAAGGAAGTCAATTGCTTGCACTGTGGTCGCTTTGCGGCTAGCTACATTTGACCTCTAGCGGGGAAAGGGGGAGGGGCAACTGCCCCTCCCTGCCCCTCCTTGGCGACGCCCTTGTCCCCAACTGTCCCCACTGTGAAAAAGTGTAATTGAACAGTTTTGTGAAACAACAAAACGTAGAAATAAAATTTAAGGATTACTAGATAAGCCTACAATTTAGCATGGTATTATCACGTTTTTATTTTGCAACATATGTCGTATTTCCCATTAAGTCAGAGTCGATATTATAAAGCGAAAAAGATCTCCAAATAGTAAACCTGGTACTTCTATTGCCAAAGGTAGCCTACAATTTATTCAAATCATCGTGTTGTGATTAACTATGAATGACAATAATTGGGCCAATAAGTAACCTTTCCTTAAAGTTTAAAAGCCTAGACCAGTTTAGTAGATAAGGAAAAAACATATCGTGATACTATAGCAACGAAAAAGAAAATATAAGGAGTGTCAGTTTAAAGTTTCCGGTCAAAAACTCACCAAGTTGTGCAATAAAATTTGAAAAATAAAGGAAGTCAAGCGAAATTGTGGAAATCGAAAAATTCCTCGGGGTTCCGTTCTTGATCCTCTCTTATTTTCTGTGTACATTTACATACAAAAGGCTTTCTCAACAATGTTCACAGCATGCTCTCTCTTTAAATCCCCTTATATCTGCGGTTCTTGTCTTCTGTGGACGACGCACAAACTTTAATTTAGACCAGATACAGATTCATATCAATAATGTTCGCATCCTTATCGTGGAAGTAGTCGGAAATCTTGGCCTATGTATGGATAATTCGTCGAGGTTCAAACATCATATTGTACAGATGAACGCGAAATCTCAAATCTGCTTGCAATATCCGCAGGCACGATAAATTTGAGTTATTTTCTACTGCAGTGCATACTAATAGAAATGTGTTAAAAGAGATATTTTTTGACTAATATACAGGGTAAGCCACTTAAAATGATGCATTGAAATTATTGCCAAACTAAATAAGAAATTTAAAATCGGACGAGGTAAAGTGATAAGAGTTCTAAGGGAAGCACATTCTATTAAAAATGTACATTTTATACCGTTCATCATACCGTCATACCGAAATCACTTTGCATTTATTTAAATGGGATGTGGTATTTTTATTGAAAATTTCTTAAACAGCTATTTTTTTAACGTATAACTGTATAAAATATGACCGATTTTAATAAGAATTGAAATCAACAACATCTTGAAATTGCCGCCAATATTTCAAATTTTGAAGCGCGCAAATATTGTTATTTACCTAATGCATATTTGCGTAAAACGCAAAATTTGAATTGGGCTCTATTATACCTGAGACTAAATATTAGATTGATAAGAGTTTGCCATGGAGTCGAATATGTATGTCGTATCTTATTACATTTTTTTTTAAATTCAATATGATTAAATTGTCAGGTTAAGTGTCACACTGACATTCATATTCATCAATATAGGTATTTTCTCTCTGAAGTCTTAAGTAGCTTTTCAGTTATGGTTTTCACAACAGCTCACAAAACTTACATGATTGAAGCATATTTTAGAACAGGTGCGCAAGTTAATGTAATTCGGCAATACAGTCAGCGTGTATGTTTGGACAATTTTCGTGAGCACTTCCCAGACTTAGCAGTATTAGAACAGGATTTGTACATGTGCCTTGCACATAGTGTGGTGTATTTCGCGAAACTGGGTCTGTAACTCATAAAAAAGGTACTGGTAGGCCAAGTATTCGTACAGAAGAATTAATAATTGATGTTCGTAATCGTATGGAACAGGACCCCACAAAGTCTTTGAGACATCTTTCCCAGGAAATTGGAGTTTCTTATGAAACATGCCTAACCGTTTTAAAGAAGAACTTGAACATGCATCCATATAAAATGCAAACATATCAAGCCCTTTTGCCAACAGACCACGCCAGACGTCTTGCGTACTGTCAGTAGTTCATCAATAATTTAATGAATAACGACCTGCTTAACTTAACATTTTTTTCTGATGAGGCATGGTTTCATCTTTCGGGGTACGTAAATTCTCAAAATAGCGAATGTGGAGCACTGATAATCCACATTTTTTTGTTGGATCTTCACTACATGTTCAGAAAATTGGTGTTTGGATTGCGGTCTCTCGTAGACGAATAATTGGACCGATCTTTTTCAATTTCACCATTAATGCAGAGAGGTACAGAAATAACATATTGGATGATTTTTTTCAACAACTTCACGAAGATGAACTTCAAAATGGTTATTTTCAGCAGGATGGCGCAACAGCCCATACGACAAGAGAAACTATAGCCTTTATCCGTGAGTTTTTTGATAATCGACTTATAAGTTTGCATACGGAAGTTGAATTTCCTCCGAGGTCACCCGATTTGACTATTATGGATTATTTTGTATTCCCTTATTTGAAAAATAAGATTTTTGGAATGCCTGTACTTAATTTGCAAGAACTACAACAGAGAGTCATCGAGGAATGTGCAAACATAACACCACAAATGCTGCAAAATGCATTTGATAGCATGAACAGGCGCGTAAACTTGTGCATTGAACAAGCCGGAGCTCATTTTCAACAATTATTGCAATTTTTTTATTTTTAAATTAAAATATTATTCAAACATGTACATTTTTTTTAAATCACTGTTAAAACACACTTTTTACAGTTAGATGAATATACTGATGAATATTAATGTCAGTATGACACTTAACCTGACAATTTAATCATATTGAATTTTAAAAATATGTAATAAGATACGACATACGTATTCGACTCCATGGCAAACTCTTATCAATATAATATTTAGTCTCGCGGTAGATATAATCATTAAATGTCACTTGGCAACTGACAAACGTTCAAAATTAATTATTCGTTTTGTAGCTTTTCTGTCTAGTGCCTTATTATTATTATTTTGTCTTTGTTGTTTGTTCAAATATTAAATACTGTACATTTAGGTTTTGTAGAGAATTTGAGAAAATGTCTCATGCGGATGGGAGACATTTTTAAATTCTCCCCTTCATGTTTGGCGGTGTCTTGTTTTTTACTTCTATTATAGTAACCTTATTTCTGTTACTGCAATACTGACAACATGGAAATTTTAATGTTTAACTTATGTAGAAACAATAATTTGGTGTTGAGTGTTTGACTTATTGACCAACTTGCATTAAATCTGCGTCTGCAAGTGCAAAAACATTAGCCACTGACGGTATGAGCTCGTATACTGCGCGATACAACTTCCTTGACTTTTATAAACACAATATTTTAGTCATTTTGTTGCGTAAATAGTACTTGTATGGAAAATATATTCAAATAGTTATTATTAGATTTCGTAGTTTATACTTTATATTTTAAACAATTTAGCAAGTTAAAGTTTAAGATAAGCAAATGGCAGAATAGTGATTTAAGTCAAATCTGACAAATGTCATATACATCAACATGCGTTACGTAAAATTTTGGTAAACTAAGCTTGAAACTTCGAAACCGCGAAATTTAAATAATCAAATTTCATTCTTTGTTATTGCAAACACAGTTGGATAAAATATTTAATAAGTGATTGTGATGTGTTAGAAATACCATGTTTTTACATTACAGTGACAGAAAACATAAATGTAGTATTTCATAAAATGAAAATTGATTTCGACGTGACGTCATCATAAATGTTATAAAATTTACATTGTTATTAAAATGTGCTCCTGATCAACCACTATAAGTTTACCTGGTCGGATTTTAAAATTTTTATTTAGCTTGGCCGTAATTCTAGTGCATCATTTTAAGTGGTCCACCCTGTAAGTGTTCTTTTTGAATTTTCTACGATGGAATGCGTCTATCTGGTTAATTAACGCTAAATAAATCGCAAACGTGCTGAAAAGAATTCCCTGCGCTGTACCAAATAATCAGTTGAATTTTCTCTTTACTGTATTTCGCCATCGTAAGTAAATTACTCGAGAAAGTGTACACTCCACATATGTTAAATGTATACTGAACGCTGAATGTGGCTAAATGCTGATTCGTTCGAATCTTCTCTATCCTGTTGAGATTATTCCTTTATGTACCTTTACTGGACTCTCTGCATCTGCTAAAGCTTTAATAGAATCTTATCTGCTGGGTAGCGAATAATGTGTGAGATTGGATGATTTTATGTCTAATTACAGAGATATTGCTCGAGGGCCCTTCAAGATTCAATCCTATATTCTCTTCTGTTTAATATTTATACGCCTTATTTCCATAAATTGCATAAGACATATAACATACACATACACGGAAGTAAAACAAAAGCGTAAATAATTTCCCTAATTAATAAATTCTCCGAAACGTCAACTGCAGTCATTTGTACCCCTTAATTTGCAAACTCTAATTGTTTGTGTATAAATAGCATCATATCTATACATCGATACAATCAATAATATTAATATCAGGAAATGAATCAATACTGTGATATTGCTAAAGAGAAATAAACTGAAATTAAAAACAAAAATTAAATATGAATGTATACAAAAAAAAAGAATAATTACAACTAAAATATATTGGAATAATATCACATTAGATTTTGCAAAGCTTGTAAATTTGCTTATCAGACTTCGAAATTAAATAAAAATATTCATTTGTTATCTATATTAATAATAGCTAGAAAGTTCTAGAAATCTCACAAAGTATATCAGATAGAGTAGAAACTTCTGGAACCTTGGAAATCCTGATTATAGTATAATTAAGCACGTGTGAGATTTTCTAAATAGATTGAAGGACAATAAAATATACTTATTTGTTTACAAATATTCCGAGAAAGAAATTGCTAATCCGGGATGAAAAAATAAAAATTAAATCGTTTTAAACAAATAGGATTTTTAAAATGAACAATAGCAACTATTTGTTTGTAATTGTAGATAAAAACAGCTTTTTTCTAACAGAGTTTCTCAAAATGATATTGTGTACATATAGGTACAGTCGGAGAAAAAACAGTCCGTCCAGTGCGAGTGCAAGAGAAGATACCGTGGTTAGCCCCCCCTTTCGAAATGTATCGGTCGATAGGTAGGGCATAAGCGGCGAATATATATTCTCTTTTAGTTATTACATACTGCTTGCCGTTGTCGCATAATGTGCATCTCACGCAGCAGTAGTAGATACGGACAGATATGTTCATGACCTGACCTTGAAAGTAATCGTATAGTTTTCAAATTTTCGTTCGCATACCAATTAACCGTCTCAGGTATATTTACCCTTTCACGACTATTTAATGATACAATGGTTTTAATTTCAATCAGTGGATATGTCAGATGAAAGAATCCTTTTAATTCATAAGAAGTATTTACTATATAAAATGGTAATAAAAAATAAAGTAATAACTAATGAACTTACAGTTAATCTTCAAGGATAGCAAAAATGTAGAAAATAGTAATTAAAGTTATTTCTAGGTAAAATAAATTATTTTAAGTAACGGATATACATACGTATACATACATAGAAAAAAACAGTAACATCAAATATGCAGAAACATCTCGGTATCACTTCCAAATTTGACAGAAATGAAGCGTCGTCATGGGTTAAAATATAAAGTCAAAGTGTATTGAAAACAAAAGCATTTATTTTCAGTAAAATATGTTCGAATAATAATAATGTGTAGCAAAACCAATAAACTTTAAACAAAAGATCACTTCCAAAATTAAGAAAAAAATGTATCATTTTTATTAGAAACAATATCGATATGTACTGGTTAACGTAAAAAGATACAAGGAAAATATTACTTCTAGAAATTACATAATTAAATAATATATAAATAACAATATGTTTATACAATAAAGAGCTATTTGATATGAAATTAAAGTTGAGGTTTGAAATGTATTATGAGTAAAAATTTTTACTTTCTAGTAAAACTATACACGAAAAATAATAAACAATTTATTAACAATAAATTAATTAAAAATATCACAAGCAAATATCGGGAAAAGCAATATAGGCTAAAATATAATCAAACTGCATTATGAACAAAAATGGCTTCTAGAAATTGCAGAATTAATATAACGGGTTTAATAGGTTTGTTTGAAAAAGTAGTTAGACATGAGTTTTACGCTTCGGTTTATTTTTAAACTTTATCAGGAACTAAACGTAAAATTTTCTTAAACATTCATTTGTTATAACACATTTATCGTATGACGGAGATCACTATTCATTTTCAAACTAAAACAATGATTGTTGTGTTAATTAATATTAAAAAATGTTTGCCGTTTCGTTTCAATGTGTTATAACTGTTAAAATTTCATCAAAATGGTGTATTTAGTTCTTGATAAAATTTTGAAATAAAACAAAACGTAGAGAGCCTAAGTACTTTTCCAAATAGGCTTATCAAACCTCTTATTGTATTATTACCATTTACCAATCATGGCTAAAGTGTCAATTAATAACATATGTATAAGAAAATAAAAAATGATAAAATAAAAAAATATTCTGAACAAAAACATTTTTAGGCACTAAAGAATTGTTTAACAGGATGTTAAATTTCTAGTCCATTGACTTGTAGATACATAAAAATTCCAGCAAATATATTATATAAATAACAAAATATCACAAAAAATCTCAAAAAATCACAAAAATAAAGTCTATTTTAATAGCGTGTCCAAGAACCGTTAGAATTAAGGACGTGGCGAAGTCTACGAGGCATTGATTCGACTAAATTGCTACAAACCTCTGTTCCTCGTAGAGCTTCCCATATCCTCATAACGTGACCATGTAGCATCTCTCGATTGCGCGGAACTGGCACTCCTTGCTTCTCCCACATGTCAGCCATAATACTCCACAGATTCTCTATGGGATTGAGATCTGGTGATTTTGGCGGCCACCGTAGCAGATGAATATCCGGATGATTTGTTTACCATTCGGTGACCCGTCTGGCAGTATGGACGGATGAATTATCTTGCACAAGGACAATTGGAAAAGGTGCTGGAAAGACTGCGCGGACGCTGGGAATCAATACATCTTCTAAAACGCTGATGTATTGTTCTGCGTTCATCCGGGTGTCTATCCGGACAAGTTCTCCTGGTCCTGCAGACGACATCCATCCCCAATACGCCAGACTAAGTCTACTGCTGTGTCGAACAGGCACAACATGCTGTGGATCAAACCTTGTGCCATCGGGCCGCCATACCAATTTTCTGGACTGTTGTGAGGTAGAAAAGACCTTCTCGTCGGTAAAAATCACAGCCATCCAATCCCGATCCAAGTTTGCTGTAGCAAAGTTAACACGATCTTGACAATGTCTGGGTAGAAGCTCGACTTTTTCGCTGGACGTCGACAATGTACTCCATTTTTATGCAAAAAGTTCCTAACTGTTCTAGGAACACAGTATAACTCCAGCTGCTCGACTATATTTACTGATGATACTATTGGAGTATTATTTACTATATTTAAAATGTTGTCCCTTTCTTGTGCATTCAGTTTGATAGGGCGGCCGGTTCTTTGCTTTGTTCGTAGCGCGGTTTCTTCATTTTCGGTTCTCCATCGTCGGACCCAAAACTGTACTTGCGTTTTCTAAAAAAGTAACATATTTTTGATTTTATCTTTAGAACAAAATTAATATGGTTTTTTGTAATTAGCAATTCTTTTTATTTTATTTATTACGACGATTGATGGCATTGTAATTATGATCATGATGTGTCCCCGGATGGTGTTGCTAAGAGGAAAAAAACGTTATTTTTGATTTTACGACAAGATACGTTAACGCAATTTGAAAATAGCAAATTTGACAAGCAGAATATTATTGTAAAAAAATTTCTTCTTGGCAATTCTATCCGGATATATTGTGTACGCAAAATTCAATTTCTTAAATTTGACGTAGTTTTACAACAATTTGTAATGAAGAACGCAAATGTGAGATTTCAAATGGCCACATTAAATTCAAAATGAAATTCTTACCGATAAATGTACTTGCTCGGCAATTCTTCTCGAAGAAAATCCTTGCTCCCACAGCGTGACGATTTTAGATCGCAATTCGATAGTTGATTGAGGTGCCATCTTGTCACTTGAAATGCTTTTGTAGTACTGCCATTTTTGATTTTGAAGCGTTATTTATATCAAACGCAATACTCCCTTAATTAGGAAGGTGTAATTGATATAGGGTGGATAATGCAATATTGCATATTATTTCAAAGTTCTTTTCATATATTTATTTACTTCTTTTTTCTTACTTCAGGATTTATACTAATCTTTCATACAAATGTAACTATGTCGGGTTGATAATTATAATATTAGTATTCATTGATGTTGCATTATGAATTTCTTATCTTAATTCTCTATACAATCTACAAGTACTTAAGCCAATATAATTTCAATAGTACAAATTGCAAATTTTGTTTGTCACAATCATAATTATCGATATTCCTTTACAATATTAAATTAAATAGAAATATTGACAATCAGTACTTTACTATTATTAAGGTAAATTAAATCATGTTACCCCGAATTCACTTAAATCCTTATTACTGATCATTACGGTGTATTATTAGAACTAAGGTCTAAAGTGAAGCAAGAATGCAAGCGGAACTCACTCTTGTTTTTACAATGATTTTTCTTTCATACAAATATAACTATCTCACGTTGATAATTATATTGGTATTCGTTAACTACTCGTTGCTCATTAATGTTGCATTACGAATTTCTTTTTCTAATTCTCTGTGCATTCTACATGCAGTTAAGCCAAATATAATTTCAGTAGTGTAAATTGCAAATTTAGTTTGTCAAAATAATAATTATTAATATTACTTTACGATATCAAATTACATACAAATATAGATAATCAGAAGTTCACTATTATTAATATAATTTTAAATCATGTAACCTCTAATCCACCTAAATCGTTATTACTGTTATTAGAATAAAGGTCTGAAGTGAAACAAGAATGCAAGCAGAACCCATTCTTATTTTTCCAATAATTGGCTTCTTGAAAAACATTTGCAAGTTTTTTCTTCAATCATTGCTGAATTTTCTATTAACTGGACTATTATAATACACAGAGCGCATCGGCAGATGTGCTTTTTACGAAAAAATGCAAATATTATTAGGTAAAAGTCGCAAAGCACATATGTACTTATTTTTGCTACTGGTTCTGTTTATATATTTTCATGTGACAGAATTATGATTTCTACAAACATGCTATGTTAGTTTCTTTAAAACTCACATTTTCCTAGTATAACTTATCACATTTTATTATGATTACATGTAAAACTAATAAATGATGTAAGTAATGCCGCTCGCAAACCCATCATATGATATGGTTTTTTAATCTAAACGGATACTTTATTTTCGCGTTTTTAGAAGCGATATTTTACTTAATCTTTGTTAATTTTTTTGTATATTTTTTGAAATTCTTTTACACTGAAGATACGTTTAACACGATGTTAAACCTGAAATTGAAAATCTAGTCAAATTTATTTTAAAAATATATGTTTTACCTGTTATACAAAAGAGTTAAATTTGTAAATTAAAATAAGGAGCAAATTTGCGAATGCTTAGAAACAATTTTAAATATTCGCACGTACGAGTATTTTTGAAAACAGATCTTTGTGGTAGGTGCAGCAGCTATTATTTGTATATATTTTTGCCGGAAGTAAACACTTTTGTTTATAATGCAGTTTGATTATTATTTTAGCCTATATTTTAGCCCCTTCTATGAGTATGTATATGTATGTGTATCTGTTACTTCAAATAATTTATTTTACTTAAAAATAACTTTAATTACTATTTTCTACATGTTTGTTATCCTCTGAAGATTAACTGTTATTTGACTAGTTATTACTTAATTTTTTATTATCATTTTATATAATAAATACCCCTTATGAATTAAATGAATTAAAAGGACTGTTTCGCCTGACATATGTACTGAGTAAAACTAAAATTATTGTATCATTAAATAGTCGTGAAAGGGTAAATATACCTGAGGCGGTTAATTGGTATGCGAACGAAAATTTGAAAACTATACGATTGCTTTCAAGGTCAGATCATGAACATATCTGTCCGTATCTACTACTGCTGCGTGATATCACAGAATAACCAGAAAGGACAACAGCTGATTTTTCTATTGTTATCGAGGGTGCGTCGTTTGAGGACCTTGAATTCATTGTATTCGAATCCGCCATATTGTAAACTCACAATGTTTATGTTTTGATAGTTGACAGTTACCATAAAAATGGTGTATTAATTTTTTTTATAGGCAAATATACGAAACAATTTTTAGTTTTTTTAACGTCCAATGTCCAACGCATTGCATTTAACTGCTTTGTATTTCAAATTAAGAATAAGCGAAAGAAAAAGGAATATGAATTAGTAAATTCATATGTATTTACATATGTAGGTACGTGGATATTATAACTATCATAACTTGTAAGAACAGATAGATGAAAACTACTTGAACTTATAATGCACACTTGAGAATTCTTAGTTCTTTATAATAAAACAAAGGCTATTTACGTAACATATTTATTACAACAATCTGAAAACATTATAAGTGCTCTAATAGGTACAGTCTCATCCATCTCTACAATACACTTTGTCGGTGATGCATCGACTGTAATATTTTACAATAAATTGGTATACTTTCATCGCTCAGTAACATTAAGCATAAATTGGTCAAAAGTTATTATTTATAATTCACACCTAATTTTATAGCTGTTAATGGTTTCACTGGATCACAAATAAATAATGTTGGCATGCGGTTTCAAACGATTTTACGTGAAATTTAAAAACATTCTATCTTCAAAATGTTTTCCACATACATAGGTATTATATAGCTCTCCAATTAATACCTCTTTCTAACAAATCTTCACGCTTACATACTTTTAGCCATTCCAAAGCACTGCAAAAGACCAAAAATTGAAATAGTTGTCCAACGTAACAAAACACTTACAGTTTATCATGTTTAGGGTACAGGAAGAAGCTATATCCCTCTGTTAATGTCGTATTGTTTTTGCAGGAGCGAACACTACACCACCGGGTGCCACCGGCGATAAGATTTTATAAAAATTTAGAATAAATTAAAAGTAACTGTAGCCTTAGTAAACACACGATACGTAAACATAAACATTGTGAGTTTTCAACATGGCGATTTACGGTCATGCGCATAAATTCCATGATCGGGTCGTGTCCCTTCTGGTTATTCTGTGGTGATATGCACCTTATGTGACAACGGCAAGCAGTATGTAATAACTAAAAGAGAATATATATTCGCCGCTTATGCCCTACCTATCGACCGATACATTTCGAAAGGGGGGGCTAACCACGGTATCTTCTCTTGCACTCGCACTGACGGACTGTTTTTTCTCCGACTGTACCATCTTTGGCAAATTAAATGCGAATTTTTAATTTAATTTCTCTAAAATAGAGTACTGCTTTGATGAACTTCTTTAGAGTAATTAAATTCACTTTAAAGCAAAGCCTTTATTTACAAAATCAACATTCCCTCATAAAACAATCGCATTTAAATTGCCAAAGATGGTACATGCGATTTCGAAGGTAGGTACCTGTCAATATTTTATATCCCATCAAAATTGACATGCGAATGTTGTCATAGCCATGCTTCAGAAGCGGGGCATAGATCTAAATCACCGATCGAGTTACAGGCCGATAAGCCTTCTGTAAATTCTGCCATCATTTAAGGCAACCTCTTGTCCAATGAATAATTCGGCTTCTACTAAGCTTTGTCGGCCAATTTCCAATTACTCTGAAGCTTGGAGGAAATTTGCAGCACCCTGGAAATCTGACATTCGACTAACGCCGTTTTTCTAGATTTTACCTCGGCCTTCCACTCAATGCAATGGTCTCCTTGATAAGATGTCCATGTATGGTATTAACCCTAATCTGATCGCGGTAATCCAGTCCTACCGGCCTGGTAGGATTTTTTCCATCATGTCGCTTTTTCCACGTCTTGGCACACAGGCCCATTAGGGTTGGCGTCCTGCAAGATTCCCTGCTGGGCGTAGAACTCTTCCTTCTTACCCTTCCACCATACGAAATGCTACAAAATGTGTACGGGAATGAATGCATGTCCCGTATGTCCCCAAAGAGCGATGCCAAAACTCACTCGCAATGAAGATAATATCGAGAAAATCGAAGAAATTCTTCGAAGCGATCGCTGTGTGTCTGCAAGACTCATCGAAGAGGAGACTGGGATACCGAAAAGCACAGTATATATCGAATTCTTGCCGAAGATTAATTGGAGCAAACAGAAGATCTGTGCGCGCTTCGTGCTACACACTGTGACAGACGAACCAAAAACATTGGAGAGTTCAGCATTGCAAAGACATGTTAAGAATTCCTCCAAGGAATATGGCAAGCATGTCAGCCCTTGTAACTGGTTGAAGCCCCCAGAAAAGCCAAAAGAGTAAAAATTACGTTTTTAGAAGAGCGAAATTTAGACAATGCTGATCTTTTTTTCTCGATTCAAAGGGAATTGTTTACAGTAAATTCATCCCAGAAGGTCGGACGGTCAACGCACAATATTATCTGGGAGTTATATAACGATTGTGGGCCAGAATTTGACGAGTTCGACAGAAATATCGAGAGCCAGGCAGTTGGTTTTTGTTGCACGACAATACACCATCGCACAAAGCTATCATGGTCCGTGAATCCTTGATCAAAAAATGCATCATTGTTATCGATCTGAAAACCGAAATTGGTGATGAAAGGAAATCGTTTTGATACCATTTCCGTCATCCCAAAGATTTCGAGCGCTCTACTAAAGGCCATTCCATGTTTTGAAAAATTTGTTGAACGTTTCCTGAGCTGTATTGACTCTAAGAAGGAGACTATTTTGAATAAACAAAAATAAAAAATCTCTCAAATACTCTTGTTTATTGTTTTTATTATTCCAAAGCGTTAGAAAACCAATAAAATATTTTTTAAGATTGTGGAATAAACATTGAGGATATTTTCAATATGTTATCAAAATCGTTCGCCCGAATAAAAACTAATATACTCGTATTTATCTCTTTAATACTTCAATGCAAAAAATCTGATAAAGATAAGGACGTAGAGTAAATGTATCAGTGAATGACAGCAATTGAATTAGAACAGTTGTGAAATATAATACATATTTTCGTTACTCATTACCATTATTAATATTTGTTGTTTCACGTCAAACGTAATATTACTAAAATCTGCCCTTTTAGTCTAGAAAGGGTCCAATATTTTTGACGTTTTATCTCGGTAGATTTGAGAGAAAATATTGGCTGTGAAATGCGGATACATATTGTTTGCTCTGTGCCGAGGAAAATACATCTATTTTGTAACGTTATTGGTACTTGAATATTGCTTTGGTTTTTAAGTAATATCCCATACAGTTTAATTACTGCTGCTTATAAAAAAAGTGACCACAGAACTGATAACTACAAGGTAAGAATTCAAGATTATTTTCTTAAATTAGAAATTCGATTCGGAATTCACTTTCGAGTTAAGTATATATTTACAGACTTAAACAATTAAAAATCATATCGGGGAATTGATCCTATAGATCCTATATACGTTATATATACGTTATCTAGATTAATATCTATAAAATCCGAGTATTTTCCAACAGAACAATAAAGGATTTCAAATATAGAAACAAGAGGATATAATAGAAAGTTCTAGAACTTTTGAGCACGCTTGAAGTTTTCTAAATATGTAGATCGAGGAAGAGTTGTACAATCCTCATCATTTCTACAGAATATAATTAAGTAACACTACTTATATAAACATATGCGTCTATAAATATGTTGTGAGTAAATTGCAAAATCATTTTAAAGAGGCATGATTGGTTCACTGCCCAATAACTGAGTAAAATACGATGATCTCATTCTATAATCCATTATTTTATTAAGCCGGTGATTCACACGACAAACATGGCGCCATTTGGTTTATCAGGAGCATATATTATTTTTGTCTCGACATAAAGAGGTGTGTTTTCGGTATTAGCAAAAATAAAAATAAATATAGGGAGATTTTGTGCTCCTTCTTGCCCACAAGTCGTGATTTTATTTTATATATGGTGATTGATTGGGATTGGTCATTAGAAAGATTGAGTCTCTTAATGATAATGAATTTCTGAAAAATTGCATATATGTTTAGAGGATAATTAAATCTATTCATTAAAAATACTTTGAAGATGGCGGTACTTCCGGAAGTACCAGAAATTGACATCAACTTTCTTATTTCAAATAGAATAATATAGTTTTCCTTGCATTTTCGAAATTTAAGCGTTATTTTATGGGGACTTTTGTACTAATATTTGCTTTATCTAGGTGCAGTCGTTTTTGATATTTTTCAAGTCATGCTGCTTAATATTATGTAATTCCGTCGTCATTTTTTGTTTTCAATATTTCGAAGCAGAATTCAATTCTGCATCGAACTGTATTAGCGTTCACTATACCAATCTGTAATAATGTTCGAGTTATTGATATGTTTTTGACAGGGTTCGTAGAAAATTATAACATTTTCTTCATAGTAAGCCATGGAAAAATTTGACAAACGAACTCACCTTTTTGGAAAATTGAAATTTTCAAAGCTGCTCTAAGTTGTTGTGATCACTGTTTCAAGTATCTACTATAAATAGATAGTTCATGAAGTATAATAGAAAAATACGAAAGTTTTGCCTTTTCCCAACCCAAATTCGAGATTTGTATTGTTGTTGTGAGAGTAACTAGAATAGTTGTAAAAATTTATTTTCCAAAAAATAAAGGGAGGGTGGCTTGCAAAATTCAATTTTTTTATTATAACTTTTGAATAATTTAATTTTTGATTTTGAAATTTTCGAACAATTGGGCTGAATTTAATTAAAAATATTTTTCTATACAAGCTTCGTCACCTCCTTCCACTCCTTTAGAGATTGAAATAAAAAACAACACTGAAACATGTGGTTCATTAGTTGTGTCAAAGAGCATTAATACCAAGTTTTAAGTAAATTTGACCATAATTTTTGTATACTATATACAAGGGGTCCTTCTTATATTCTTGGATAAGACATGAAAAAAGTTTCGAAATGCAATAAAAATTTATTTTTGGATATAGCCGCCTTGGTTGTGGATGCAAGTATTACATTGTTTTAATAACATCTCTAATCCATTAAAAAAAAATTAATTCGGTTTGTCAGCGAAATACCTTTCAACAGCCGTTATCTAAGTTCGTCATCGTCCATAAATTTTGCTTCCTTTACAATAATTCTTTTGACATTAGGAAATAAAAAAATAATCGCACGGAGGGAGATCTGGACTATAAAAGGTGGATGATCTATTTCTGTGAAGCCACATTCAGCAACTGCTGCTTTTACAAGTCTTGATTTGTGGACTAGTGCAATATCGTGAAGCAACAGGACACCTTGCATCAGTTTTCTGCGCTCTTTCGCTTTAATAGAATCAATAAATTATTAGTATTTCTTGACAATCTCAAAAAATCATTGCCATTATTTTTCCTGTAGAAGAGGTGACTTTAAACTTCTTGGGAGGGCTAGAAGCCTTAATATGCCACTGCATTGGTTCTTGTTTTGATTGAAAGCATTCTCGGAACCCATCTGGCACTAACTTTAGCCATTCCAAGGTATTCGTGTATCATAGAATTCTGAATCTTGCTTTCTGAAACTCTAATGAAGCTGTGAATTGTTGCTTGTTAAATGTTGCATCGTCCAGCACCAAACACTTGTTTTTTTCAATAACATCGGAGGTGATTCCGTCAGTAGATTGACCTGGACGGGATCTTAATCCGGTGATTCTCGACCTTCTTTAAGCAATTTTGAACATTCGCTAATAGTCGACATTCAAGGACAATCATCACCGTATACAGTCAGCATAATTTGTGGAGATTTTCCTTGTTTTGTCAAGAATTTTATAACCACTCGATATTCAAGTTTGCGCATTTTGATACGTGATGAAAAATAAAATCGTTTTAAAGAGGTATGATTTTTAAACTGCGGAGTAACTGAGCAAAATAGGATGATCGGGGAGATAAGATACGTATAAATCTCTATATTGAAACAAAAATTGCGATGAATTTATAAAAAGCAAATATTTAAATTAAAACCCGAAGCTGATTAAAGCATAATTATCTTACCTCTATTCTGTAGAAAAACGATAAAAAGTATGATTCAACTTATCGAGATTGTAATTGAACGTAGTCGTAACATTGATATCCGAACATGCTTTGCCCCTGAAACTCATCACTCTATATTAACATAGGTAAGCACAAGTAAAAATTCTAAAATTGTAAGTAGTAATTCTTTTTACGAAATTTTTAAATATTTTGTTGCAGATATTTATGTCAATCTCGTATAAAGTTTAGAAACACGTCCAGAGCATTTTTTTAAGTTCTAAGGTTTGTCTAGTAACAGCGAAGATTTTCTACTTGCACTAACAAACAATTTTGAACATTCGCTAATAGTCGACTTTTAAGGGCAATCATCAGCGTATACAGTCAGCATTTCTTCACGAATAATTTCTGGAGATTTTCCTTGTTTTGTCAAGAATTTTATAACCACTCGATATTCAAGTTTGCGCATTTTGATACGTGATGAAAAATAAAATCGTTTTAAAGGAGTATGATTTTTAAACTGCGCAGTAACTGAGCAAAATAGGATGATCTCATTCTCTAATAAATAATTTTATTAAGTCGGTAATTCACACGACAAACATAGCGCCATTGTTTGGTTTATCAGTTTATCAGTTTATCAGCAGATGTATATTATTTCTGTCTCGACATAGAGAGGAGTGTTCGGTATTAGCAAACAATAATTTATTGCAACATTATTATTAATTAATTTGTCGTCTATAGGGAGATTTTTTTCTCCTTTTTACCGTGATTTTATTTTATGTAGGGGATTAATCATTAGAAAGATCAGTCTCTTAATGATAATGAATTTCGGAAAAATTGCATATATGCGTACAGGGTAACTAAATCTACTCATTAAAAATATGTTCAAGATGGCGCCACTTCCGGAAGTACCGAAAATTGACATTAACTTTCTTATTTCAAATAGAATGATATGGTTTTCTTTGCATTTTCGAAATCTAAGCATTATTTTAGAGGTACTTACTGGTCTCTATAGCTAGGTGCCGTCGTTTTTGATATTCTTCGAAAATTTTTGAATTGACGTAATGATGCTTAATCCCTAATAACACGAAGACGTATGTACATAAAACGTTCGCAAAACATTTTATCAAAATCAAATGTACCTATGTTTATAAAACCTTCTTGCGGGATCTACGACGTACTTAAAACGCCTGAGAAAGGTTTTGTGTTCGCAAAAAAGATGTGTTCTGTATGTCCTGTACGAACGTTTCATAGACGTTTTACAAAAACATATTTTAGACGTTCTGTAAAGACGTTTCGCAAAAGTTTTCCAAAAACGTATTATAGATGTTCTGTAGACGTTCGATATACGTATATTATAGATTTATCATTGATTATATTTAGTTGAAGCAAATAGTAATCCGGTTTTTTATATGATGTGCATTTATTCAATGAAATTATTGACACAAAAACAAGCGTTAAAGTAGATAGTATACAAATAAGACAAATCTGAGTTTTTACTTCTTACAAAAAATTCAACAAACGGGTAACAGATTTGTATAAAAATTTTGATTCATTCTACAGTTTTCTTAATGTACCTTAATATCGGGTCTTAGATTGCCAGATTTGGGTACAATCACTTTAAGCCTGCAGTTAGGTTTGATATTTTCGTTACGTATTTTCACATTGGCAGTTTCTTTAGTAGGATTAATAATCATTATTTTTGGAGGTACCACCGCCTCCATATTCATAATTAAAATGTGTTTTACTACACAGAACATTCGCTAACAGTCGACTGTCAAGGACAATCGTCAATCGTATACGCAGTCAACATTTCTTCACGAATAATTTTCGGAGATTTTCCTTGTTTTGTCAAGAATTTTACTCGATATTCAAGTTTGTGCATTTTGATACGTGAAACATCAACTGGCAGATATTAGAACTAATACTGCTGCAATTGTATTTTAATATTAGCACAATATAAATGTATTGTTTTAAAAGGAATATAAGTAGTATTCTCTTGATATAATCCTTTAGAACAATTTTTAATCAGGGATTTGCTTAATATAAATTGATAAATAAATAAAAATTGACTATCAATGTTGTTTATATAATTTACATGCATTTTGAGATTTGTTTGAGATGCGTTAGAAAAAAATCAGTATACTTATTACGATTGTGAAATAAGTTAATGTAGTTCAGATCAGAATTCCTTTTACGGACAAAACGGATATTAGTTATCTCGGTGGAACTGGAAGGGCAAATTTTATAATGATAAGACGCAATGTTAAAATGTATAATATTAGTCGATCCAAAACAGTTGTGCAATGCGTTCGTTCTTCCTTCCTATTACATCATTTTAGTAAGTTTCTTTTGTTTAACAAGCTATATACACTTGCGAGTAAATGTTATAGGCAGGGTACCATTTTCTGCATTATGATGAAACTAGTGACTTCAAACTAAAATAAAATACGTAATAGTGTTGCTAACCTTTGTTTATAAGTGTTTTAATATTTAATGCTACCTCATCTAGCCTTTATTACTGCCCTAATGCGTTTCGGCATAGTAGCTACAAATCTAAAACATTGTTCTTGAGAAATAGAAGCCCCTTCCTGAAACACTGACTGCGTTAGCACTGTTTTGGAAGTATGGGTGCGTTGTCGAAGTCTTTCCTTCAAAATGTGCCAAAAATTTTCAGTTAGAGAGAGGTCAAGGGACTAATATAAAGTAATATTCAAAAGTATCATCTTTTGGACTAATATAGTGATCCTTTTCTAGGAATTTGTAATTTAATCACGGTAATTTACGGGTAGATGTACTTTTACAATTAGACTTTCTTAGAAATTGTTACCTGCTTTATGAATCACACGTTTGCTCAGGGTGCCTATAACATTCGCTCGCATGTGTACATCTGTCCGGAAAGTGTCCAATATTTTTGACCTTTTATCTCGGATAAATTTTAGAAAAACTATGGATTAATTAATTGATACTTGATTTTATAATAATAGTTCAATATTGTATTCTTAAATTAGTAGTGTATAATAGGGTGCTTGATTGAAGCATTCATTATAAAGATTAGGCCTCCTAACAAAATAATTTTCTACAAACTTGCATATAAGGTAACTACTAGACTCGGTAAAGAGAAACAAGTTTCAGTGCAGTTGGCATCTGTTAAATATTTGAATCATTAAATATGTTTCCACACTTGTAATCCTTGTGACAACTTAATGGATCTTTCGACACACCTTCATAAATTTGTCGTAGTATGAGAAAATCTGAATCCTTATCAATAACACTTTCAAATAATACATAACCACAATTTTTTATCTTTCAATTCAGCTTTAAGTCGTCTTTCACTAGTCACGAGAAGATGGCATAACGTTTCTTATCGATGTTCGACTTGGTAATATACAAATCCGAATACTTGCTCCAGAAGGAAATACCCTCCGAGTCTAGTAATTACATCTATTCACTCAAAATATTTTCAAGATGGCGGCCAATGGTGGCACTTCGGGATGTACCGGAAATAAACATCGATTTTTTTCATTTTGCATTTCCAAAATCTAATGTTACTCTCAAATCTCAATCTATGTTACTCTAAAAGTGAATATATGGTAACTTGAAATAGAATATTGTGTAGTTTCCTTAAGACTTCTAATATTCTTATTATAAATAAACCTTTAAATTTATTTCAATGAGATTATATTCTCATTGAGTAACGGTCCAAGTGGAGCAAGTGACAATATATTTAAATGGTCTTTTACAATTTGATATTTTTCCGAGATACATAGTATTTTGATATGAATTACATTGGTTTATGAACTATATGTATAACTTATCTGATCTGTTCTGAAAAGATTACATTACGTTAAAAAATTCCAATTAATCTACACACGACAAACAATTATTATATACAGAAGAAAAGTATATATTTATTTCGGAAATACAAATAAGTATATACAAATTTATTGCCAGTAATGCTACATCAATATACTGCTTATCTCGTATCTAAACAGGCTAATCTAAAGATATATTCAAGGAATTGGCACAGAATACAAAACATTTTCTTAAAATTTTATTTATTAAAAAATGTAAATGGTTATTGGAACTTAGATATTTGAAACCTAATTGTAGTAAACTTAAATAGCAATATAATATTTTGCGTTAGACATTTTTTTATTATCGTTGGTATACCTGTAGACAAATTTCATGTGCGGCATAATGCTCGCTGTAACTTATTAGATAACAGAGTTTGACTCTTTATGAATAAAAATATCTCGAATTTTACAAAACATCGGCAACTCAAGATTTTAATAATTCAGGCATATTGCACTCGGTTTCCATATCATCAATATAATATCATTACAGTAATAATAAACAAGCAGGCTTCAAAGCAGTGACCATTAAACTACCATGAAACAATGGCAAGCGGTGGGCAAGCGCATGCGCAATATGTTAGCAACCCCTCTTCTTTAAAATTGTAATAAACTTGAAAGAAGTAATATCCTACCAAGCATAATCATATACACTGGAACCTCATCTATATCCGCGCTCACTTATGTCCACCCTCGGTTATCTCCGCACTATAGCACTCACTTATATCCGCTCGGCATCCACCACTCGATAGTGCACGTATTCACATGAGCCAATCAGCGCGTAGCACGGCCTTTCCTCTCCGCTAATGGGATAAGAGTGGGGACCCCTCTTGAGAGGATATGAGTGAATGTTTACGTTTCGCAACCGCTGATATAGACGAGGTTCCAGTGTACTTGGGTGAAGATTATGCAAAATCCATGTGTTCATAACGATACTATCTTCACCTCAAATAAAATACAGGGTGGCCCATAAGATGGCTGCCAAAACCTAAGGATGTGTTATTGAGGCAATTTCAAGTCAAAAATTTCTAATGAACATGTGACCAAAACTCTGTCGTAACTGACCTACAAGCATTCGAAGTTTCAGATAACCTCACTAATATAAACAATAATTAATTTAAAAAGAAGTCGCTTTATTGATTTAGTTGTTCAAAACATCCACCTAATTGTTGTATACATAATCTAGTTCTTCAGGTTCAGCAGCAATAGTTTTTGTGGCATCCAGAAATAATAATATGTAAATAATATATGTTCCGACAAAACCCTCGATTTCGCAATAACCAGCGACTAAATTCAAGTTTTGATGCGTAGTCGGCAAGTTTTCAAGCTTGAACAATTAAGTCGTGGTACGGGTACAAACCGTAATTGTGTAGAGTTCTCCATACTTTCATGCGACTTGCGTTAAGTGTGTTGGCTATTCTTCGGACACTAGTAGAAGACTGACCGTCTACCATATTAGGGATTGCTTTTCCTTGAACAAGTTCCTGTTGAACGGGACGTTTAGAAGTAGTTGTAGTATTTTAATGTTATACAAGACAACGACGGACTAAGTTAACTTATTTGACGTTTTATGTGACAATCAATAATAAATGATGATTCAGTACTATATCGACTTTTTAATAACGACAAAATCACCACCGGCATCTAATGTTTGCATTAGCAGGGTTATCTAAAACTTCAAATTCTTGTACCTAGGTCAGTTACGAGAGAGTTCTGGTCACATGTTCATTAGACATTTTTGACTTGAAATTGCCTCAATAACACATTCTTAGGCTTTGGAAGTCATGTCATGGGACATCCTGTATAATGTACGTTTCATGTAATACTATTCCAGTATTAATATAAAACTATACAGGCTGTTTAAAAAAAAAGTGTCGGATACTCTACTCGCTTATAGTTCTCGTCAAGGCAAACAAAAAAGTCTTAATATACCTACATAAGTCCGCAAATCAATTGTTTTACAGATAGAGGTGAATTTCTATTCTCATCAAAAAATTACATTTTTATAAACAAACAGTATATTACTACATTAAATATTTTCACAAAAAGCAGCTTAAAGAAGATGTTCTACATGTTCTACCTCCCACTTGTATACATGTTTTACATCTTCGCCGAAAGGAAGCTCATATTCCTTCAAAAAACCCTGGATTTTGTCTGATTGTGTGGCATTTGTTTTCTATTCGCTGCTGTAGTTCACCTACATTATTAATTGGCCTTGAATGTACCAGCTGTTTTAAATATCTCCAAATGCAGAAATCAAGTGGGTTTAGATCAGGCGATCTAGGTGGCCATGGCACAGGACCTTCCCGTCCTATCCATTTGTTGTAAGTTTCATTAAAAAATTGTCTTACTGCGACAGCAAAGTGTGGTGGTGCACCATCGTGCAAAAACCATTGGTTAACGCTGTCAATTAGAGGAACATCATCTAGTAATGGGGGTAAAATATTATTAAAAAGTTCAGGTAATTTTCGCCATTTAAACAAACACCGGGCCTATCAAACAATTTCCAAAAATACCCAGCCAAACGTTCACAGAATATCGGTGTTGATGTCTTGTTTCCATAACAGCATGAGGATTTTTATCCGCCCAAATGTGGTTTTTGTGGAAATTCATTATTGTATTGTTTGTAAAAATAGCCTCATCAGTAAATAAAATATTAGCAACAAAGTTTTGATTTTGAATAAGTTTTTCTGATATGATTCTACAGAAAGCAGATATAGCAGCTGTTCTCGCAAAATCCTCCATACTAAAGAAGCATTGATGTTTAGCTTCCTAGCTATTGTTCTGGTACTGATATTTGGATTTTCTTCTACTCTTGCTAGAACATTTTGCTCAGTTTCTGGAGTTGCTATTGATCTTGGTCGTCCGGGATTATGTTTTTTAACAATAAATGAACCATTTTCACTTAATCGTTGATGTATTCGTGAAAACAATTTATCAGATGGAATTGCACGATTAGGAAATGCTTCGGCGTATAATCGCCGTGCTTCATAAGTATTACCATTAGCACGACCGTACATGAAATGCATATCGGCCATCTCTGAATTTGTATAGAAAGCCATTGCGTTTTAATAGAAAAGACAAACGTGACACTGACAGCGCTTAACCGGAAATTAATGACAGTTTCTACAAATAAACAATTATTTTACAGCCTAAACTAGAATCACCTCTATCTATGAAAGAATTGATTTGCGGACCTATGCTTATTAAAACTTTTTTGTTTGCTTTGGCAAGAACTATAAGTGGGTAACGTATCGGACATTTTTTTAAAACAACCTGTATATGATCAACATGAGTAAGAAAAAGCTTCGTTTTGATCATATATTTCAAGAAGACAATAAGTTCGGAGTAAATATAGCCATAGTTTTCGCAGGAATATAATATTTTTGTTGCATTAATATACAATGTTAAACAAAGTTTATGCAGTCGAATATATTAATATACTTGTACTAAGAAGAGATTATTTTTGTGTGATGGTTGCTTGGTCGGTGTGATGGTTGTTTGATACGTGTCAACACAAACTGACAGATGTTAGAACTATACTGCTGCAATTGTTTTGTAAATTGTCAAAGTCGTTACCAAAAGACATGTGTGAGGTGGCATTTAGTAACACACTATAATAAAAATTTATATTAAAATTGAAGAATGTGTAGTCCGGGAATATACAAACGACCTCTGTATTTAATATGTCACTATCTCATTCTTGTAGAATGAACTGAAAATCATTATTTTTTTAATAATAAACATTATTTACCAAGTATTATATACATACTTCAAAAATTGAACATTTCTAAACTTTAAGCAATATATTTCTTTCTGCTAATATTAGTATAAAAACGCAGTTAGGGTATATTATATATTTTACAATTCCTTGAAAATTTAGATAAGAAGATAAGATATGGAATTGATACGTTTTGAATTAAAATAGAGACGTCGTATCGTAAGTTACAAGCATATATAACGGTTTTACTAATTTAGTGACATTGTATTTTTTTCCAAATCAATTAATATATAAAATAATTTTAAATAAATCTTCAATTATAAAGTAAATCAGGACAATACTCGGATAAAATTCAATAAAGTGCGTATAAATTAGGTATATATCGTTTGCAACGTCTCTCATATATATTCGTCTAATTTCTCGAAAATGTAAACTGAACTTTCACTATTTGTAAGAAGAAAGCTTTGATTTCGAACTTTTATGGAAAACATTACTTCTGACGAGCAGTTTACATAGTAATATATTTTCCTTCGCTATAGATATATTTACAGGAGATTTTATACTTCCGGCTTTTTTAGCCGTCATTTTTTAAGTAATTTTCCTGATACAATAATTCGATTATATAAGTATTAATTTAAATGAGATTTATAAATCTCTATATTGAAACAAAAATTGCATTGAATTTATAAAAAGCTTATATTTAAATTGAAACCAGCAGCTGATTTAAGCATAATTTATTATCTTATCTCTATTCTGTAGAAAAACGATAAAAAAATATGACTCAACTTGTTAAAATTGTAATTGAATGTAGTCGTAATATTCATGCTCTAACACAAGTAAAAATTCTAAAATTATAAGTAGTGATTCTTTTTACGAAATTATTAAATATTTTGTTGCAGATATTTATGTCAATCTCGTATAAAGTTTACAAACACGTCCAGAGCAGTTTTTATAAAATAAAAGTTGTAAAGTTCGTCTAGTAACAGCGAAGATTTTCTACTTGCACTAAATTCAAAATTTATTTTCCTATTCAGCAGATGACCCTTTTTTAAAATTATAAATCAACCAATTGCCACAGTGACATAGTTCTGTTGTATGATAGTAATATGTTATATTGCAGAAACATGCTGGGAGTAAGTATGGATACTACAGAAGTTAGACGAATAACATACGTCTTGAGCTTCGGATTAACAATTCTCAATCTATACATCTCAGTCCCTAAATCTTTCAAGCTGCCAGTACAAGTTGATGATAACCTGCCACCACAACTTGATAATTGTAAGTAAAAATAATTAAAGTTATTTTATTACCATTATATACATTAACATTTTGCGGAAATATTTTGTTTAATTTCTGAATTTATAGTAAATTGTCAACATCTTGTTGCGTCATGCTTTCTATTTTAAAATATTTTGTTGCAGGTTTGATTGCAGCTCGAGAAAATTTTGTTCGGTATTTCCTATTCAAAGTAATAGTATACTTAGTGATTGATAGAAAATTGTTATTTAAACCTCTTTGACTTTCAGGTCATTTTCTTGATACTTTTGGACGTAATATGCTTGCTAATCGCGAAATATTGTTCGAAAACAATAGCAAATACGAAACGGTTTTGGTACTTTATACGGTTTTTACTTTCTTGTAAGTCCTAACAGAATAAATATTTTTTTTTCTTGCAACAATAGTATAATATAATGTTATTACAGTGTTCTCATTTCCGGATTTTTATTTTACCTACCAATTATTCCATGGTTGTGTAAATAAACCAAATGATAATGATTACTATACGATAGCTGTGCCAGGCTTCATAAGTGCAGCAATTAGTGTTTGGATACTGATAGCGTTGATTCGGATCTGGTGCAAGAACTACATATCAAGTGTATGCATGCATGAGGTACATTTTTTTTATATTACGCTTCCATAAACTCGCTCTAAACATCATTCATCATCCACCGTTCGTTTCTCCTTGCCCACATGTTTCTTTAACAAATTCATTCATTTTTCACAGGAAAAATTAAAATTCGATTTCAGCCACCATCATTTATTGTTATTTATTTCCGCTCGCCCTACATACAATATTTATAATTATTAGGTATATTATTTAGTACATTATTATCGTCAAGACCGTTAACACCATTGTTTAATAGCTGTCAAAAACATAGTTGTCATAGATGACAGAACATGTAGTTGTCATAGATTTTGACAGCTGCGAGGAGGAGTCATAGCTGTCAAATTTAAACAAATATTCCTTTATAATTTCTTTTATAATTTGATGGTTACCAAAAATATTTTTACAGATGCAATTATCAAAAAAGTAATTTGTAGTTTGACAGCCTTCAAAAAGTGTGTAACGCGTGTTGTTTTTTACAATTTGACAATGTTTGGAAAAAATTTATCTGTTAAATTTAGTATAAAGTATATCAAGTATAAAAAAATA
Source organism: Holotrichia oblita (assembly GCA_023690525.1). NCBI lineage: Eukaryota > Metazoa > Arthropoda > Insecta > Coleoptera > Scarabaeidae > Holotrichia > Holotrichia oblita. The sequence continues at coordinate 20,926,114 of CM043017.1, forward strand.
ATATGATAAATAGAAATAACTGTCAACAAAATTTTAATAGTCACACCAGCTAAAATCATAACCACGTTGCATGACTGCTTTTACAAGTTTTTTGACAAATATGAAATTTGCCATCTTTAAGATGATTTTACAGTTTTACAGCTGTCAGATGAATATTTTTATAGTTACAATTACTAAATCTGAAAAGCAAACACTGTTTCTATAAATTGACAGTTACCATAGAAATATTTTGACAGTTGAATCTGTTCAAACTATAAAAAATAACTGTTCCTACAGTTTTCACAGATGTCAGAGATATTCTAACTTATGGACCAATTAAAACAAGAAGGAAATAATAATTTTCATAAAAATTGTTAAAAAAATTATGTTTTGCAATTTGAGTGTTGCCTGAAATTTTTATGAAACCCAACATCGTGAAAATAATTGATTGTAGAATTCTGAAGTATCGATATTTGCTTCACAATATCCTCAAAATTTTAAAGACTAATTCATATAATGGGTAAATTTAGTTAAAATTTCGTCAAACATCCATTGATCATATTTGTGACCGCGACTTGACAGCTGTCAGATGTATTTTGGCAGCTATAATTATTAACTCTAAAAAATTACTTTCTTTACAATTCAGCAGTTATTAGAAATATTTTGACAGGTATACTTCTTAAAACTATAAAAACATAATCGATGCCTATATGTGTCGAAATATATGGAATATGGAAAATATTTTGACAATTACATTTGTTAAAAGAATAAAAATATAACTGATTTTACAATTTGGCAGATGTCAGAAGTATTTTAACTGCTAATCCTATCGAAATAGTAAAAAAAATATTGCTTCAGTAGTTTGACAGGTTTCAGAAAATTATAATACCTGCAAGTGTTGAGATCGTGAAAACGACCGGTTATACAGTTTGAGAGCTTGCAGAAATATTATGATAGGTTCATCTGTTACATTAGGAAAAACCAGAAACCCGTCAGATAAACACACGTTCTGTATTTGTGAACTCTATTAAAAAAATGATATGAATATTCTAATATACAGGGTGTTCAAAATCTTTAATATTTAATAACATATAAAGAGATTTCCATTAATAGTGACTTTCTTTTTTTTTCAGGATGATAACTCCGAAAATGGTGCAATTATACCTAAGGAAAATCAAACAATAATTTCGGTTGAACAGAGTGCTTAATTGATAGACAACAATGATAGTGGAGGACCGCAATGACCAAACATTAATCGTGACATGTTTGATATTCGCGAGTAGAGACTTTCTTTACTATCTACACATATTTATATATATTTCCCGAACTGTCAATTATCTAATCAATTTATTCATATTTAAATAGCCATGCTCACGACAGTTCATTTATATTTTTATAAATATTTTTATCTTTAGGATAGACCATGGCATAACTATAGGAAGTATACCAATCAAAATTTTGAGTTAGAGCAATTTGGTGTAACTTGCTCATCACATTTGGAATTTTAATTAATAGAAGTTAAACCCAAAAGCACTATTTTCCCTACAAAATACGAAACAATACAAAGCTAACATTTTCGCCTTCATAATGCTTCTTGTGTACATTCGGTATACGAAAATAGCAATGTGCTCTTTGAGATGTGCAATACAAACTTTTTTCACCGTTTTCTGGCTAAGTATGTTTTCGATAATAGTCACAGATAATATACTATTTTTGTCACTTCTTATTCTACAAGAAGGACCCAGATGTAACGGTGGGGCATGTATCCAATTAGCCTACAAAACTACAAACGGATACATGACCTTTGAGCTTTGTACCACAATTACCTTGTTCCTACCCTGTTTTAAACTATGTATTCTTGGAACCCAACCCACTTGTATATTGACATGTTTCCATTCCAAGATAAGATACTAAGTTTCCCTCTTTTGTACCAGAGAAAGGCCATAGTAGGCTTCTAGTAAAATTATGGGTTCGTAAACTTGGCGCCACACTTTCGAATTTTGAAAATTTGATTACGCCATTGTTTAGTGCCCGTTTTGTGCTGATTTGTGCCGTTGAAAGCTTATTTTGTCCTGCTTCCTTTTCGAGATATTCAATTTTTTGAGTCGAATTTCGGTATGATAGACCAGGTATTTTTATATAAAAATATGTTTAAATAATTGGCGTTTGGGAAAAATTGCATTATTGTGAAATTTGACAGTGTTTATTCTGTGGACACTTGCGAATTTTGAAAATTTGATTATGCCATCGTTTTGTGTCCGATTTGTGCTGTTGAAATATATTTAATATAAATCCAGTATTAAAACATGAACTATTCACTTTCATTAGGACCTATTGCTTAGTAACTTAAAAAAAAATTGAAAACGAAAGCGCACAAAACGGCCACAAGACGATAGAATTATGATAATTTTGAAAGATGTTGAAAAGTGTGGTGGCTAATATTATGTTCGTCCATTTTCAAAATTGAATATCTCGGAAACGAAAGCAGCACAGAATGCGCTATTAACGGTAAAAAATCAGCACAAGACGAAGACAAAATTCAATCAAAAAAATTCATAATTCAATTTACAAAATTCGAAAGTAGAATGACCAAGCTTACATTTGGCCACTCTTCACTAATGAATATTTGAAGGTAGCAGAACAAAACACGGTTCCAACGGCACGAATCAGCACAAAACGATGGTATAATCAAATTTTCAACATTCAACGGTGGGTGGTCACCATAAATCTGGACGCCAAGTATCAAACTTCAATGTCTCAGAAAAGGAAGTAGCACAAAATAGTCTTTCAACGGTATATAGATCAGCACAAAATTGACACAAAACGATGGCATAATCAAATTTTCAAGTATCAAACTAAGAAGGGAAAGCAGCACAAAATGCTCTTTCAACGGCACAGATCAGCACAATACTAATACAAAACGATGGTATAATCACATTTTCAACATACAATGATGGACGGCCATCATAAAACTGGTCGCCGATCTTTACAATTCAATGTTTCACACAAGGAAGCAACACAAAATGGTCTTTCAACGGCACAGATCAGCACAAAACTGACACAAAACGATGGCATAATCAAATTTTCAAGTATCAAACTAAGAAGGGGAAGCAGCACAAAATGCTGTTTCAACGGCACTGATCAGCACAAAGCTGACACAAAACGATGGCATAATCAAATTTTCAAGTATCAAACTCAGAAGGGGAAGCAGCACAAAATGCTTTTTCAAGGGCACAGATCAGCACAACACTAATAGAAAACGATGGTATAATCAAATTTTCAACATTCAATGATGGACGGCCATCATAAAACTGGTCGCCGATCTTTACAATTCAATGTTTCACACGAGGAAGCAACACAAAATGGTCTTTCAACGGCACAGAACAGCACAAAACTGACACAAAACGATGGTATAATCAAATTTTCAAAACTCAACGGTGGGCGACCACCATAAACCTGGTGAGCAAATTTCAAAAATTCAATATTCCGTAAATGGAAGCAGCACAAAATGAGCTTTCAACGGCACAAATCAACACAGAACGGTCACAAAACGATGGCATAATCAAATTTTCAAAATTCCAAAGTGTGGCGTCCAAGTTTACGAACCCCTAAATTATGTACTTTGGAGATTCTCTTGATCTATAGAATTATTTATATAAATCAAGAGAATCTCCAAAGTACATAATGGGCTTACGCCCAAAGTTGTTACTTTATGGTTCGTATCGTTAAGTGAATTGTTTTAATTGTTGATGATAACAGTTGTAGGTGCTGTTATCTTGACTAATTTTTACAATTACAAACTGATACTTGTTTTAAGATGTATGACGACAATGTATTTGTTAATTTGTTGAGAATTGGATTTATGTAATTATTAAATGTTCTCAAATCAATTTTCCCAGACAACATGCATTGGATTGTCTTTTGAGAGGATATGTCTCGAATATAATTGAGTGTTATGAGTTTGCCTAATATGGCAATTGTAACCAAATATGCCATTTGAAATGTATGATATAGGTATACTTTTAATTATCTAAAATATTATATATACTTACATATAACTGTATTTAATGTATGTTAATTTAATGTTGAAATAATATTCATTTATGGAAATTTATATTTTACTTTTAAGTATTTAAGAATTGTTTGATTAATGATTACTTCTTAAAAATAAATGTAATGTCGAAAATAAAATTATTATTAGTATAAAAACTTTTTTTCTTTAAATTCATCTGTTCCAGTTATTTTTTTATGATACCATTTAGCTTTTTAGTATAATACATATCTCATTATTTATTACAAATACTTTAGCACTGCAAAATTTTATCCTAGAAAATGAAATACTTATATTTTCAATAAAATAACAAAAAGGACATTTTAGGTAATTGCGTCTGTAAAAGTAACAAATCAAATTATGTGTAATCATATAGATGAATTGAAGAAAATGGACCCGTATCTTATTTATTGAGATATAAATGTTTAAAGTTTCGTTTCTCAGCGCCTTTATGAAAATGCGGCCAACTATTGAGGTACAAAGACTACTGACGTCACGCAGTACCATAGGGTAATTTTTTTTATCGGCTTGCCTGACAATGTCGATGTTATTTATTTCAACCATTTCATTTTCAAACTTTTTGCTTGTAACTTGTTCAATAAATAATCAAATGTAAGCTTTTCTAATTTAGAAAATATATCTGACGTGACAATCGAATGATGAACATTATTTATCTAATTTTCAACCACTTCCAAAGTAACTTTAATAATAAGACTACAAACTTTTATTTTTCCGTTTGAAATTATTTACCTACGTAACATACTAAGTGTACAATTTACGATGGTATTATCACATTTTGATTTTGCAACACATGTTTACTATTAAGTAAGTAAATTGTTGTGCAAAGCAAATCCTGGATATTTAAATTGTGTAGGTCAGTTCTAAATTTAACTTAATGCCATTTCCCCAACATTGACAAGCCCGCCTGGCCATGAGATTCTATTACGCCTGCGAACGCCAAAAATGTACCTCAAGGATGAATTCTGGACAACCTGAATTCTCCTAATGTCCACGCTATCCAAGCATGGGCTATATATAGTGTCACAATAATTAAATTGTAATAGAACCAATAAATCGCATAATGTCTTTTTATGATATTTGCTTAATTCATGCCTATGCGGATACAACATCTTCAAGTTGGCGTATGCTTTTCTACTATTCTTATTAGTATTTTCACGAAACTTTAAATTGTCGTCCATAAACAATCCAAGGTTTTTTATATAGTGTTTGAAACTAGTTTTATATTGTTTACATGTAGATTTATGGAATTAGTCAGAAGAAGTATATTTCTAGTACCATCAAATATCATAAAACAACACTTATTTCCATTCATTTTAATAAGAAACTGTTTATTTTCTTGGAAGTCAAATTGCGATGTGTTCGTATCTTATCTTTTCCGACATAATGTCAGTTATATTAAGAAATATTGCAACTTCATCTCAATTCAAATTCACCCAAGTATTAACAAGTCAACCTCTATAATTATAATCAATTTATTGAACAGCAGACTATTTGAATTGAATTTAAAATTTTCATTGAAGTGTATACGAATGAATAATTGAGATGTGAATGTTGGATTGAATTGAATGTGAAAGAATAAAATTGAATTGAATACGAATAATCGATCGAATTGAATTGAATATGAATATTCGACTAATTCGAATAATCGAATAAAAGACGAAATGATTATTCGAATACAAAAATCGTCAAAATGTCCACCACTACTATATACGTCTCCAAAGAGGAATATTTTTATTCAATTCCACCTATTTATAGCAAAAAAAAAACAGAGAGTAGGTGTTTAAAAATATTTTTTGTATATTTTATTACAAGAAGTAATGATTGGCTCAATTTCCGTGCATGGCAAGTTTGGAGCTAAGATCGATGTTTCAAACATTGTTTGTCATTACCGAACCTTATAGCTAACTTGTTAGTAATATGAAACAAGTTGTATTTCATTTAATTCAAGTTTGTTAATATGAAAAATTGTATTTTGTCTCACATGGATTTATTAATGACAAAAAATCGTTCTGGTCAACGTTTTGAGGGATTTATTCGACTATTTAATAAATATTATTAATACACAAAATCTTAAAGACTTTATACTTAGACTATTATAAAATTAGTCAAAAATAACCAGCACAATACGTCTTCAAGACACCATATTTTGACGATGACTTATTTCGTCAAAAATGAACAATATACGACGTCCTCAAGACGTACCGGACGTCTTTCTGTTTGCTGGGTACTGACTCACCCCTCAAGGGCAGTCAGCTATATATAGTCGTACATAAGGGTAATATTTATAAAGTTTCTTTTGGCACTTTGAGTCAGTACTAAAGCACATCACTGTACATACACATGTTAATCGTTCTCTTTTATTTTAATATCATATCACTTTATTATTATTAAGTACCTTTATTTAAAGAGGTTAAGAGGTGAGCAGATTTAGGGATATATATGCTTGATACCTTTCCTTTCCATTGAAGATGAACACTGATCGGCAAGACTAGTTCCTGTGTCCATCCCCAAAAATATTGATGCAATTCATGATATGATTTTGTCAGACCGTCGACAAATTGGGATACAACGAATATCTAAGGCACTGAATATTTTATATGAACGCGTCCATCATATAGGTAGTTCATGTCGATTTAGACATGAGAAAAATTTTTGCAAAACAGATCCTCAAATGTCTGAATATTGACCAGAAGCGTGCAAGGGTGAAAGCATCACGTTCGATCCATAGATCGAACGATTTTCAAACCTAGCATACTAGGTTTGAAAATGATGTAGATTTCTTATGCCGTATTTTTACTATGAATGAAACTTGGGTATATTTCTACGAACCAGAAACAAAGCAATAATCTATGGGATGGAGTTTTGTGTTAAAAAATTTGTTGCAAAAGTTTTTGCTTCAGTGTTTTGGGATTGCCGAAGAGTAATCATGATTGGCTTTCTGGATAAGGCTGGAACAGTAACTGGGAATTATTATTCGACGTTACTGACCACTCTACAAAAAAAATTATGAAGGGAAGACGCGGCAAGTTGTCCAAAGCTGTTTTTGCAGGACAATGCCCCTACGCACAAATCGCATGTTACCATGTAAACAGTTCGTGATTTAGGGTTCGAGTTACTCGAACACCCTCCTTATTCACCAGATCTGGCTCTGTCCGATTATCATGTCCTTCTTCAATTGAAAAAAAGCTTAAAAAAGATCTTTAAGAGAGGTTCCAAGAGTTTCTAGAATCTGTTTTTCAATCTCCTGTTCTTTCAAATAAGAAGAGTGTGGATTCTTAGTTTTGTTTTTATTTTTCTCACCTCGGAAAACAAAAATATTTTATTGGGATGTTATTTGAGTCATCAAATCTACTTTCTTTATGTTTGCTTGTCAAAGAGTCTAATTTATTTTTCTCACAATTCCTGTAATCACAAAACCACTCACAGATAGAACCTATAATATTACTTCACGCATAAGGTTCAATAATACGTAATTAATACTTTATGTGGAATTAAATGTTTGCAAAGAGATACATGTATGTAAATATATAAACAGAATACGATACCCTCCTTTTTTATCACGCTGCCCTCGTGGTATACTTTAAAGAAATGTCGCTATTCTTGTGTGCGCTCGCAACATCTACTTAAAAATATTGTACACACATATCAGTCAGTCGTTTATTAGCAGTATCACCTGTTTAATACTTAACAAAGACATGGATACACGCGTAATATCGTTTTTCCTTACAGTTATCGTGTTCTTCGTGAGTAATTCGCAATGTGCACGAATTTTAGGAATTTTTCATTTTCCCTCGTATAGTCATTTCATCCTCGGTGAAACTCTATTGAAGGAATTGGCGAGAAATGGTCACGAAGTCACTATGATCAGCTCACATCCGCAGAAGACGCCTGTGCCGAATTACAGAGATATTCCTCTGGAGAAATTACCAAAAGAATTGAAAAGTAAGTTTAATAAAAACGTAACGACTTCTATATCTTTTACCTTAAATAAATTTTTATGTTAATGTTTAATATTTAATGGGTTAGCTTTTGGAAAGGATGCCACTTTTCTCTTAAATCATTTCAAATTCAAGCAACTTAATTTACATGTAACGAGTTCTTGAAGAAGATGAATTATTGTTAAATATAAAGAAGCAATAACCGATGAACATGTTAAATGTAATCTAATAACAAAAAATTCATCCTACTTATTTTAATTGTTAAAAAAGATTGTACTAAATCTGCTGATTCAAGAATAATTGAGTATGTGATTGAATATCTCAGAATCAGATGGAAGAGCTTTAATCTTATAATCAGTTTAATTATTTATTCATTATTATCAAAATTTCAAATATTTTATTTCATAAATATTTCATTAAAGTATATTTTCTGATCCTACTGTAGACAATAAAACAATCTGTGGAAAGTACTCTGATTATACTCATTAAAACAACAACACCCCTGTACAGTCGAAATCTAAACAGGCACTCTGACAGACGACCAAAAAGATTGGAGAGTTGAGTATTGCAAGAACATGTTAAGAATGTCCCAAAGGAATATGGCAAGCATATCAGCTGTTGTAACTGGTGATGAAACATAGTGTTTTCAATAGGGGCCAAAAACAACGATTGTGAGCCAGAATAATTCGACAACTTCGACCGGAATATACAGAGTGTCTCAGATTTTGCGTTACAGGCATTATCTACTTTCTCTGTATAGTTATCAAAACACTGCAAATAAAAGTTACTTGATATTATGATATGTTGAAAATGACAAACAAAGGATTTTATTTGCCCGTGATCTTGAAGGATATTTCAAGGTCAATTTTGATTTTTTAAATGGATATATGTGCTTTCTAATGTTGCATCTTATTTATCAAAAACTAGTAACTAACTTTTATTTGACACATTTTTTTATTTTGCCTTCTCAATTTTGACACAATTCAGATAAACTTGTCAAAACTGAAAAGTCGTGATTTTGGTTTTGATTTAGAAATTGGGGTTAGTAAAGCTACAGTACATAGAATTTTAAAAGGACGTCAATATCATCCATTTAAAGTTCATTTATCACAAGAATTAAGAGTAAACGATTTACAAAGACGCCTGAAATTCATTGCACGATTGCAAGTTCTAGAATATGAAAATCCAAATCATCTTAATTGTATTTTGCGGAGTGACGAAAGTCGCTTTCACAATAATGGTGTTGTGAACAAACATAATGCGCACTAATTGGTCCAACCAAAATCCGCGGTGGATGGAGGAAGCACAGAAATAGTGTAGGAAACCAATGTATGGTGTGGAATGCTTAATGGGCATTTAATTGGACCCCACTTTTACGAAGGAAATTTGTTTGCACAAATTGTGACGAATTATTTAAATGCGCTGTACCCCAATGGGTGGATTGGAAATAGGGGTTCTATCCCTTGGCCTCGCTGTTACCCGGATTTCTCGCCTGTTGATTTTTTCATGTGGGGTTATTTAAAGAAATTTGTGTATCAAGTTCGGTCGGCAGATCTTGATGATCTGAAAAATCGAATTTGCATGGGATGCAGGGTCATAACTCAGGAAATGATACTTTCATCTTGCAACAGAGGATTAGGACGTCGTTTGGAAGCTTGTGTCCACGCTGATGGAGCCCAATTTGAACATTTATTAAATTATAATATTATCGTATTCCTTTAAGTTAATAAAAATTGCTTTTGACAAGTTTATCTGAATTGTGTCAAAACTGACAAGACAAAATAAAAAATGTGTCAAATAAAAGTTATTTACTAGTTTTGACCTTGAAATCTCCTTCAAGGTTACGAGCAAATAAAATCCTCTATTTGTCATTTTCGACATATCATTATATCAAGTGACTTTTATTTAAAAAGTGTTTTGATAACTATATAGGAAAAGTAGTTAATGCCTGTAACGCAAAACCTGAGACATCCTGTAAAGAGCCAGGCACAAAGCCATCATGGTACGTGAATTCTTGATCAAAAGGCTTATCGAGACTGATCGACTATTTCCCAAACTGAAATTGGCGATGAAAGGAAATCGTTTCGAAACCATCGCGATCATTCAAAAGATTTCGACCGCCATGCTACAGGTCATTCCAGCCGATGAGTATAAAAAATGTTTCGAAAAATTTATTGACGCTGTATTGACTCAGAAAGAGACTATTTTGAATAAACAAGAATAAAAAATCAGAATAATAAACGCTTTGTATTTTTTTTTAGACCAGTCTCATTCGATCTGGGACAGACTGTGTTTGTAAATAATCTCATGTTATAAAGTTAGCCTAAACTTTTTCAGCAGATAAAATAAAACCTAACTTTGTTACAGCGTTATTATGACAATAAATCAATGTCTAGAAAGTTTCATTTTGATATTTTTAAAATAAAAATGGTAGAAATAACACGCGTGTTGAAAATTGTTCAAGTGAATAACTTGCAAATAATATTCCGGAAAGTATCTATAACACAAAATACTCAGCATAGAAGTAATTCACAACATTCTGTACTGAAATCGGACAAGAATGTTAACACATATATGAATGTCGTTATATATTAATCGACGTAGCACGTAATTAAACCCATGTGGAATTCTACAGCGAAAATTTTATAAGCAAAATACTACAAAGATTTTGGTATAAAATTTCATCCGTTCTCGTACTATGAGCTGTAAAGGACACAATACGACGAAAGAAGGAAATAGTTATACAATAATAATTGTGTTTCTAATAACTGTTCTTTTTCCCATTAAATAATTTTGACAAAAAATGTTTTCATTCGTTAAATTACAAAAATGAATTGCAGGAGAGCTTATTTTTCAGTTTCGGATAAAGTTGCACTTTAAAACTCGAATTCTCTAGTTTAGTTGAATCAGTGAGTTCTAAAACTATAATACATGTCCAAAAATGTCATTTTGAGAAAATCACAAAAAACTTTTTAGCTTTTAACATTATTTCAGAACATTAGCTTACAAACAAAAGTTGTTGATCTCATAATTTGGGATTTATTTGTTAAAGGATCTTCCTAAAAAAAAGAGCTTATTAATTACAGCTAAAAAAACTACTGGACTTGAAGTTATTAAACAATTTATTTAATGATGCAACAGATATACAATAAATTGTTTGTTTAATTATCAGGTGATATCTAATCGTCATTTTCTACATTGATGGTTTCCCAGGATGTCACATGGTAGTAAAATTCGAACTGTTTACCAGTGGCATATGGCATATTTTTTTAAATATGGGCGATTGTTTTTTTCATAGATAGGAGCTGGTTTTTTATATGCATTTTTGTGTTCTTTTAGCAATTTAAAAGTGTGAGAAATGAAGCCATCTATATGATCCTAAGTTGTCACATATCCAGGAGCAGCACTTTCATAGAGGAATTACCCTGTACTTTGACACAGCAAAAGTTTCTCTTCTGGAAGTAGCACCACGAACCAAAGTAGAACATGTTTTTTTGTAATAAGCAGACCACCACTTTTTCAAATCAAGAATGTCATTATATCTGATTTGGGTAAACGGTTGTTGTTTTCTAACAGATATTATCATCTCTTCGTATTCTTCTGGAATGTATATTTGATCGTGTTTTTTGGCAACTCTTTTTACACAGCCAAAATCTCTGTCGCAGGGCAAAAAGGAATGTCCTCTTACTGGGAAGTAGTAGTTTTCACTAGCCTATTTAGGTATCACTTCGCTACATTTTTATGAAAAAAAGTAATATTATTACATTTAATTTTTTAGAGAATTTTGCAATTTTCTGTTATTATATCAAAAAAACGCGCTCTAGCGGCATCACTAAGAAATAGACACATCACAGATAAGATAGGTTTGAGATCAAGTTTGTTAAAATCAGTTCAGTCGTTTAGGAGTTACAGCTGTTTATTTAAAAAAAAACATTGAATTACCCTCCACCACTTTATTTTAATAGATACGTTAAAAAGTCTTAAATAAAAATTACTCGAGTAAAGCTTAGCTTTAAAAAGCATATATCTTTTGGCCAGTGAAAAATCACTTTAAAATTTTAAGATGCCGGTTACGCCCCCTGGCGACCATCTTGGAAATCTGAAAATATTTTCCACAGTCTTCTTTTGACCACTTTAGTAATAAAATTTTTTACCGCAAGTCTCTATGACGAATAGTTTCAGAGATACAGCACTTTGCATTCTTATCTGACCAGCCTGTACATGCATGAAACTTTAAACGTCAATACACTCGCAACGCTTCCTGTCAGTTTTATTGCAGGTTAATGAACAATTACACGATAAATTCATTGCAGGTTTAAAAAAATCCCCATGATTTCGTCAGGTCACGATATTCAGTCATCATTTCTCGCAAATAATTGTAATTATGCGTTTCCATACAATGCGGGTCATGCAATATAAACATGTTTTCATTGTTTCATACTCGTTTCTATACTTATAGTGCATTTAGAATTAAAGAAAGAAATTAAAAAAAAATATCCAAAAGACAAAATATTCCGTACAGTAATACAGTGTGTCCCCGATTACTGAGAGGAACATTTTTTTTATTTTTTTTTTACGGAGAAAGTTATTCTTAATAAAAGTTTTGCTTGTCGAAATAGCCACTTTGCAGCAAATAAATTTGAGCTATGATCTACAGTTCATAAATTAAGAATATAAGAAAACGGTTCAAGAGTGAAAACATTCATGCTTGATGTAACAGAAAAACATTATAACAAAAGTTGTTTATACTTAAAAAATAACACAAAATTAAAATTTGAAATCAAAATTAGATGAAAACATTTAGGCAATAGGTAGCGATATCTACGATATTAAAAATGTTAATGCAAAAAATAATGGAAAGCAATCTACGACTGTATTATTTAATTGACAGGATTTAAAAATTGGTAATTAAAAAATGTTATGTATGAAATAACAAATTCGGAATAATATTGAGTCACTCAAAACCAAAATTAGACAATGTGTCGCGGACATTCCGTTACAAGAAATAAGAAATTGCTACAAGGAGTTCGAAAGACGGGTGAATTATGCTAAACGTGGGTGGAATGACATTTGAATAGCTTTTAGAAATATCATGATACTGTCTACCTATTCCCTAAATATTTACAACTAATTTTCATTTCAAATTTTGTAAATCAATTTTTGTTATAATGTTTTTCTGACATCAAGTGAATGTAAACTCTTGAATTTTCATATTCTTAATTTAGAACACCCTTGATCATAGCTCAAATTTAAAAGTCATTTCGACAAGCAAAACTTTTTATTAAGAATAACAATATTTGACGTGTAAATAACGTCATTTTGAAATTCAGACATGCACATTCATAAGAATAGAAAATAATTTTACAGAGGTTTTTAGATCTACTTGTATGAGTTAGCATAAAGTTCATTCACAGTTCTGGATTAATCTCACTTTGTTTGTACACTATAACATTATTTTTTCTCGAAAGATATACTCAGCATATACCGGATGTTCCACAAAAATTTCCAAAGGCTCTAATGTCTTTATTTATCATCTGATTTTAATGATCTATGTATATATGAAACTGTAGGGTTTCGTAAAGACTACAAACAGCAATGCAAATTATCTGTTTGTCAGATATAATTCGCGAGAAACGTAATTCAACTTTTTTTTTTTCAAATTGCACTAGGTATACCTATATATTTTTTTGATTTTTATAAAAGAACATTTTCTAACGATTCGAATAATGTCATGAAAACATACACTTAAATAAGGAATAATGCAAGAGAAAGACAAGTTTTTGCAAATTTTTATATGGCAAAACTAACAGTAGGTCATGAATTGGAGTACGCAATTAAACAATCACAGCGTCTTTTTTAATCAACTACTGTCACTGTCAGTTTGAGTGAGCAACGCATTGTCAAAAACACCGTTCATTATAATAAACAAGTTTGTATAAGTTTAATTTCGCTTTATATTAATATTAATAGCAAATATGAATTTTGAATATTTAACGGATATGCTTGAAGTTTATTTTGAATGTGGGAAAAGACCATGTGACGCTTTTAGAATTTATCAGGAACGTTTCCCTGATAGGGAATCAGCACATCACAAGAAATTTGCATGACTGGAAGCCAATTTGAGGATGTACGGATCTTTTAAAAAGCCAAAAAAGAAGTACGAACTGCAGATGAAAATTTAGATTTAAACGTTTTATTGATCGTTGGAGAAAATCCTAAGACGTCCGTTAGAGAGATTGCTAACAACATTGGATCTTCCAGTACAGCACTATATACATTCTATTTTGAAAAAACATAAATTAAAACCGTACAAACCTCAACTGATCCATCATTTGCTGGAAGACGATTATCCACGAAGAATGCAATTTTGTATTTTTTATTTAAATAAATTACGAGAAGAACCATTATTTTATTCTAAAATTCTAAAAATGTGTACCTTTACGAATAATGCCATATTTAATAGAAACAATCATAGGTATTGGAGCAATGACAATCCTATATTTCTTATTGAAAATAATATCCAGAGAAGGTTCTCTTTAAATGTTTGGTGTGGAATTTTAGATTCTAGATTAATTGGACCATATTTTATTGACAAATTTACTTCCAACAAGATGGAGCTGCTCCAAATAATGCTCTAATGAATACACAATTTCTAAATAGACAGTTTCATCGAAGGTTGATATACTCTTACAGTCCAATTAGATGGTCCGCCCAATCACCAGACCTTTCTTCTTTGGACTTCCTTTTATGGAATGAAATAAGAGACATTGTTTATGTAACACAACCCGAAAACGTAGATGACTTACGAAATAGAATAGTTAATGCGTTTCGACAAATACTGCCCAACAACATATTAAATGCAGCTGTTTCTGTAGGAAGGAGGTGCAGATTATTCATTGGTCAAAATGGTGCCCAATTCGAGCAGTATTTATAGGATAGTGTTTTGGATTTTTTCATTTGATTATTTTGTCTGATCTAAACAACAAAAGTGTTTATTTTATTGTCTGTATTTTTCATAATTATGATTAAAAAAGACGCTGTGATTGTTTAATTGCGTACTCCAATTCATGACCTACTGTTAGTTTTGCCATATAAAAATTTGCAAAAACTTGTCTTTTTCTTGCATTACTCCTTATTTAAGTGTATGCTTTCATGACATTATTCGAACCGTTAGAAAATGTTCTTTTATAAAAATCAAAAAAATATATAGTGCAATAATCGAATGTAGGCTTTCACGGCCAGTGTTCCATAAAGATGTATCTTTCGGTTGTTGTAACAAACTTTGTTTGTTACAACAACCACGGCAATACCCAACGAAAGATAGATCTTTATATAAAATATAGTGCAATTTGAAAAAAAAAGTTGAATTACGTTTCTCGCGAATTATATCTGATAAACAGATAATTTGCATTGCTGTTTGTAGTCTTTACGAAACCCTACAGTTTCATATATAGATCATTAAAATCAGATGATAAATAAAAACATTACAGCCTTTGGAAATTTTTGTGGAACACCCGGTATACGCATTTTCTGGACGTCGTGTGCTCTATCAAAAGTGCGTACCTATAAAGTGTTTCGTTGTTATTGCGTAAATGATTTCGTCGAAAATATTTGAAGACTGGATATTAGTAGTTTTAAATCCACCTTTCTAAGTTATGTAGAATGCTTTATTTACAACTAGAATGCCTATGCTATCGCCTGAATATTTTCATTCTTGCTCTCTGCACGTGTGAATTCCCATTGTTACGAAATAGGAAACTCAATTTTCTTACATACATTTTAATTTTTTTTTAGTACTAATTTATGTATCTTTAATAGATGTTAGATATTTAATACCTATATGAATATTAGAATACATGTGTGTGTAGTTACCCGATAGCTTGAACAACTTTAATAATATGAAGAACGTTGTTTGGGGGCACCAGCAATAGTTGTTATAATTAATTAAGACATTCATTGAGTATAATATTCCGTACTTGTGCAATGTATTTTTGTTGCATTCAATATTAGATTTAATTTGTTAAATACTTTTTCCAAAATACTATAACAACGATACTTTGCTAACATGTATTAAATAAAATAAACTTGTCAACATTTTTTATGTTACTATTGCAATACACACAAATCAGTTGAAAAATAATAATTACGTCAGTAAACATGCATGAAAATAATTATGATTGTATCAAGCACAAATAAAATTTGATAACTATCCACGCGCAACACTAGAAATCTATATCTAATAAATTTCTAAAATATCTGAAATAATTAAACGACTAACCTCACAATGTAGAATGATAAACATTTATGTTGAAAGTCAATAGTAAATATATACATTATGATTTAATGTTTTTTAACTCGAATATACCAACATGTAACAAAATTTTTC
This sequence comes from Holotrichia oblita, assembly GCA_023690525.1. Lineage (NCBI taxonomy): Eukaryota > Metazoa > Arthropoda > Insecta > Coleoptera > Scarabaeidae > Holotrichia > Holotrichia oblita. Next base: position 20,942,489 of record CM043017.1, read on the forward strand.
TTTGAAATATTTATTTAACTAGCAAACCAAAAAATTCTACAAATACTAAATAAGGCTAATAGATAATATAAACATACCTCATCCACATGTATTAGGTATACAGTTTCAGATTTGCTAGGAAATGTTGGATTTCCAGTAAATCAACTCAACAAAAGTTAAAAAAGATTATTTGAATAAGTAATAGAGGTTAGTGTTTATTGGCGTTTATTTATTATATATTATTTATAGTTAATGCCATTTTGTTTAATTTAACTTGTGAATAAAGCATATATTATGACCTATACAGTTGTATTTTATTGCCTTATTTCTACAAAATAACCACAACTCATCTTCTGCAGTTATGCATATCCATCGTTCATTTATAATAAACATACTGCAAAAATTTGCACAATTCTAAGGTTTGAAATTTTATATCCATTGGATTGGATATAAGGTGGTTTATCTAATGAAAGCAAAATTGATATCTTTCGATACCCCGTGCATATTTTGGATATCTAGTGTGGATGTTAAAATTTGGATTTTTTGAGATGATTTATTGTTATTAGGGCAAAGAGATGATAATTTTACAAAAGCTGGTAGCCAACAACGTTGGCAATAACAAAATTTTTATTTAAATTAAAAAATGAGACTTTATTATACATTTTAAAATTTAAATTCCGGTTAAATCTAACATATAAAATGAAATAAATGATATTTTATTCTATTGAGAGAGTCCTCTTGCAGTAAAACATACGGCTGACTTAAGTTAACTTTTATTGAAAATCTGTTCAAAGAAGTTGTTTCTGTGTTTTGGTCAAGATATTTCTAAAATATGACACTATCTGGTCTTTCCATTTGTTTGAACTTTGTTGGGGTAATATAAAAAAAAATCACGTTAATCAATTTTGCATAGATTTTTTGAATCAATGACGAAAAAGTTTCCTCTATCTCTTTCATTTCTGACTCGTAAGGGAGTGTATCCATTCTAGTCTGATGCTCATCCCTCTCGACTTCCTATAACTCTTCAGTGGTTATCAGTACCTACTGCATTTGTATGTCCGTCCACCATTTCTTCCATATCGTCATCAAATGCATCCAGTTCCATGAATCTGACCAGAGAAGCAATATTCTCCACTATAAAGAGGTCAGATTCGATGTCCTTCTCAGTTACTGTTTATAATTACAAATTTCTCCACGGAAAATTAATTTTTTTTTGTGGAAAACTTCCTGTCAAGTTTTGTCAATGCCATATGCTTTAATTTAAAGTTTCGTTAAATTGCATTCTAAATGACAGGAATCGTAAATGGGGGGAAGTAACACGAGCGTGTGAACGGAAGCATTATCTATTTAGAGGAGAACCTTTAAAGATAGGTTGCTCTCTACTAAATAATTTTTTACACTTGGCTCAAACACAACATTAAACCATTTACTGAGTTATTGCCTCGGTACCCAACCCTTTTGTTATTTGATCTTTACATCACAGGCAGTTGACACTTCTGAATATTATATTTTACAAATGCCTTTGAATTTTCAAAGTGATAGATCAATAAGCGCTTCATTTTGCAATCTTCACAGGCATTGTCACAGAACGAAACATTTAGCCTGTCCTTCATTGGCTCGTGCCCTACCAATAACTTTTTTTTCTTGTGTGATGTAGGTCTTGTTCGGCATTTTCTTCCAAAACGGGCTTGTTTTTCCATAATTGAAAAACTTATTGCAAAATAAAATATGTGCTTTCCACAACTCGGTTCTCCTTGTTAAAATTCGCAAACCAACTATGATTCCTTTTTAAACGACTCGTTTTTCTGATTAGTTCCTGCTTGATTTTTCATGAAATTGGCATGGATTATTTTAGCTTTCTTGGGAATAATTGTTTCTGACTTTTTGAGATGATTTCGTTTTTGGAAAAACAAATGAAAATTTGAGACGACACCCCATAAGGTAATGATAATATTTGTTGCCATTCTCATAATTTTTTTTTTGTAATAAAAACAAAACACCCCGAAAAGTTTTAATTTCAACACTAAAACAGTTCGGAGAATGTCACCAACTTTGTTTTTATTGCCTTTGATGAAGTGTTTGTAATATATGCCATTTTGATAATAACTTCTCCAAACGAAACACCCCTTTATGCTTTAAAACCGATTTTTATTTATTTACTATTTTCGGTTCAAAACTTGATAGGAAAATCGAATATCTGCACATATTTTGCGCCATCAGAACCGGTGCTATTTATTTTCGTTTCGTTACCAAATAGAATCCTTTTCCCTTCTACAATTGCTCAGTTTACATGTTTACCAGCCATGCAAGTCCGTTCTGACGATTCTACTTATTTATAAGGGACGTGTTCCGTCCAACTCGCCTAAATAGATTTGCTTCATTAAGTCTTCTTCTAATACATCTAATTGATAATCCTGAAGAAAAATCAGTGTAATATCAGCAGCACTGAATTCAGGATGCAATTTAGAAAAATACACAACGCGAGTGTTTTTGGCTGTTTTACGGGATCGTGTTCGGCGTGGAATGTTTTCGGTTGTGTAATATTTTTTAAGATGTTGAAAGGTTTGAAATTCTATAGTTTTGAACGATTTTAATGATCGGCCACCTTTCTTATGGACGAATTTCTCCTTCATTTTTAAAAGGATTATGATCATTAAACTTAAAGTTTTTGCTTCTCTATTTGACATAGTATCTGATATAATTCTTTTGTAGGTTAACTTTTGCTTTGACGTCAATATAGCGTCATATTTGAGTGATTCCTATGACGGACATGATGTACTGAAACTATCTATCAGAAACTGACGTTAATCCGTCACGCCTAAAAGACGTGGTTTATTGATGTACAAATGATATCAACATTTGACATACAAGTAACGTCAACATTCTGCGTACAACTAACGTTAACGTTTGATGTGTAAAACACGTCATAATATAATAAATAAATTTTATATTGTCGAATTTTTGGATCTTGTCGGTTACGTCATTAACAGTGTAATGAAACAAAGATATATATGTACGTAAAATATTCGTCACCGACATTTAACGTACATCATAGATAATATATACATTTCATTCTCTATAGATTGGACACTTCTAATAAAATTTTGTTGGCGTGTTTCTGCGCCATCTAGTGAAATGTGTTAAATTTAAAACAGACCATACTGAGGCACGAAAAGCTTGTTTATTATTGAAAATTGAATTTCTAACTTTTAAACTAAAAAACAAAGCGCTTTTATATAGTTTTTGAATATTGTCCTATATTTTCATTAAAAATATTTTTACAAAAATGTTATCTTCCTGGAACACGACGAAATAAAATTTCATTCCCTAACGCTTCTCGTGAAGTTTCAATTTGGATGATATATGTCACGTATACCTGTAATATCGAAACCGAAGGTTAGGTAATTTCTAAAAATGATCTCAAAAGATATTCAAGTTTTAACAATCTCGGAAAGCCACTAAGGGGTACTATTAGAATGTAGGTCTAAACCATAACAGAATTTAATAACACATCTTGTATTTACCTATTAATTGGATGTTGTACACTGCACTCTCCTTGGCGAGAAGTATATTGTATCTGGTGTTATCGGATTGAAGACATTAAACATTTCTTGTACTGCTTCAATTTGTATGGGATAATGCGATATGAAAATAAAGTGTCACTGCTTTATGTCAAAACTAGTATGTCAGCTCTTGTCAATTTAACAGAAACGATAATTTCATCCTTAAGCGGTATTTAACACTACTATATTTAAGGTTTAAACTAAACCACGTCCAACATAATCCTTCATACATATGTACATACATAATCAAAGACCTCTTATACCCGAAGGTGTCGAGGTGCAAAGTTCTCTTAATTTAGTTCCACAGATTCAACAAATTCACGCCACTCTATCCTGTTTCTGGCTAGGGCCTTCGCCTCGTTCCATGTTTTTCCTCTTTTTTTCAGAAGTTCATCCATATTGGTGTTCTACGTTTTTCGGGGTTGTCCTCTTCGATTTTTCCCGATTTTCCTTACCTCTCATACGCTCTTCACCTGTCTAGTTTCATTCATTCTGATCAAGTGCCCCTGCCATTTCAGTTTCTTTTCTTCTACTTTAGTTCTTAATGATTTTGTTGTTAGCATCTGTCTAATGTCATCGTTTCTTTTTTTGTCTGTTCTTCTAGCGCCTAATGTTTTCCTCAGCTACTTCATTTCACTGGATTGTAGTCGTTTTGTTTGTCTTTCATCAAGTATCCAATTTTCTGCTCCATAGGTTAAGACTTGTAAGTATACTGCTTGATACACCGTCATTTTTGTTCTTGTTGTTATCTCTTTTTTATTCAAAAAGTTTTTGTAGAGTGCATAATCCTTCAACTTATATTATATCTTCTCCAAGAATATCACAAAAATTACCATATTCTACTAATACTGTTTTTAAAGACGCTTGCGACACAACATACAAAATCAGAATGACAATATAATGTCATAATGACACTCAATTTCGCGCTTATCATATTTCAAATTTCAAAAAGCAATGCTGGCGACACCTGGTGAAATGTGTGAGTACCAAAACTTTGACGACAGTACACGGGACCTTCTGCCGTATCTATAGTACGTTAGTATTATATTATCTATGACGTACATTAGAGAGAAATGTCAATATGACATATGAGTGGATTCATACTGACATTACTCATGACGTAACGGACAAGATCCAAAAATTCGACTAATATAGACATATCTACTACTTGGTCATACTGACGTTTAGCGAGGATGAAAGTCATCGAAAAAATAAACGTGTTGATCACGTCATTAATTGATCATTTGACTATAAACATCGAAATTGATGTTTATATACATATATAGTTGTAATCACGAAAGATGATCCCTGCGTCACTTACATATAACTCAATCAACGACATTCAAAGAATAATTTTCATATCCGAATATGAATTTGTATGACAAGGACAGCATGGATGACAGTTTGTTTTTCGAAACTTTGCCTAGCACAGACGTACGGGTCGTGCAATTCACTTGAATAAGACAAAGACGAGATTAGTTCGTTGTCTGCGCTTAAGTTATATATTTCTGCTTCTTGACTTAAAAATTTGACATACATTTGACAATGCATCTCCGTAGACATTTGATGGAACTGTCATTGATTTCGTCCTTACAAATACGTATTTGTTTAACAATTTTTTGAACTAATTTTTTTAAAACTAATGGCAATACATAGTAGAACATTACGGTAGGTACAATTGCAACAACTTGTTTTAAATATTTAGGGCCTGTAAATAAATCCCCACGTACTTAATCCAAAAATGAAAAATGTCATAGCTGCCATATTCATTTTGATATTTACAGTATTTAACATGACGCCGAAGTACTGATTTGATTCATACAAATGTAATTGATTACAACTAATATGTATATATTAACTAAATCTATATTTATCTATATTTATACATGTATTAATTTCAGAAAGAAAAGAACAGTCAAGCATCTTCGACTTCTTAAAACTACCAACATTTATGATACCATTCTTCATGGGAAAAGCGGGATTGGATATCACAGAAGCAACTTTCGCGGACGCATCAGTACAAGATCTAATAAAATCCGACGAAAAATTCGATTTAGTGATAGTGGAGCAATTTCTAAACGAAGCTCATAAAGCATTCGCCCATCACTTCAACGCCCCGCTGATAGTTTTCAGCACCGTTGGTTCTTCAGTTTGGATCAATCATTTAGTAGGTAACCCGCAACTTTACGCTTTCACTCCAGATATGTTTCTCGGTTATTCGTCCAAGATGACCTTCTTACAGAGAGTCATGAATACTTTGTTTATAACCTTGACAAATCTGTATAATAATTTATATTTCTTCAGAAAACAAAATGAACTCGTTCAGAAATATTTTCCCAATGCACCTCATCTTAATGATATCATGTATAATACTTCTTTAATTCTAATGAATTCACATGTTAGTTCCAATCGTCCTTTACCGCATTTGCCAAATATGATAGAAATAGGTGGTTTGCATATTAAAGAAGGTGGCAGGTTACCAAGCGATTTGCAAACGTTTTTGGATAATTCAGAAGGTGGAGTGGTATATTTTTCAATGGGGTCATATATAGAAGCTGAAACTATGGATAAGGAAAAACTGGAACATATATTGAGAGCGATATCCAAACTTAAAGTTAATGTTTTGTGGAAATTTGGCAACGAGTCTTTTCCTAATCTACCTAAAAATTTAAAAATTTCCAAATGGCTTGCGCAACAAAGTGTATTAGGTTGGTATGCAAGAGGAACTATGGAAATTATATAATAATAAAATTTAATATCATTTATTGTATATTTAGCTCATCCTAATGTCAAACTTTTTATCACACATGGTGGTCTACTCAGCACCATGGAGTCACTGTATTTTGGCGTTCCATTGTTAGGAATCCCAGTCTTCGGCGATCAAAGGATGAATATGGCAAGATCGGACGAAATAGGAATTTCTACCACCATTTGTTACAACGATCTTAACGAAGAAAATTTTTATTTGGCAATTGAAGAATTGCTCAGTAATCCTAAGTAAGTTTTTTTTGAGTCGATGATAGACTTATAATCCTGTTGTTTTTCGTGTATTTTTTTAGATATTCCGAAAATGTCAAAATCAGATCTAAAATTCTTCGAGACAGGCAAGCTAAACCATTGGAAACGGCAGTTTATTGGGTGGAATATGTTTTAAGACATAACGGAGCAAAGCATTTGCGATCTACAGCTTTAGATCTGCAATGGTATCAGTATCTATTATTGGACGTTCTGATATTTTTGGCAGTGATTTCTGTCATAATATTGGCTATGATTTTGTATCTTGTGAGATATATTTTAAAGAGAAGACTAAATAAATTAAAACAACAGTAAAAAAATAGAATTTATTGTTAATTATTTTTCTTAACTAAATAAATTTTTATGCAGTTTATAATTGTTGTATTACTATTTTGTCAAACATGATTAATTGTCAAAATTTATAAATAAATTGTAAATATGACTACGATGTTTAAATACAGAAAAAAAAATCTTAAAATTGGTATTACTTAATTACAACCAAAGAAGCCACTCCAGAAGCCAAGCCAGAAGGTCAGGGAGATTTAATGCAAGTTGGTCAATAAGTCAAACACTCAGCACCAAATTATTGCTTCTACATAAGTTAAACATTAAAATAATTAAGTTTGAACGTTTGTCAGTTACCAAGTGACAGTGACATACATATGTATATCTTAGCCTAGAGCCCAATTCAAATTTTGCGTTTTACGCAAATATGTATCAGGTAAATAACAATATTTGCGCGCTTCAAAATTTGAAATATTTGCGGCAACTTCAAGAAGTTGTTGATTTAATTTCTTATTAAAATTGGTCATATTTTATACAGTTTTACGTTAAAAAGTTAGGTTAGAAATTTACAATAAAAATACCACATCCTATTTAAATAAATGCAAATTGATTTCAGTAAGACGTTATGATGAATGGTATAAAATGTACATTTTTACTAAAATGTGCTTCCCTTAGAACTCTATAACTTTACCTGGTTCGATTTTAAATTTTTTATTTTGTTTGGCCATAATTTCAATGCAACATTTTAAGTGGCTCATCCTGTATAAATCCTTTTTTCCAAAATAAATGATCTTTATATTTGGATTTTTTTAAGGACTACCAACCCTCAAGACTTAAATTTCAAAATTACTAATTTTTTATATGCTAATATAATAAATTAAATTGTTAATGTAAATGAAGGTGTGTATTTGTATTATAATTAAATAAAATTACTTTAATTGAAGAATTACAAAGCAGAAATATGTGAAATCCTTAAATACAGCGAAATAAGTGAATTTATTTTTAGGGTCAGTACTATGGCAACCCTCAAGCTTGACATGTGACAGTTGACAGTACTAGGTTATTTATATACGAAAATATTTTTAAACTTTCAATTTAATAATACTCTGCGCGAAATACTAAAATGTTCCATATTAATCCTGCTCTTAGTAAATCAACCAGTAAACTTGCTGATTTTGTAGGTAATATTTGTTAGAGTTAATTTCTATTTTCATTCAATTAACTAATATACTGTAATCAATAAATGTGTTGCAGTTGATGCTGATCATGAGTACACAACACCTGCAAAATGTGTGAAAACACCTCAAGATATGCAACTATGGGAGAAATCGGAAGCATATTTTGTAATATTGCTCCAAATATAATAACGTAACCCTCTAATCTGTGATTTAATTTGTAGGAATATGTCGGATTTATTTTAGCCATTAACGAAGCAGTTAAAGGTATAAAATTATCCATGATTAGAGCAGATTTATCAGATACTGTACTAAAATTGATGGAATTGCTTGATAAATTAGGTGCGATGATTGATCAAGTACCTCCAGTTGAACAACCGCAAAGATTTGGGAATCAAGCGTTTCGAACTTGGTATCAAAAACTAAAAGATGTAAGTTATGCTCAAGCGACTGACAGATTTTGATGTAGTTATTAATATTTTTGTGTTTACGTTAGCTAGCGTTTGATCTTTTGAAAGAAGTCCTTCCAAACAATCTTCATCGCGCGATTCCAGAGATAATGATGTATATAATTGACGGATTCGGGAATCCAACTCGTATAGATTACGGTACAGGTCATGAAATCTCGTTTCTCATGTTCCTTTGCTGTTTATTCAAGATTGGTGCTCTGGTCGAAGAAGACAAAGCAGCCGTAGCTTGTAAAGTTTTTGCAAAATATTTGGATGTCGTTCGGAAATTACAACAAACGTACAGAATGGAACCGGCTGGTAGTCATGGAGTTTGGAGTTTAGATGATTATCAATTCGTTCCGTTTATTTGGGGTAGTTCCCAATTAATTGGGCAGAGTAAAATAGAGCCACCAATGTTTCTACATCCAGAGGCAGTCTCCATGTATTACCATGATTATATGTTCTTGGGTTGTATAAGATATATTAATTCAGTTAAGAAAGGACCATTTGCTGAGCATTCAAATCAGTTGTGGGGTATCAGCGGAGTTGCAAATTGGTCGAAAATTAATGGTGGATTGATTAAGATGTATAAAGTTGAGGTAAGATTTCGTTTTAATGAGATTTTCGTGGAAAATGTACCCCTTCTTAGGTTTTAGGTAAATTTCCGGTGGTCCAACATATAGTATTTGGTTCATTGCTTCCTATCAAGCCAGCTGAGGCTAATTCGACATTGAGAAAGGCTAGAATGATGATGACACCGCCATCTTCAGCGCATGTACGCGCTGTAGAAGATGATAAGAGCGCAAGTGTATCTTTTGATGCTAGAAGCCAAGTATCTGATTAGATATATGTAATAAAATAACATATTGTATATACTACATATATTCGAATTTTCTATGTTTTATTTATATTGTAATTAATAAAAAATATATGATATATAGCAATCAGTGTATTACATGATAAATGAATTTCAAGTTAACATGTATTGAATACTGTGTAAGAAACTAGGCAGTTGTAGGGAATGGAATAAGATCTAACTTTGCTGATCTATTATCTGGTATTTGTCGAGAGTCAATTTAAAAGGCACCAAATCTATTTATTAGATCTTCAGTCAAGTCACTCATAAAAATTATGTGACTCAAGGGGAAAAACAAGATTAGGTGGAGTAGAATTACTAAAAGAAAGAATTTCGTTCGGTTTTGAATTTAGTTCTAAACTTCAAGTTACTAATTAGACCGGTATAGTTAATAAAACATCCGCCAGATGTCGCATTGTTGCTTAAGCTCACTCTAAGATCGGGACAATATCAAAGACAATTCATAGACTAAAGTTAGCCCATCACTATAGCCAGTTATAATAAATCTTGTTTTTAATTGTTTGTAAGTCTTTGATATCGAATTTCCAACGTTTCATAGTCAATAGTTCATTACCAAACAATAAAACAAATTCTTATTAGATAGGTAACCAAAAAGACATCAGAAACTGTTCCTATTGGGAATCGTTACAGGAACTTGTTTTATTGTGTATTCATAAACTATCAATTATCAAACGTTGAGAAGTTACTCTAAAAAAATACAAACGACCTGCAAACAATTTAACTTAAAAGAAATTAATTTCGATGGCAATTGTAATCATGAATCACAGAAGAACATTCCTATAGGAAGATTTTATCGTGTATTTTTGGTTGCCTATCTCAGATTTTACAATATTTGATTATTTATTAATAAACTATCAATAATTATCAAACGTTGGAAATTTGCTGTAGAGCACCTATAAACGACTTACAAACAATTAAAACAAAATGTATTATAATTAGCTATAATGAGAGACGCTAACTTTATGGTGTTTAATTTATGACAAATGAATACACGATGAAAGATGGCCGCTTTAAAACATCTAACAGTATATGGACACGTGATCTCTGTAATCGCTCGTGTACGGCGTTTGAGATCTACCCTGTTGGTGTCTGGTTATCGCCCGATAGAGGTCATGGAATTTATCTTCTGAGTTTCAGTCGAGTAATTTCCAGATATAAGGGGTATGGAGGAATTCGTTTGTAGTTTCGTGCTCTTGTATCATACACTAACGAGAACATATAAGTTCGAAACACGTTTCCGTGTGTCAGAACTAAACTTCAAACAGTTCTCTTTATGCACTTTGTGTACGACGTTTGGTTATCGTCAAATCGTTGTCAAATCATGTGCTCTCAATTAGGTTTTAGCATTTCCTTGCAATATGCTGATATAGTTTCACCAAATCCGCTCCAGTCTATGATTCTCCCGACATATAACCACACACTTTTGTATTTAATTTGAGTATATAGAGGACTCTACTTGTATCAATCACAACATTAAAAAGTTAAAAAAAAAACACGATGTCTTGATTGTCTCTGTATTTAATTTATTTTTTACCTCATTTTCATAAAATTAATTATTTAAAAAAGCAATTTTTGACGAGTATGGTGTTAGAATTATTAATAAAATTGATAATGCTCTTCGAACTGCCTAAATTCGAATTATAGTAGTTGTAAAGACTAGTTTTCTGTCATGGAATCTTTCCGATAACAAGAATGAAACCATTCGTGATAAATACGAAAATTTTGTCTTTTGATTTGAGGATAGTTTCGTAAATCACAGGGAAAATCGTTAAATTTTCTAAATATGCAAGATGGAATCTAAACAGGCAATTTGAATTTTTTAAATTGATATTTAACGCCATCTGTTCCATGATTGTGGATTTGGATAAGCGGTAAATTAATACCTAAAATTGCCCGCCAGATGACACTCATAGATAATAACAATATAACAATTGTAATATAAACGAAAACAATCAATAAAGCCAACATTAAAAATTTTGATAATTATCCACGCAAATGCAATTTGCATATTTGCAAATTTATCAAAATGTATTTATTTCATTCAATGAAAAGTGTTTGATGCTTGTTATTCCTAAATATTGGTAGTTTCTTAGTCGTTATAAAAGCTGGTTATTATACAGGGTGTAACAAAATTGATGGATTATTCGTTCAAGACTGAACCACACAAGATGAAAAGTCCCATAAATAAGACGCACATCTATTAGCAGCTGTTTCGTTATATAAAAATTAATAAGCGGGAAATTTGAATTACAGATTTGATATAAAAATCTGTGATGCTAGTACAATAGTAAAAAGGTATTTACATTTCAATTATATCAATATTCTGTTCAATTTTAATGCGTACTTTGGAGGTGGTTCACACATTTTCTCATAAACAATAACAATGTTAACAGGTCGATTTTTTCTATAATTAAAATCAATTATTTCTTGGAAATTTAAATTAAATGTTGTTTGCCACTTTAATAAATACATTTTTTAAATAATTTTCGATTGCATATCAATATCGTAAATATAAATACTTTACCTACCTGCTTTGAACGTATCTGATTTCTACGAAAGAGGACATAATCATGTTGTAGATAGTCTTATTAAAGTGTAATGTTCAAAAGGTTTTTGCACTCGAATATCCTTTGAGCAGCTATACCTATTGTTTCTTAATTATTGATATCTGATTGATATGGAACTACTTATAATAAAAGTAACAATATTATAACAACCAGCACATCTGTACAGACACAGAAGGATATTTAATTTATTACCCAGGTAGGTTGGTGTGACGTTTTGGAAATGTTCTAATATTACAAAAATTAAACATTATAATCTAGGTAACGTTACATAGTTTAACTTTGTAAACGTTATACTGTAATGTACCGTAAATGTTACATGAGAAACATTTTATTAATGTTTTGTAGAATTGATACTGAAAAATTTAAAAATGCAAAATTTTTTCCAGCAAGCTGGAACTTAATAAAGGAAAGGTGGGCTTCCGTCTTTTCACACGATTAACTCCACTCCTGGATCCTCTTCCTCTCTTTTATGGGGCGGATTTTTTGGTAGTCATTATTGATCAATCGCTCTTTCAAACACTGGTGTGTGTCGTTTCTAAGTCAATTTTTGGTCTAGAATCAATCCCAAATATCTTGTAGTAATCGGCTTCAAGGGAGCCTACACTAACAATAAGCCTTGATCAGTACATTTGGCACTTGCATTCTGGATTTTATTGATTTCAGAAGGTTATATAAAACGGTAACTTTTCGTATCAAGTAGATACCTAGACGAGATATAGAATGTACTTAATTGTACTTTATTGAAGGTGGTTAATTAGTTGCGTGTGCGTTTTCTTTCTTTGCTGGCTGACTGTTTGGATAATAGTCTCGATTTCGTCCATGCTAATTGTCAACTGTCAATTTGATGATTTTAAATATTGCAGTGACACCGGACAAAGTATATTGCCAGAAGAGCAAGGAATGCTGTTGTTTAATTGTTAATAACGACTTTATTTTACAAGAAAGATCAGAGCAACATACTTGTCGTAGTGCCATACATAATTAAAACACACATTTTTGCTTGAAAGAATAAAACTTTATTTAATAATTTTACATTTAAAATATATGCACAGCTGTAGACATAAAATCAGTGCACTTTCAAGAAAAATTGTAAACTTGAGATCAGAAAATTTGTCCGTTCATTTCGATGTTTAACGAAATTTACATATGGTGAACCAATCTTGAAGTTTGGATGTTATTGTCAAGTATCGATAGATCGAGAACCATTTAACAGTCCAAAAAATGATCAGGACATTAGATCTGTCATATTTTGTGCATTAACTTTATCAGTGCGCTAATTACATGTCTGCAGCTGCGTGTAAATCCATATATTGCTAAGTATGAGTGTAATAAATATAAAATACGAACTATAAATACCATTTGTAAAAATTGTCTAAAATTTTTGTTATCACATTAATCTCATATAAATGTATGATATGTCATAGAATCACATAGTAATATCACGGTCTCGACTTTTATGTAGATATAAGATCCAAATTAACAGACATATCAATTCAATCACAACAGAAAATTAAGTCATATATTGCCAGATATAAGCTGAGAATTAGAGCCACTAAAGCTTATAAGTACTTCAGAAATTAAAAAGCTGTCTTTGCAGTAAAGTAATTAAAATATAAGTGCAACATATTTGATTCCTTCATTGTTTACACGGAGGAAAAAGAACATTGTAAAATGAGGAAAAATAACTGTTTTAAATCCAAGAACATTAACAATAGGATGTGTGATTTCAAGGATGGGCTCGGTAATACCAACACCACAACGTTTGATTACTCGGGAGACGTGATTCCAGAGCACAGGGGCTCGAATACCATCTGGCATCAACAAGAATGGTATTCGGTTGATGATGAGAGACTATACGCTCTCGAAACACGTGTCCCGAGTAATCGAACGTTGTGGTGTTGGTGTTACCGATGTTTTATCTGTAAGTAGGGTGTGTCTGAAATGATAATGGATTTTAACAAACGGTATGTTACAAAATACCACGTGCAATTCTATTAAGACCACTATATCTTTTGAGCAAACAAAAATAGCGTTTCAATAAAATGCTTGCAGGTACTTGATCACAGTTAACCGATTGTGGAAAATAATGCAGAAATAAAAGCACTTCCTTATCTGTGTAGCATAAAAAAAGGAATTATGTTTCGATAAAAACTAGATGACGTTTCATGTTTTAACAACGATACTTCTTGTAAACAAGTAAGAATTAAATATGTTGAAACACAAAATATGTAAAGGAAACTATTTAGCTTTAAAATAAAATAAGAAATAAAGGTTACTTTCGATGCCGATGAAGAAAATTATCACAATGGCTCAATATGCGTGAAACTAAACAAAGTTTTGAAAAATTCTTATTAGCTTGAACTTTTCTAGGTTGAGTGAAATATCATACATACTAGCAGCGAGAATAAATGCTTTGCGAGTACAATTACCTGTATACATATATACCGATCAAATCTTGCACCTACGGTGTTCGGCTTAATCACCAACAAAATGAGCTCGAGAACTCGAAAGCCATAGCATCTAGAGTAGTGCTATCCGGGACTTTTTTGTAAAAAATTTCATGCTCTACAAAGAAGGTCTGACAATTTTTTTGTTATCTTGTGCAGTTAAAGCTGGATTCGCGAAAAAGGGAAAATATCGCGAAAAAAACCCATAATTTTCTCCTTTCTTTGTAGACAGGTTTAACGACACAATATATCGAAAAACGTTCGATATTTTTTATAGAGCACGAAATTTTCTACAAAAAAGTCTATGAGAGCACTATTCGAACTGTTATGGTTTTCCAGTTTTCGAGCTAATTTTGTTCGTGATTAATCCGAGTCCCGACCATAACTGTAAGATTTGCTCGGTATATCATAGTCACAGTTTTGAGCAAGTGTTACGATCCGAATTCTAACGGTTGCAAAACTAAATATGTCAAGAGCGAAATAAATATCCCAATCTGCATTCTAGGCATCAGTTCTCTTCCTGATAAACTCAAAACAAAACTGAAGCAAAAATGAAGGAGAACTGCACAATAAATATTATTATAATTATAAATACATTATTACTACTTATATATCTTAATAAAAGACTAAAGCGGCCCCTAGACGATCAATATTTTCGTCAATATTTTGCAACAATAATTGATATTGTACAATAATATTGACCGTTTGTAGATCATATTGAAAGTTCGTGCAATATATTGAGTCAATCAAAATTAGCTTGATATTTATTGTGCAACTTGATAAATATTGTTTCGTCTGTAGGCTATATTGTGCAATATTGGTTCAGTTTGAATGTTGCAGTCGTACAGTGCACATCAATCTATTATTTGAGATGGCTACAAACAAAGAAAAGGCAAATAAAGAGGAAAAAAGAAAATTCATTGTAGAATGCATAGAGCTAAATATGAAACTTTACCTGCATCTACGTTTCTTTTTCTCCTTTTTTTTTCAAAGTTATAATTAAAGCAATGGCTGCACAACTTGTTTTATTTCTATTCCACATGTTGACGCCAAAAGTGTCTGTCAAACTCTTGATCGAAGAAGAACTGCACAATAAATATTGTTATAATTATAAATAATATAATATATCTTAATAAAAGACTTAATACTACTTGTCGCAAGTATAAAAAAAATCTTTTACACTTGTGAGTGCACAGCCTCTCGAATACATTTTTCTAATCATGACGTAATAGATTAATTGTAACAGCGTTATTCACGACGCCAGATGTGTATGTATGTATTCTACAATAATCAGGATCATTTCTGTTTTGATTTTTTTTAGAAATAAACAATGTTACTTTAGTTTTGTTCATAGTGTTTGCAATAAATTCTTCATCGTGTGGATAGTCAACGGGTACAGAAGTATAATCAGTAGAATTGGTGGCTGTAGTATGATTTCTGGTAATTAGCATTTTTACACGTGTCAACCCCTTCTAGAAAAAAAAATTAAAGAAATAGTTAATAAAAAAACTGTAGCATTTTTGGTATTGTGAACGCATGCTGAGTGTCTCAATATTCCATGTTTGTCTGCTGCCTGTAATAAAATACAAGACTGGGGTATGTTTTCAACTTTTATTATGTAACGCCCAGTAAACTAATCAGTCTCAGTAAACTAATCAGTAAGTAAACAGTCTGTTACATCTCTGCAGTGTTTCAACTAGATTACAACCATCTGCATGCTGAAGCATCATCATTATATAGATAGGCTATTGAAATCAGTATGTCATTCTTTCGAAGTGTAAAGAACATTTTTTTTGAGCCTCAACTATGTTAAGTTTTATGCCTACAAAATCCCATTCACAAGAAGCTTGACTTTTTTGTTTTTATCATTACTATCGACATGCGAATTTTGGTTTAGACGGTTTAAAAGTGGTGAATTTGATACAAGCGATAAAGAGCGTGAGGGAATAAGGCTAGCACCGTTGGAAGATGCTGAATTAGAGGCTTTATTGGACGAAGACATGTGTCAAGCTGAAATGGAGCTTGCTGAAATTGAGTTGGGATAAACTGAAACCAAGAAGCATGGAAAGGCGATTTTGAATGTCTGAAATGCTCCTCAATGGTACACAGGGAAATCTTTTCTGCATCGTATCGTTACTGGAGACGAATAATGGATCCATTCTAACAAATCTAAACGCAAGAAATTATATGTGAGGCTTTTCTAATCCGGTATACCCACTCCAAAGCCGAATATCCATAGTTTGAAGATGATGCTGTATATTTAATGGGATCAGAAGGTGCGGTGTATTATAAACTGCTAAAACCGGGCGAAACTATTAATAGAGGACGCTACCAACAACAATTTATCAAATTGATGCGAGCATTGAACCAAAAACGGCCGCCCAACGGGTGCCCATGCACGAGTCCTGTTAAAACTTATTTGGAAAATAGTGACCGCTCGGACATTGCTCCTTCTGTCTATCACTTGTTTCGATAAATGCAGAATGCCTTGTTCAGAATCTGCTTCACTTCAGTTGAAGGTATCTAAAATTTAGCCGATACGTTCTTGGCCTCAAAAGATGAGCAGTTCTATTGGGACGGAATTGATGTGAGCCCTTAAAGATGGGAAAAAATTGTAGGAAAATACTTAATAAAATATGTTGTACCAATTTTTTTAAAGTAAAGCACATCCAATATACCGAACAAGTTATTGTATAGACAAATTTGAATTACTTGGAATCGCATAAGCTTTGTTTTTAGAAATATATTTGCCAACAACGTATGGAGGGGGAGGAGGGGTCAAGGTCAAGAGACAGCGATAGCTTCGCCATAACTGGTTGCATATGACCATGTGCATGACCATGTCCAACCACTTGCGTTTGCTGGTATATGTAGATATAATAAATATTAGTAATAAAATAAAGTCGCAAATATGTTGTATATCGATTTAGTAAAGTTTTTATTTATTTATAGGAACATTTTGTGTTATCTGGGAATGTTGTTAAAATTTTATTTTATCACCTTTTTCTCACAATTCAAGATCAATTAATTGATCTTGAAAAAACTACTTAGAATTAAAACAAAAACAATATGTAAAATATGATGATAAATATGATCTTTGGAGATATAATTTAAGTAGGATTTTCGATTAGGTTTTTTTCTGTTATTGATTTGTGAATGTACAATTTGTATACTTATGTGCAAAGAAACTTAAAATTCTACTTTGTTTTCTAATTAGTTGTATGGTTTATTGGGTAAATATTTAAGAGATATCAGATCATTTCCATATATTTTTAACTAATGGAGTTAGTAATTTAATATTTATGTTGGTCACGGTATATCGCCTATCTCTTAGTGACTGCCTTCAAAACTATTAATAAAAACAACACGGAAAAAGGATAGCATGATAGGCTATACATATGTATTATACAGGATGTTTCCTAATTGAATGTCAATATTTTAGGGAACGATTTTTTGGTCCATTTTAAAAAGAAAACTTCATATAAACGTAGGACCTAAACGTCTTAACTTTTGAGCTACAGGGTGGTCAAGTTTTCAAAAATAAATAGTTTTTCATTAATTTCTGTAATTCTGCTTTAGATATTTTAATGAATGTGGTATACGTGTACTATGTATCAAGAGGCATTAGTGAGTGGAATTTCAGCTACCTATTTTGACAGACGTTTAGGTCATGCATTCATATGAAGTTTTCTTTTGCAAATTCAATTAGGAAACACCCTCTATGTATGTATATGTTTTACATCGGACGAAGTGAAAATGCGTTTTTGGGGGCCGATATATAAACTGACTGCACTTTATCTGTCAATTACCTGCTATCTAACAATTTGCATACAGAAAACATGCTATCCATTAGAGAACTGTCAATTACCGAATAATATTTTATTGATACTTTATGTAATGAGTAATACACCAATCCTATGTTCTATAGTTCACAAAGTAATAAGGAAGAACTCAATTACTTTGACTCATTTTTTTTTAAATTAAGAAGTTTAGGAGTCGTTGCCTGTTGTTCTGGATTACTAATGTTTGTTCCAAATTTGTTTATTGTTGCCCACACTCTCCCCTTCCCTTTGAACTTTTGATAGTTGTTCGAGATTCAATTTTAGTCTTCTAGTATGTCCACGCAATAATTGTTATAAATAATCGAACTTGTTTCAAACTGTTTCAGGTTTATTCTATATTCTTTCAATGTTTTAGTTTTCTACCATGAATACTGCATGAAATAATTGATGAATTAAAAATGAAATTTTGCTCTCAAAGAACATTGTCGCAGAAAAACAGATTCGATTATGTTCACACTTGTTTGCTGAAAATCTAGTAATAGGGAACAGGAACATTTTTCAAATTATATATAATCACATGTTTAGATGAATTTAAAAATATGGACTCGTATTTTTATTTATTTTTAAAAATTTTTTAAATTATTTATTGAGATATAAATGTCTAGTTTTGTTTTTCAGCGCGTTTAGGAAAACGGGGCCAACTATTGAAGTACAAAGACTACTAACGTCACGCAATACCATAGGGTATTTTTTGCGTTGGCTGGATTGCAATTTCGACGTATATTTCTTTTTTAGTTATTGGCTACCATGAACATTGATCTGACGTGACAGTCGATGATGACAATCATAACATTATTTATCTAATTTTCAACCAGTTCTGAAGTAACTTTCGACTACAAAATTTTTGCGTTGCAATTCCAACATGTTGAATAAACAATCAAATGTAAGTTTCTGTAATTGAGGTTTGTCACTGACAGCTGTTACAATTTGACACTATCACAGTGTCGTCAATCTTGCTAAAGAAAATACTTTAAAACTTTATGTTGACATGCTTGATTTTTAAATTCAAATGTGTCAAAAATTTGACAGGGTAAATGTCATTAATATTAATTTATTCACAGTTTTTCAGGGTTGCCAAAATAAATATTTCCTTCAAACATTTATTGTCACTCGATAGCTAGCAGTATAGCCAAACTACAACACTGTCCCCAACTGTTAGTGAAACGACATAAAATACAAATAAAATTTACGGATTAATAGATAAACTATTCCCTATAATTCACGATAGTATTATCACATCTTGACTTTGAAACATATGTTCTGTTTCCTATTCTTTCAAATTTTTAACAAGAAAGGAATCTAAATAAGCGTTTAGGAACGTTAGTAATTTGACAAAGAAACCTTTACCTTGAACGCGATCTGTTCATTCTGCCAGAAGATATAGATCAGTCCTACCAAAAACCACCCATTAAGCAGTACATAAACCAAACATGTGATCCTTGCAAAAGCTTGATCCATAGATTTTTCTTTACAATCATGGGATAGTGTAAATGTAATGTAAGCGTCAAATATCGTTAAAACTGGAATGATAAGAACAGGTTATTGTCGAGAATTGTTACTCGAGTTTATTTCGAATTTACCCCCACATGAAAATCCGGCTATATAATGGCTCCATTTCGTTACAAAATCGCATCGACAGGTTCTGCAGAATCTTAGAATTGGATACATTAATTTACTTCTCTAAAAATAAATATAAGTAAATATCTTCGCATTATTTAATAATTTTATAGCCTTATTTACCATGGAAGTAGAAGAGTCATTGTTGGGAGAGTGTGTTGTTTCTAAATCTGAAACAAAATATATTTTTAAAGCTTTAATTTCGCTAAATCGAAAAACCTTGACAACTACTGTGAATGCAGTAGTGATGAGTAGTTATATTTTAATTTTGAAGGACTTAACATATCCCGAATTACTAGATTTCTTTTAACACTTACCGTCGCAAAGAAGCTCTATCAAAGTCTTTATTGGAGAGCATAGGTAGAAACCGCATAAACTCAAAACTACAGAGGCTAGATATATTCGCTAAAAATAAATGTACATACATAAGTAAATAATTTACTATTAGTCAATAACTTATTTACCTTGAAACTAAAGAATTCGTAACTAACGGACCGTACCTGTTCCAAACCTGAAACAAGAGATTTATTAAAAATATTACCATACTGTAGAATGAGTATCGTATACTGATGCTTTTATGCGACAAAAGGTGACCGCCTAATTTGTGTGTTAGTACCGTAAAACGTATAATTAATCTCTATATATCTGTAATTTTGCAGATGTATATTAAGTGCTATATTAAGTGTGTATAATATTTCGATTTGTTTAACAAATTTTTTAAATCATGCTTTCCAAGATAGAATTATATTTGAAAACAAAATCGCGATAAAGAGAATCCTAACGCTGCTGTAATAAAGTTTTTAAGTGTCAAGGAAATACATGTTTAGTGAAATTTGTTTCAGGAATTTTAAAGACAATAGAGATATATTTATCTTTGCAAATGTGCCAGATGTAAATGTGATAACTGAACTTGAAATAAAATATCTCCTATCTGAAGCACTCATATGTCGGGCTGAGCACATACTTCACTGAAGTTGCTTCTTTTGTTTCATGTTAAGTGATTTTTAGTTTGAAAATGTTTGGAAAATTGACCTTTCCGCACAAGTGCGGGAAGTAAAAAATTTGCTTTCAAGGAATAAATTATTATTAAATTCATAAAGTATAATCTGGTCTATAACAACTTGTAAATTCCTCAAAATTAATTAAAAACGGCAACGGCGCCATCTATTACATAGCTATATTGTTAATTGCTAAATCCTTACGAAATTTCAGGATACAATTCACAATGGAAAAAAATATTTTCTTGGAATTGACGACATTTTAAATAGATAGTTATCTTAAAGGGGTAAATTGAATATAATAGAGGCCTTAAGATCCTCTCCTGAAGCACCCTAGATATGACAAGTAATTGATTTGATAAATCACCTAATATATAGACCTGATGAACAGAATTTGCTCAATAAGAATGAAAGAAATTTAAAGAAGCTTCACTGAAACCAAATAAAGCTCAAAATAATTTCTTTTTTAACCTAAATCATTTAAATACATCTTTACAAGGCCCAAATATCAACATTTACTCTCTAATAGTTGTATGAAAGTTGTTTTTAAAGAATACTCTTTGATTCAATTTTAACTCTTTCCACTTGTCGGTTAAATAAAATAGGAATTGATTAGAAATCAATTTAGCCCAAGTGGAAAGATATTTGGAATTAAAAGATGAGTAACTTACAGGTCATAATAAGGTATATAAATTTTGACTCAGTGTACGAAATGGGGATTTGAATTTGTCAAACAAAGCTATTAAAGTTTTAGTACCCTGTTGTGCAACATATGTGAGCAAGAATTTTCAAAATGCAATTACTTAGAAGATAAATACAGAAAACAGTCAAATGTCGAAACTTGATCAAACATTAATCCAAAATTTAAATTTATCTGCTTTACCAAACATGCTCAAATATCCTATTATAATGAGTGCTCAGTTTAGTGCTCTGTTCTAGTTTTATATTAATATTTGCCTATAGATGTTTGATGATTGTGTTTTTTAGTATTATTATATGGACTATTATGCAATACGAGTATACCAAATAAATTTTAATAACAACCAAATGTTGTTTTGCTTACTGCTACTACTATTTTTTTCGGTATTCCAAAAGGTGTTCACAATGAAAAAAAGTGGGTATATTAATTAAACGAACCGGAGTATCCTATATTTTTCTACATTATATTGAACAAGTATGCTAGTTTTCCGAGAATTATTAAGTATTGCTTTAATATCACTGCACAGATGCTGCAGAATATGCGTTGGGCTGACGTTTTGATCGAAATTTCTTCAATTGTGTGGAGGTTGGTGGTGGTTAATTCAAACATTTACTAACGTGACATACAGTGCATTCGTAAAGTAGCGGATAAACTCAATAAAAATTAAAAGAAAAGCTTCACAAAAAGCCCCCAGACCCGACGATTTTTATTTTTGATTTAGATTTTTTTTAACAGATACGACGTCATCGTTATTTTTTTAAGATACCTCCCATTTTTTATTGCAGAATTTGAAAGCACAGATCTTTTTACATAGGTACGACAAAGTAAATGTGGACGGTGGTTACATAAGTATTTCCACGTGAGCAAATCGTGTTTAGTACTTTTGCTAGATAAAAGCAGTGTAATCATGAGTTTATCGAGTACTTAGAAACTACTTTACAGTTATTTAGTGAAAAATGAGAAAATTAACAGAACGTGAAAGGATTTAAATCTTATACAACTCACTCTAATCAACCACCTATTAGCCAAATCATGGTAAGCAGAGTTCAAGCAAAATTTCTATAAGATATGTCTACATCACGATGTATTAGAAGATGATTTTGATCAGCGAAATGAATTTTGTGAGTCAATGCAACAATTGTGCAATGATAACGGTAATTTTGTAAAGAGAATCATTTGTTCTGATGAGGCAACAAAATTGTCGTTATTGGAAAACCGAAAATCCTCATTGATTCACGAAATTTCACAGGCGAAGCCCTCAAAAAGTGATTGTATGGTGCAGTATAGTTGACGACAGAATTCCTTACTTCTTTAAAGAGACTGGTGAGAGACATTTGGATTCTCTGTAAAATAAATTCATCTCTACGCTAATACTTTTGAATCCGGATTTAAATTTGCACCAGCACTACGCTTTACCAATTCGAAACCTATCGAACCTATTTCAATAGATAGAAGAGGAACGATTGAGTGGCCACCCAAAATTTAACTTCTTTGGATTGTACATTGTGGGGACACTTAAAAAGTAAATGATACGTGACTCAACCAACAAAGTTAGGAGTTTTAAAAGTACAAATATGCCAAGAAATTAGACATATTACCGCAAATGTCATCGACAATGTTCAAAAAGAATTTCTTCAGATTTGGTTATTGTCAGATTTTTAACGACGCTCAAATCAAATATTTAATTTAGATAATTATTTTTCATTTTTAACTTTTACGCTAATTTTCTCCACAATGTCTTTATGTACCGAATCCGAGGGTTGATTTGAAAAACTCCCCTTTTAATTTTTATTGAATTTATCCCCCTACTTCACGAATAATATATATATATATATATTTTTACTGTGTTTTGAATTGTTTTTAGTTCAATCTTCCTGTAAATGTTCTTCTTAATAATTTTGTGTTTTTTTTTGTAATGAGTGCAGCTACAGAAGGTTCGTAAGCTATATTACTTGCCAAGATTACCACACACTGATTGCTGTGTAAATTGTGGGCATAAATGTATTTCCACTATTATTACATATTATCTTGCCGTCAATGTAGCCCTATTAATATAATACTAATAAAAATACTGCCGTAGTATAAGAGTTTTATATTTTATTAAATAAAATTTACACTAATTTTGTTTGTTTCGTAATAATAAAAAAGCAAACCATATATGCATAAGGAGCAATGATAAGATAATATACAAACACCCATAAAATAAAAGTCACTTTAAATTTGAAATAGATATGATGAGATAAAGCTCCAGTATCGATTGATTCATAATGAAGACTTCTACTAAAACTCTTTCAGGCATATTTTTGTGGATCTCTTCTTTATTAAACTTTATTGATCAATACTGATCGCCAGATCCCTACGTTTATAAGATGTAAAATATATATGTAGCTACATACTGGGTTTTCTAAGAATTAGATAAGATAACAGCCTTTTAGAAATTGTTTACGTGATTTATCACGTGATCAAATTTAGCTTGCGATTTTTAGATTTTAAGAGTAACCAAGAAAGCTTTGCATTGTGTAAGATAATTTTTTCCGTTTGGAATTAAATATCCCATACATTTGATCTGTTTCAGAAGCTGACACTTTGCGAAGTTCAACTCAAGCCCGTATTGGCCAACGACAAAGTTTCTTTGTATATCATTTCCGATCTTCTGGGAATAGGTTCTATTTCAATATAATTGCCATTTCCATATTAATTTATTTTGTTTCACTGACTTTACATTTTCTAAATTATTTGGTGTTCCAGGAAATGGCTACCAAATCAATAAATATATTCGTGATTGATTTGCCTTCAATAAGTTTGGCGATAGTTATCTTTGCTTGCAGCGATTATCACTTTTCTGATTGTTTAAATAACGCATTCCTTATCATGACGTTCGTTCCCGTGCATTCTGTATAGTACATAAACATGAACACTGAATTTTATTACTAATCCATTATACTACCTCCATCCAAAGTCGACGTGATAAATTGGTTCGACACTAGCGTCGGTTTTCCAATCTTGCTAAAAGTGCAACTGTTGCTTATTGCTTCGTTCTATGTATTGTCATGTTATGTCATTTCGATAATTTCCAACAAAATTCGTTAGAGTAATATATCAAACACTCTTAATTTGGGATAAATTGAATTGTCAAAATTACACGTACACACATGCTACTGCTATTTAGAAACACTTCAAAAAAGGAGGTCAAGAAAAAGCAAGAGAGGGAGGAACGTGTTTGAAAAGTTGATCGAAAGTCAGGTGAAGGAGAAAGGTTCTTTATTAAAAGAAGGAAAGACATTAATAAAATAGAAAGTCAAAAGTTTGAAAAGAAGATTGAACAGTAGAGAGACAGGTGAAGGAGAAACGTTTTTGAGAATTGAAAGAAAAAATATTTGGATTGATTTAGGGAAAAATGACGGATGGGAGAATGTAAAAAGGAAAAGAGTTTGGATAATATTGAAAAGTGAGAAAAGAAAAAGAAGAAAGAAAAGAGTAGAAGAAAAAGAATAGATTCAAAGGAAGGAAAAGGAAAAGAAGTAGAAGCAGGAACAAGGTGTTTTGGGGATAATTTATTTACATATTCACACACAAATAATTAAGGTAGGAGAGGGTGGTTTCAAAATTATTGTAAAGTGTTTAATACTCCCTCTGTCCCAAAATATGGTATACATTTCTCTTTTCTATTTGTCCCAAATTATGGTATACAAAACTTTGAAAAATGCTTTATCGTATTTATAACACTATATAATTTAAGCTGTAACTTAATTTAAATGTAACATATAATACATTAACGGAAATTTTACATATTTAAACACAATTTAGCTGTTTCAATGGCAGTTTGGCTGCACGTAATAGAAACAATCGAACGTTGAAGTCGTTGTCTCCTGAAGCCAACATGGTTGACTCCATGCATTTTTGTAGTGTCAAGAATACATTATCTAACTTTCCTTTTGTTAATGTGTCAAAGGTGTTTTCAACACAAGTTATTAATTCATCCATAGTTTTTGGCGATGCGAAGAATAGCATTGAAGAAACCAAGATCTAAAACATTCAAATCAGGGCGATTCGGTGGCTGTGATTCTAATTTAGTACACCATCCATCTATTGATTCTTCTATAAGCAATTCTGCATCGTTGTCACAAGAATGCTTTTGCGTTATCTTATTGAACGTAAATTGTCTTGGTTTTATGCGCTTTTGGAAATTTGGCCAGAGTCCTGTTTTGCCGTTAAAATATTGTTTTCTGGCACTATCATAGCGTGGCCTGGCAACTGCAGCCATAAACATAATTTTAGTTATGAAGCGTTTGCTTTTATAGTACCTTTTGGTTCTGCTTCGTCCAGCATGATGTAGTGTGACCTTTTTAACTTGCGATAAGTAAAACCACTTTTCGTCTATATGTACGTAGTCGTACATGTCCTCAAAAAGTCGATTTGGTTTAACTTTCGACAACTAGTCTCGTTCTTTTGTTACCATCCGTCAGTATTGGATTCATTGTTGAGGATATTCTTTTGAAGTCTTGTCCTTCTTTGAAAATGAGAAAAATGGTCGATTTTGGAATGGAATTTCGGCCAAAATTATGTTTTTCTTTTTATTATATTTGATTTTAATATTGAGCACTATTAGAGTATATTTTAGTTTTTCTATATCGAGGAATGACTTACCTTCTTATCTGTTTCGAGACTGGTATTTCGCTTTCACCTTAACATAACCAAGAATAGCAATAAAATTTCAACACCATCCAATAAGATTGAAATAAAGTGATTTAATACACATTTCTATATCCACAAGTATCAATCACCAAAGCAACTTTCACATAATGGAAAAAAATCTCTCAAAATGTCATCGTCTGTTCTAGATCATTTATACAATGATACGATCTTTGGTTAAAATATTGTTGGTAAACTAAGAGATCTTCAATATATTGATCATCGTTCTCAATAATGTTCAACATTTTAGGGGGCTTGGGAATACAACGACAGGACTGTGTACAGAAACGTTTTATTTCAAACTTTCTATAGCTTTGCTACTTTCTTGTCAATGTTTGTTTTGGTTTTTAAAGTAGGAGATGTTCACGAAAAAAAAAGAAATTGTAATTTGTTATAAATCTGTTGTTATAAAACTGATTTAAGAATTTTAATTTGCTAATACTAATCAAAGAGATATTTTTTTAATTGCGAAAGAATGTTTACTTGTGCATATTTAAATAGACGATTTGAAAAAGGGCAAATCTATTGGAATATCTCTTACTATCAATTGTTTTATAGGTGATAAGATAAAAAACATGAAGGAAGTGACGCATGTATATTATCAAGTCAAAAATAAAATTCTCAAAGGCGGTAGCAGAATTATTAAAAACTGTTTTAGGAGGCTACGTTTAAAACTGATGAATTATTTTAAATATTCTCGTTGACTGTTCTAAGTAATCCTTATTATAGTCACAAACATGTTAGACGTAGTTATCTTAATGCTGTAACATGCCAAAACTGTGACTACTCGCGAAATATAATAGATGAATAAAACGATTTTTTTTTACCACTTTGTTTTTAATTGTGTACGTGCATCGGTTTGAGTATGAGAATATTTATTTATTTTTAATATTATAGGTATACTCGGTTATCTTATTTCTGAGAATAATTCATGTTACATTCTTATGATAATATATGTACCTACTTCAAATTACAACAGGAAATTAGTGATATCTGGTTATAGTTCCTCAAATAGCCTCCTTGAATTAATTTCATTGTAAGAAAAAAGAAAAAGAAAATTATTAAAAATAATTTTAATACTTACATTCTCCAGTTCCAATTGGCAATATGTATAATAGTACTTCAGACAATAATACTACGAAGAGCATTAACCAGGCGTTGATAATAACTTTGGTAACTTCTTTAAGACTCATTATTATATCTGCAAAAAAGGAGAACATATTGTAGATTTATATTAAAAAAAAATTCACATTTTTGTTCCATTTTGCAATTTAACAAGAGATTAGTTAAACATTTTTCAGTCGTTAATCTTGAATTTGTTCAATTTGCAAACTCACCGAGTTTAATCAAAGTTGACAACTTTTATTGTGAACCTTACAACATCAACATCATCTCAATGTTTCGAATCGAATTAATTCGAACTAAGCAGTGCAAATGAGGCAGAGGATTCATTCATGATGACCTAAAGTGTAGAAGACTTCTAAAAGCACGAACTGAAGAAATCATCAACAAAGTTGAAGATATGATGTTGATTGACAGCCGAGTAAAAGTTTCGGTTAACAACTATAGAGAAATAGAGATGTCAGAAACGAGTATTTTTAAAATTCTACACAGCAATTCTACATCAGCACGATGGACAGCAA
Organism: Holotrichia oblita; assembly: GCA_023690525.1. Lineage (NCBI taxonomy): Eukaryota > Metazoa > Arthropoda > Insecta > Coleoptera > Scarabaeidae > Holotrichia > Holotrichia oblita. The sequence goes on from CM043017.1 coordinate 20,970,338, forward strand.
GGTTGCTCAGTCCGAAACAAAAATTGTGTAGACGACAAATTTGTGAGGAGAATTTGACTCTTTTATCACAGGATGAAGACTTCTTAAATAGAATTGTAACTGGGGTAAAATTTAGGTACACCAGTGGGACTCTCCTTCAAAACAATAGTCCATGCAATGGGTTCATAAGGGCTCTACCCCGTCTAAGAAGGCAAAACCATAATTTTCTGTGGGGAAAATTGATGGCGACAATTTTGTGAAACGTGGAGAGGATTATCTTAATTGAATACATGTCAACAGGGAAATCAATATCGGGAAATGTCTACAAAGACACAATTTTGCCTGGAAAACTCTGCTTCTGCATGACAACAACATATTGAAATAAAGATATTTTTAGCGTTAACTTTAACCGTTTTTTTAATAAAACGATACAACTTGAATTTGCATTACTTCATTAAGTAGGTACTTTTTTTAGCTTCATCAGAATGTTATCATTTTTATCTTAGCGGATATCATTCATTCTGATATACCTGCATATGTATGTATGTACGTTGTAAAAGCAGAATAAAATATAATAAAAGATACTATATTAGCGAGAAAGATTTTTTAGAAACAATAATGAATATAAAACAACGGCGTAATCTGTACAAAACGCTCACATGCTACATTTATACTAAAAATGTGTGTGAATCATCAAGGTGGAAGAAAACACAAACCTCAGCAATGTCACTTTTAAAATATGTTTATGGCTAATGCCCTTTATATCTGATATGAATATATACTTTCTCTTTTGTTAATTCTAAAAGTACTAGATAAAATAAAAAATAACTTAAAAATAATTACAATTATTCATACACTACTGGTCACAGAAGTATGAATACTTAATTGAAATTTATGAAATGTTTGTATAACGGCTCCGTACTTTCTATTTTGCAATATCTTTATTATTTATTGAGATATAATTGTTAAAAGTTTCGTTTTTTAGCGCCTTTAGGAAAATACGGCTCCAACTATTGAAGTACAAAGACTACTGACGTCTCACAGTACCATAGGGTATTTTTTTTGTGTTGGCTTGATTGCAATTTTGATGTATATTTCTTTTTCAGTTATTTGCTACCATGAAAATTTATCTGACGTGACAATCGATGATGACAATTATAACATTATTTATCTAATTTTCGACCAATTCTGAAATAACTTCCAATTACAAACTGTTTGCGTTGTATCTGTAACATGTTGAATAAATAATCAAATGTAAGCTTCCCTAATTTAGATTTGTCACTGACAGCTGTCACAATTTGAAAACTTTATGTTGACATGCCTGATTTTTTAATTCAAATGTGTCAAAAATTTGACATTGTGAAAGTAATTCTAACCTAAAAATTTCCAAGCTAAATATTTACTTCAAATATTTATAGTCACTGGGTAGCTAACCTATCACACTGTCCTCAACAGCGAATAATAAAATATTCCCATTGTTTTAGACTAGTGACGTAAAAATGGGGCGTTTATTTTTCCGTTTGAAATTGGGAAAAATTTTAATCGAATAGTTTTGTGAAACGAGATAACATAGAAATAAAGTTTACGGATTAATAGATAAGCTATTCTCTATAACTCACGATAGTATTATCAAATTTTGTTTTTGAAACATGTCCGCTTCCCTATTGGACAATTTATGAATGGAAAAATATGCTATAGAGTGACGAATCCAAATTGTGAATCCAAGTGTTCAGTCAAAGACGGATAATTTTTGTATGTTGATATGCAAAGGAAAACATGTTACCAATTTGTATAATATCCACAACGAAATCAAAAAATGATCCGAATCATACTATTGTGCAAAAATTACCTAAATCCTCAAACAGCATTCATTGTACTAAAAATCATATCGTGGCTATTCCAAGCTTCCGTTTTTAACCCAATTGAGAACTTTGAGATGAATTAGACAGAAGGATTAGGAAAAGCTGTCCCACGTCGCAAAATCAACTTTGGACAACGTTGGAAAGAGAATGGAAGACGATTTCACAGGATGCCTTGCGCAAATTAATAATAATAATGTCAGTACAGCAATGCTAGCTCTAATAGACGCCAAGCAATGTTTTTTTTGACAAAAAAAATAAATAACGTGATATATATATTGTGCTTACAGAAACCCTTTTTTCTATATGCACTTGAGGAAATTAGAAACGTCCTTGAAAGACGCGAGTCTACCGGCGCAGTTTTTATGGACGTCAAGAGTGCCTTCGACTCTGTTTGGCACGCTAGGCTTCTCTTTAAAATGCATTGCTGCATTATAGGCCTTATGAAGTTCTACCTCTCGAGACGATCGTTTGACGTGGCTGTCTCCTCCAACAGGCCCATCCTAGCTGGGGTCCCACAGGGGTCTCTTCTCGGCCCGGAGTTGTTCCGGGTTTTTATGTCTGACATACCAAAGGCGGCGGGTACCAAGTTGGTCATATACACGTCGTCGAGATCGGATGCCCTGATCTGCACTAGGTTGCAGGATGCTATCGAAGACCTTCTTTCCTGGTCTACGATTAGCCATAAACCATGAAAAATGCGTAGCCATTCGATTCTCGAGAAAAAGAACTGCCCCTCCAGAAAATATCTTTATCGAGGATGTCCGCCTACCATACAGCTCCACCGTTAAATACCTTGGTATGACGCTGGACTCCAAGCTTACCCTAAAGCATTTTGCAAATACCGTGGCTAAATTTATAGCAGCGAGGTCCGCTGTATCTCAGGCTCTGTGCAGCAAAAGCCAACTTAGTATAAAAGTAAAACTTTTAGTTTATCTACACAACTTTTTTGAGGCCAATTCTAACTTACGACTTCATAGTTTAGTCGAGTGCTGCAATAACTCATCGTAAGAGATTCAATGTCTTACAAAACAAGATCCTTAGATATATCATTGACGCGCCTTGGTATGTCAGAAATGTACAAATCCACCAGGACTTGAAGCTGCCAACTCTTCTCCAACACGCTGCTCTAATGGGTGAGGGTGTCCCGGATATCTACCACCACCGAGGCTTAGCTCGATTTGCTTTTTCAGGCTATTTCGGCTGAATCTGCTGTCTTGGCAAATTTCTTGTCTGTGTGAGGTCCCATTTACATTTTTGCCATGCTTGTTTTTATCTTTACACTATTAAACTCGTTTTATTTCTACACTGATTGTTTTGTTTTGTCTGACCGGTTTTGCTTTCCTGGCTCTCTTGTTAGCCCAAATTTAGTTTTTTTCTCTTTTTTTGCCTACTGACGACAGTTCAACATAATTAGTTAAAATCAACGGAGGATGGTCCCGTACTAAGTAGATGACAAAAGGGTTTAAGGGCTAACGTCCAACCCTAGCAATGAGAGGGAAGACCTTCTTCGTCGTCGTATAAATCGACCTTATCTCCTTCCCTTCACAACTACATAGGTAGATACAAAATCCGCAGATTACACAATTTACATAATACATCCTATAATGATTCATATACAGATAACGGGAAAACATGTATAAACGGTATTTGCGTCGAATTATAGATATATATATATACTATACACAAAATCAGTAGCGTATTTTAAATTATTAATATGCACTTGATTTTTTTTTATCTGGCATATATAATACGTACACCTCTACAGGTTATAAATACTACAAACTACTGTTGCGGTTTTCCCCGAAATTATCTCTATAAAAAAATGTTAAGATCATTATCACACAACTGAATTATGCGTTATACACATCATTAGGTCATTAGTCTATAATCTGATGTGATTATAGTTATAGGTAATAGTTTTACATGGAATCAACATTTTTAATAATGACGTTTTTATTTCTAACAATTGAAAAGTAATATAGATACTATTTAGGAATGTTAATTTAAATCGTTGCTCGTTGTATTAAAAACAGGTGAATTTAACCTATCAAATCTAATCATTATCTTATAGAAGCATATACCTACTTCCCTCGCAAATATAATTCAAGATTAAAGTTTTGTTGTAATAAATAATAAGTCATATGAACATGAATAATACTTAGAACGAATAATATATATTAATTATATTGGGCGAAGATATGCATTGCTCCTTAAATATGTCCTTTAGTTCTAGTTTAAATGGTATTTATTTAAAGTAATATTTCATAACATTTAAAATTCCAAACAGATACATGTGATAATACGGTCATGTTTATAAAATGCACAGTTTTCTTAGAATTCTTTTGCAATTAAGAATTAAAACAGTATTCTATCGTTTCTAGCTTGTGTTAACTGTCTCTATTGTGACAGCGATAGCTGTCAAATTTAAATCCAAGCTGTTGGTTACAATAAATAGGTAACGTGCCATCGAAAAAAAACATAATTAGGGTAGGCTATGTAAATGTTTTTGATCGTTGCTTTAGCCACTATCACATAATGACATTTATTACTTGACATTTTATTGTAACTTTAGTTTATAACCTTTGTAACCTCAAATTAAATGTCAAGGAATAAATGTCATTATGTGAAAGTGGCTAAAGTAACAATCCATTCACATAGCCTACTCTAATTATGATTTTTTTCGATGTGTCTATATTTGCCACCTATCATAAATATTATGATGGTTCTATCTGTTAAAACTATAATAAATGGACTCTTTTACGATTTTCATTATATTCATTTTATACGTCAGAAGTATTTTGCCGAATAAATTGCTAATAATATATTGTGTCATGAGAGCAGAAAGTACGCTGTAGCAGTCCGAGCGAAGCAGCTAAGGCTGCTAAATCGTTATTGCAAGTGTAACAAGACACAATTCTCTTTTCCCTGCCATTAACGATTTCAAACTTTGAGTTAAGTTATTTAATTAGGGCTTAAACGTTAACAATAATGTGAAATGGCGAAATATTCAAATGTAATTAACTTTGTTATAGCAAAAAACCTTCCGTTTAAGGAAATCAATCAATTTCTGAAATTTGAAAACGCCACGATTCAAATACGAGTATGTGTCATGGCTAGTGAAGTCAGAGTATCAAATGTGAGCGGAAATGACGTTTGGTGCAAAAAATTACAATACTTTTTGTTCGATATGTAGAGACGTAATGAGTCATTTTTAGATATGACAAAAACATTTTTTGATGTAGCAGAACGATTAATTTCTATTTTATAATTTGACAGTTGTCAGAAATATGATGGCAGTTACATTTGTCAAAATCATATCAAATACATATTTTCACAGTTTACTAGCCGTCAGGAGAGTTTTACCGTTTGATGTCAGAAATGTTTGTTAGTAAATGCTTGGTAAATGGTTTCATTTTTGAAATTGTCAGTTTTGAAAAAATATTGTTTTTATGTGATAGTTGCAAGAAATACTGTGACAGTTATATTTGTTAAAACCACAACAAACACTTGTTTTTACTCTATGATAACTAGTAGGTACACTCGCCAAAATAAGAAAAAAAAATCTTTGATAGTTTGACAATCTTCGGAAAAAATATATGGTGTTGAAACCTTTTCAAAGTTTGTTTGGTAGGAGCTGTACAACAAGAAAACTATTTATTTTAATTTATAATGTTTGAATTTCCTCCAAATTTAAAAAAATGCCACCACCACCTTAATTTTCTTAAAGTATGGAAACCAGCAGTTGGTAGCAGCGATTTGACAACATATTACGTCATTTCCGAAACTCAGTGTTAAATGAAACGTGCAGGACTGGAGAAATAGTCGAATGTGTAGGACATTCACGTTGTAATCATATATGGTTTATTATGGTTTCTTAATATTGTTTGCTTTTTTATCAATAATAATCTCAAAATGAAAATAAGTTTTGACAATGTAAGATGCGCTTATGTCTAGAAAAAAAGAACAGCCGCTAAGTTCAAATGTCACCGCTTTTTCTATACATCAAAATGAGCCAATCACTTGATTTTCAACGCGGATGTGAGTGAGAGAGGAACAATGGCCGCTTTTAACTACAAACAAGAAATTATCATACGTGACCGCAACAGTTTTGTTTATTTACTCTCACTCACGTTCGTATTTTATAACTCTAATAATGTCAAATTTGGTTTGTTATTTATAAGAGGGTAAATATAATAAACAGTAGGTTGATATTAGTAACACGAGTTCAATTAGCCTTTGCATCCTGGATAGTCATAAATTTGTAAACGCATGTCTGTGCTTAAATTATTAATATAATCAATTAGATAAATAAAATGTTATTTAAAGTGTTTTAATTGTAGTCACATTAGTCAAACTCCTGTCAAGTAATAATTTATCACATTGATAAATTAGTAGCGAATCCATAGCTACCCCGGACCAACTTGAACTTGACTTTTTGAATATGATTGTTTCGTATTTAGGTACCTGAGCTTTCTGATCGATTTTAACTCTTACTTTGTTTATGCAAAAAAAGACATACCTGTTCCTGTTAATATCCAAGTAAACAAGTTCGATTCTGCTTCCCCTGTCGATGATTCTCTTGATCGCACAATCTCGAAACCACAACTATTTCGCTCGAGGTTTAGTCAACAATGATCGTTAAATGTTTTCGTGCTATCACTTTTATTGCTCCCCGCGGCGATAAAATTGATAACGTGCAATTAAGGTAGGTATGTGGGAATAAATAGATAAATGTTTTACTAATATTTTTTGGTAAATTTTATCCAAACTTTTTGGCATATCAGTTGAAATTAATTTTCAATTTGAGATTTTTCCTAAACGTTTAGAATTCATTGTAAATACTGCTTTAAGATGATAATAAAAGTACGCGAAAAAATCAATTTACATTAATAAAAATTCAGTGCTAAATTTGACAGAAAGATAGCACCCTATCATTGTGTGAAATACTCAGTCTAGCGGATAATTTGCGTACATCAAAATTTTACAAAAAAATTGTCATAATTCAATAAATGTTATAGCTAGACTCGGCAAAGATGGGCAATTTCCTATGCAGTGCGGTGATCAACGTAGAGGGGTGGCACGGAAACTTGAGCGTCCGCATTAAAGCACACTTGTTCGGTATTATTCAATTAGTCGTTGTGATTGCTTATTAGTACACACATACTTAATAAATGTCGCATTTATTAAGTATTTTTTTCGGAAACAGCGTATTTCGATGGAACTAGAATACATAATAGCGAGTATGTCGGATTTAGAATGCGAAGGTGGTAGAATGTGTAAGATGCGACGTGTATCAGTAGGTGGAAGTCTGAACGCCCCCTAAAAAGTATAAAACAATGTTCTGCAATCCGTGGCAAACGATACAGCGAACAGTTAACATTTGATATAGGTGTTTGTTTTATTCTATGTTATCAACCGTTCACTTTACTAGATCATGAAGCATTTGTTTCCTTCTGGAGCAAGTATTTCGATATACATTACCAACTCGGACATCGATAAGAAACGTTATGCCGATAGAAATAAATTTTCAACAGGAACATGCGCTACTGAATTCTGCATTAGCGGATTTTGTTTAGTTTAGCTGTCTCTTTATTAATCACTGCCTATACCATCTTTGCTTCAGCAGTAAAGTTAGCTACATTAATATAGGATAAAGTAGTGCACTAGACGATTATATAGTAGAGACAATTAAAACAATTAAATTTAAACAACGACTTTTCTACGGCATCCGTCGTCTTTTTCAAGCTACAAATATATTAATGTATAAAGAGAGAGATCATATTATTCTAGACGTTACATACTGTTCATACAAATGTGGTAAACCAGGTCAAATTAGTTGTTAATAATAACCAAATGCATGGCAGGTATGTGAAAATGGTATTGAATCACTTATTTCTTAAACAACTTAAGTCAGTTTTCGAAGATTTTAAGATTTTACGCGATATGGGCGCTTTCGACCATTCCACATCAAACAGTACTTAAAAAACACTGACTAAGGTAAAAGTTGATTTTTCTCGAAAACGGTCAACTTTAGAGCTAATGACCACCAGTACCATTTTTGTGTAGAAAATATTGGCGGTTCAAATGGGCGTCTCAAAACCGTGCTTTTTCCAGTGGCGTAGAAGTTGTGGTGAAAAACAAGTGCTCTCCCTTCAAAATCTTTACCAGTTATGACTTAAAAAATTTTTTTTTCTCGCACACAACTTAGCTTATTATAAGTAGAAAATGGTTACAAAAGCTGTTTTCTTTACGATAAACCGTTCCGGAGATATTTCAAAAAAAAAACCCTCTAAAATGGTGCATTTTAGCGGGTAAGTTTTTTTTAAATTTTGGACGAGCTATCATATCCTGAAGTTCTGCGCATATATTATGAAACACCGTGTATATTATAAAAAGTTAAATTTAGAGTTTAATATCCAATCTTGACATTTTTTGTCATGATGTATCAGCCCGCCATTTATTTATTAGTTAAAATAAAACTTTGAAATTCGGATAGTATATGTGAGTTATTGGTGGGCTTCTTCAGGTGCACTCAGTTTTTCTATAGCACTTCCGGTCAAACCGGAAGTGACGTTAATTTTGAATTTTTAAATACAACATGTATTATTTCTGTTCATATTCTGTTTCTTCTAAAAGTTTGCCATCTAGTGCAGGTCAACTTTTGACATTTCTTTCAAAGATGGCAGTATCCGTTAAATTTATCCATTAAAGTGAAACTGCTTCGCAACAATTGTCGAAATATTGATTGATTGATTGATTGCTATCAAGGCAGGGCAGTCTCTAATTATCCCTAACACTGCGGCCCACTGGGCCTATTGTGTTATTCCTGCCTTGATTCCGTTTTACTCAAACAGGTTAGTTCCCTCGATCAGGTTTAGAAGCCTATTTGGTAAATCTTTCTCCACTGGTAGATCAAATGCGCTTTGCAAAGTAACCCTACGTTGACTTAGTGCCACGCTTTCGAAGATGATATGAAAGGCTGTTTCCTCCTCCTCATTGCAGAGTCTGCATAGGGGTTCATCTTTATAGATTCCCATCTTGTGCAGATGACCTCTTAGACAGCCGTGTCCTGTTAATAGACATGTCACTGCCCTAAGCTGAGTCCTGTTTAATGCAAGTAAGTCAGCAGTTAGTCGTTGTGACGGTCGTTCCATCATCCGTTTGCTGTGTCTTTGTCCAGCTACATGGTTCCAATTTAGTTGGTGTTGTTTTATAATCCACTCATTAATTGCACCACGTACTGCACTCTTTGTGATACCCAGACCTGGCTCCGGCCCGGTGAATTTAATTTGGGAACCTTCCCTCGCTAGCTGGTCTGTGGTTTCATTGCCTGCTATACCCCTGTGTCCCGGCACACACACCAAGGTGACCTTGTTGTCTCTGGCCAGGACAGTTAGGTTTTGCAGACACTCCCATACTAGTTTGGAGGCTATGTAATAAGATGCTAGAGCCTTTAAGGCTGCCTGACTGTCAGAGAGAATACAGATCGCCTGCCCTCGCGGTTGGCGACGTAGACTCTCCAACGCACAGGTTTGTATAGCATATATTTCTGTTTGAAATACCGTTGTGTATCGCCCAAGTGGTTCACATACCTCGTAACCCTGGTTTTCCTCGTATACACCAACGCCAGAATTAGTGCCCGCCCTTGACCCATCTGTATACCAGTTTTGGGCGTGCGGTTTTCTCCCCTCACCATTTTTCCATTCATCCCAATTCAAGACAATTTTGAAGAGTTTGTCATAGGAAATCCTGGTGATTGATATGTCGCTCCCCATATCAAAGATTGGGTTTTGTACTATTGCTTCTATTCTGGTGTGCCCCAACCTATAGTGGGGTCTCCAGTTGCTAGTATTCCTTAGTCTGTATGCTCCCATTCTAGCCTCTCCCATGATAAAGATATCGAGGGGAGGCAAGTTTAGCATGGTTTCCATAGCAGCCGTCGGAATACTCTTGATAGCCCCAGTTATACATAGGCACGCTAATATCTGAATTCTCGAGAGTTTAGTCATCACATGCTTCTGCTTAACTTTTGGCCACCAGACCAAGCAGCCATAAGTTATCATGGGGCTTACTACCATACTATACAACCAATACGTCATATGCGGTTTGAGTCCCCATGTTTTTCCAACTGTTCTACGGGTTGTTATTAACACCCTCTTACATTTGTCAGTCATTTTCTCCAAATGTGAATTCCAGTTTAGTTTAGAGTCCAAGATCACTCCCAGGAACTTGGCCTCCTGACTAATCTGTATAACCTTATTGTATAGAGTCGGTGCTCTTAGGCCTTCAAGTCTCCTTCTTTTGGTGAAGGGTACAAGTGCAATTTTCTCCGGGTTTACTCCAAGGTTCTCCCTCTTGCACCACCCTTCTACCATCTTTAATGCTCTTTGCATAAGTTCTGAGATTATGCTGGTACTCCCACCATTGTTGAAATATAATAACTATCAAAGTTTGCTTTGACAACAATTAAGAAACGTAGGTATTTTTCACATTTACACGCATTGGCGAAGTTTTATTTTAACTAATAAATAAATGGCGGGCTAATACATGATCTCGTTAACACCCAAAATATTCGGAGACATATTCCTATAATTGTTGCTCTTTGAATAGTATAAAATGTATAAAACTTATAATGGAAGCTGAATTTGTAATTTATTTTATAGCATGCTATTTAAAAAATCGAAGTTGATGACCACTTCTGGTTAACCGGAAGTGATATTTATTCAAAAATATGTTCACGTGATGGTTCATATTCAACCGTATCGAACTGCAAAATTTTGTTATAAAATTCCGTTCCGTTTGTATCATACTTTTAATAGGCCATTCTCACCAAACACACTGTATATTGTATATTGTATTATATGTATATTGAAATTATACTAAAATTCGTCGTCATTAAAAAAAAACTTACTGCCATTTCATAGTTTCTATTTTCAACAATAATTCATTAAATCAACTATTGAACAATTTGCTGGGTTTAAGAAGGATATAAGAAACTATAAATCAAAAAAAAAATTTGTCCAGATAGCTTCTACTAGTCGAACCACTGTGCAACGGGACGGTCATACGAAGATCTCAAATTTTCAGCAATTATGTCACCACCACCATTAAGTAAAACAATTCCAGAGACGTGTAAAGCAAAATATATGAAGTGCTGAAGAAGGATTATTTGAGAGTAAGTAAACACATATAAAAACTTAAATATTTTATGAAACTGATCATTTCATGAAAATAAAACATTATGTAAACTTAAATATTGCTAATAAAATAAACAATAATTAAAATATTTTTACCAATATACTGACACAATTAAAACTTAAAATAATAGTTTTTAAATCACATCTTGAAATCTTGGCATAGTCTATCAACGAGGCAAGATTTTTTTGTATCATAAGCGTAAAATATAAGTGTAAATACTTAATACAAATTAATACTATAAATAATACGTTTTGGGTAAAAATATTTCAAGCGATCATAAAATAATTTGTTTATATAGCTATATGTATATATTTGTCTTTATAATAAATGAGATTACGCTGGAAATGCTTATACTAGCTGAGATAGGCAGAATTTTATAACGAACGAGATATACAGGGTGAGTCATAACTGGCGACCAAAAATGTACCAGCGTATATGGATCATCCTTCTGAATAAATAACTTCCTATGAACCTATGTCTTAGTATGTATACTTAAGGAACTGCAAGAAGTGAAAGTGTTATCATTCTTTAATGTAAGTATTTATGATACAACCATAAAAACTGATTAGAAATCGCGCAAAATGAACATTTTACTGTGATAAGCTCTATCAATATGTATATCTAAATCATATTACATCTGATTTAAAATTCAATCGAAATGTTTTCAAGGCATAATGTCATTTCACTTTGACAGTTCATATTACCGTTTAAACGAATAAAATTGTTACCTACTACTATGTCTAAAATGGCTGGACAATTTTTGTAATAAAACATTTAAGTAAAATGTCATTTATCAGTACTTTTAAATAAATTTAATTTTACGCGATTTTTATGGTTGTATCATAAATATTTACATTAATGAATTATCAAACTTTCACTTCTTGTAGTTCTTTAAGTATACATACTAGGCCATAGATTCATAGGAAGTTATTTATTCAGAAGGGTGATCCATATACGCTGGTACATTTTTGGTCGCCAGTTATGACTCATCCTGTATACGAGATATTTGTGTACGTAACCACGAAGGATAGAAGCAGACGTATAAAACAAGAACGTTTTTACAAAGAGCCTTCTATTTGTAAATGAAAGATCAACATCTATAAAAAAGAAATCAGTAATTAAGGGCTTCGCTACAGGTTTTTTTAAGTATCTAAAATATAGAGAAATATGATGATCAAGGTGCGTCTATCCTTCATTCAACAATATCAGCTTGTAATTAGGAACTATCATAGATACATATAACACACCACTCAAGAAGTCCCCGGTCTCACATATACATATGTATGTGACAACATTGTTGACAGACCCACGCAATTTCCGGGTAGTCCTAACCTTCAAATAGTACGTGTCAAAATTTCATGGCATTCTGACCGTTAGTTTTAGTGACCTCAGTTTTGTAATTTTCAAGACAATGGAAAGGAATTTCGTGTGTTGATTAAACACTGATTTTCGACTGGTATTGCTGAATTTAAACGCGGTTATAGAAGCACCGATGATGCTGAAAATCGGCAGTAGTTCCAAAAAACATAAACATTGTCCACAAAATAGTTCAAAAGGACCGTAAAATGTTGCGTGAGATAGCTGACACCTTGAAGATATCAGGAGCTAGTGTGTTTACAATTTTCTATGAAAATTTGGCATGCGCAAGTTGCTTTCGGAGTGGCTGCCGCGTTTGCTCACACCGGACCGGAAACAACAACGCGTCAACGATTCAGAGCGCTATTGGGAGCTGTTCAAGCGAAATAAAAAGGATTTCTTGCATCAGTATGTAACAATGGACGAAACATGGATCCACCACTACACGCCCGAATCAAAAAGATTGTCAGATGAGTGGACAGCTGCCGGTAAAAGTCGTCCAAAGCGATTAAAACTGCAAAGTCGGCTGACAAGATTATGGCATCCGTATTTTGGGACGCACATGGAATTTTGTTCATCGACTATCTTGAGAAAGGCAAAACTATCAATAGTGAATATTACCTACATGGCATTATTGGATCGATTGAGTGAAATCACGAAAAAACGGCCTCACATGCTAAGGAAAAAAGTGCTGCTTCACCAGGACAATGCCCCGTGTCACAAGTCGATGAAAACAATGATTAAATTGGATGAATTACGCTTTGAATTGCTTCCACATCCACCGTACTCTCCAGATTTGGCCCCCAGCGACTACTGGCTTTTTGTGATTGCAGAAACTGAGGCCTATTTTGAGACCAAGGACAAATAGTTTTACATCAAGGGCATCGAAAAGTTAGAGGAGCGTTGGAATAAATGTGCTTATTACTCTTGAAGAAGAGTAGATATGTTGATCAATAAACTGGAATTTCTAAAAAAAAAAAATTTTTTCTTAGTTAGACCGGAGACTTATTGAGTAATGTGTTATATAATTTATATAATATCTAGATGTAATCATATAGCAGCCGATTGCAATCCTCCAGCTATTCCGATAGAGTTCTTGAATAAAAAAATAGTACTAAATAATAAATTGCGTAAATGGTTGGCAACATTATGTCATGGTTGAGAAAAGCGAATACCCAGACGATGGCAGTTAGACCTGTAACAGAGAAAACAAAATTAAAAGCCTGATTTCCTCTTGTCATTTTACACACTCATCCAACACTACTACAAATACCCTAACGTAAAGGCGGAGTTAAATTAATGTAGTAGCAGAAGAAGAATGCCGTGTGGTTCGAGAGTTAAGCCACTCCCTAATGTACATTTAACGAATCAACATTTGGAGCTGGTGAATTACCACTTCGCTCAGGTAGAGAGAAGTGGTAAGCAGTTCTTTCTTTCTATTCGTAAGTCTGCCATTAACATTTTGATAATCTGAATAGTAAATATTCACAAAACAGACATATTTAGTAAGTGATTGTATCTATAATAGTTAGCCTAGACCGGTTTCGTAGATAAAGAAAATATTGTGATACCATAGCAACGAAAAATAACATATTAGGAGTGTCAATCAAAATCTTATTAACGTTGCATAATAAAATTTGAAAAAAAGGATGTCGATGGAAATTGTGAAAATCGAAAATTTTGAGCATCGGCAAATTTTCCATTGAAGATGAACACCGATCGGGAAGTCAATATTTGATAGAATAGAAGCGTGCAAGGATGAAAGCATCACGTTCGATCTGTGCTCGGTTTGAAAATGATGCAGACTTCTTAAGTCGTATTGTTACTATAGATAGAAACTTGAGTACATTTCTACGATCCAAAATCGATAGAATGGAGACACTCTGGTTCTCTAAAGGCTAAGAAGTTTCATGTTCAAAAGTCTGCTGGAAAAGTTCTTGCTTCCGTTTTTTTGGAATTGCCATGGAGTAATCATGATTGATTTTCTCGATAAGGCTGGAACAATAAGTGAGAATTATTATTTCACGTTACTGACCACTCTAGAAGGAAAAATTATGGAGAGAAAACGCGGAAAATTCTCCAGAAGTATTTTATTTGCAAATAATTTTGGATTTGGCTCCTTCCGCTTATCATGTCTTTTTAACTTTAAAGGGTTGTATATTTTTATCCAACGAAGAGGAATAGAAGCTGTGGCGCTCTGGTTTGCAGAGCAAGATAAAAAATTCTTTTTGAAACGTCTAGAGGTGTCACAGATTCATTGTACGTAATAAATGTATCCAATTAAGAGGGGAAGATGTTGAATAATAAAATTCAATAGTAGGCTAGGAATTTTTCAATACCTGCTCGTAAAAGTATTAACTTTAGATATATTTGGCACTCAAAGCAAATTAATCTTTTATGAAAGAGACGACACACAGATCAAGATCAAGATCTCAATCCATGCTACTAAATAGGCATAAGAAATATAATTTAAAATGGAAAATGTATTGCTAGAGTTTCTCGATTTCAGCATCATTGAGAAGCATAATTTGGAAATAATAACACAGAGCAACAAATTTTCATTTTTTTAAATTTTTCTTTATGAATTATATACAAACTCAACAAATGAAATTCATATTGATTATACAATATTAACACTATAAGTACTTATATGCTATTCTGGGACGTATTTAGAAAGTCTTTCTTTTCATTCTTTCTTTTCTTTTATATTGGGATGAAGAACATTCCGAAATTAAAGTCCAACAGTAGTCAGCAAGCATCTCGCTATTCCACTTGTCCTGATACCGTTTTTCAATAGTGGAAATATCCTGATGAATCTTTCCCCATGCTCGTCACTAACATCGCCAAGATTCGGGGAAAAGAAGTTCAGGTGCGAATTCAAGAGATGTATTTTAAGACTCATATTACAGCCTAATGCATGGTAACTTCTAAGGAGTTCACTAACAATTTCCTCGTAATTTTCAGATTTTATATTTCCAAAGAAATTCTTTGTCACACTTTTAGATGCATCCCAAGCAGTCCGTTCTAAATCGCTCAAGAGTACGTCAAATTCTCGATTCTGTTGTAATAGATTAATCTGTCCTATAAAAATCCCCTCTTTAAGTTTTGCCTCAGATATATTAGAAAATTTTTGTTTAAGGTATCGAAATCCTGGTCTCTCTTTCTCTAATGCTTTGACGAAATTCTTCATCGGACCTAATTTTATGTGTAATGGCGGTGAAAGTATTTTATGAGGCTCCACCAACGAATTATGGACTACGTTCTTTTCTCTAGGAGTACACACATAAAAATTTCTGGGATAAATTCTTATCCTTTCAGTTGGTGTTAAAATATAGATAAGTAATTATCCGAAAAAGTGTTAGTTCTAATCAAATTGAATGTATTTGTTTTCTTTTTGCGATTAAATTACATCTAAATCCCGCGGAGTTAGAAAAAAGGTGATAGAATTGTTGTCTAATAAAGAGAAAGTTAAACACCGATTTAACACCATAAAGACAACAAGTTATCCATTATTGCATAATTCATAGATCAGGAGATCAGGAGATTACATTCAAATGTAAAACATTTTATCTGCTTTGGAGAAACTCAACACCGAAGTTAATCCGAAAAAGTGAAAATGTTATCCTAAAAGAGTTAGATTCGATTAGATTGCACTTGCTTGTTAGAGAAAGGGTAACGTTCCTGTTCTAACACGAATAACGACTATTCTGTATACTTTGGTTAATGAAAATGGATGCTAGATTTTATTTACGCATCAAATATAGGAATCATAAGAAGTAGGTGAAAATAGTGACTTACTGACAAAAGAGATCATAGATGATGAAAGTAAGTATATTATTTATTATAGGTAAACCAGATACATTCATATAAAAAAATAAATGTATATATAAAATCTGTAATAAATACAGATCAATATTTTTTACCAACTCTTTTTAGGATATTCTGCATTTGTGACGGTTTTTATAGTACCTGGCAGCAGTGTGTCGGAGGCGTCGGTGCAAAAATGCATTCCTGAACTACGATTCCCAAAAGCTAATTTGGGGCGCTTGACTTCGGATATCATGGTGCGGTTGCACCGACCTAGCCTCTGGTGGGTGGTACTGACGTCAGTAAGATGGCGAGAAGAACGAACTCTAGCTCGTCTCGGGGTGACAGTTACCACCTCAGAAGTAAAGAATTTATTCTTTTCGAGATAAAACTAACACTTCTAAGAATAACTGTAACTCTTTTCGGGGTAACTAGGTACATCAGGACCAAAAGAATTAAACACAGCAAATCGTGCAGAGAAATGTAACATAAACGGAAAAAAGAAAGGCCAAAAAGAAAAAGGAAGGTTTGCGAAATATACACCTGCTGCAAGTAGTGAATCAGAAATGGAAATATTGAGTTCAGATTCAATTATGGACATCGAAGATACTCAAGATTACATATCAGGAGAAATAGAAAACGAAGACATTTTAGTAGGGAGTTATATCTTAGTTCAGTTCCCTACAAAGAAAAATATTAAATATTATGTGGGCGAAGTCTTATCTGTTTCTAATGATGAATACGAAGTCCAATTTTTAAGAAGAAAAGAAAACAACAGCTTTGCACATCCGAATATTCAGGATAAATCAGTTGTGTTTCAGTCTGACGTCATTATGAAACTACCTGATCCTATTAAATGGGCTAGTACTTCGCGATCTAACACAGTTATAAAATTTTCTGTAAATTTAAGCGCATATAATGTTCAATAAATATTTGTGTCTATTTACTTCACTTTGCTTTTTATACTGTCCGAAGCTGCCCCTAGTATATCCGAAACTGCCCCAACTTGGGGCAGTTTCGGACAAACTGCACTTTTTTTTTAAAGCTGTATAATCACTATAATACTGCAGATAGTCGCAAAATTAAGTCAATAGTTGACAATAGGACGCAACTAAAACATACCTGTTATAATTTGGTTTTAGTAAGATGACCTGTGACAATTTAAATTAATTTCAAAGAAAAGTGTCCGAACCTGCCCCGGTCTCCGGGGAGACCGGGGCATCACCGGACACGGGGCACCTCCGGACATTCAAATTTAAACGGTTTGGCGGTTTAGTGCTCACGTGATATTTTTTATACGAATAGAGACATAGTTTTCATGGACGTTGTGAAAATTAGGTGTTATTTTACCAAGTTTTGTAGAAGAAATTAAGGTAAGTTTGTTTTCGTTCATTTTGATAAACATTTTCAATAC
Source organism: Holotrichia oblita (assembly GCA_023690525.1). Lineage (NCBI taxonomy): Eukaryota > Metazoa > Arthropoda > Insecta > Coleoptera > Scarabaeidae > Holotrichia > Holotrichia oblita. The sequence goes on from CM043017.1 coordinate 20,987,954, forward strand.
GTCTTCCTAAGGATTTCTACCTTTCTTCAATTAATTATTTTGCGATTTTAATAATGTGTTAGTAGAAACAATTATTTTAAGTTAGGTTAGAGTAACACGCCATTCTGTGAAATGAAGTTAGATAAATTTATAAAATTTTTTCTTGTAAATTGTACTTCGGGGCACCTTCGGACAGTAGGGCCGGGGCACCATCGGACAGTGTCCGATGATGCCCTGGTTGTGTCCGATGGTGCCCCGGTTACAAAATATTTCCGATGTGATTTAAATACTTTATTTTACTTAATTTTTTCAGTAAGTAAAGCAATTTGGAATGTAAATTATTTTTATTTTAGTAAAAAAAATGGTCCGTAATTACAAAAGGAAGAGTAATAAAGGTCTTACTCCTGAAGATATTATAGATATTATAGAAAATGGATCATCCATTAGAGATGCTGCCATTAATTTTAACATAAAGAAATCAACTTTATATGATCGTTTAAAACGATATCGTCGCAACCATATGACTGCAGATAATTCTGGCGTAGAAGATGAAATAAATCCTGGCGAAGACCAACCGAATACCGCCACCAAATACGCTACCAGGACTCCAAATGAGTTGGAACAGTATTTACTTCAGTGTTCTAACTATCATTATGGATTAGGATATAAAGCCACAAGACAGCTAGCATATCAATTTGTAAATGGTTTAAAGAAGAAATATCCGGCGACTTGGGATAAAAATCTTATGGCTGGAGAAGACTGGTTGTATAGCTTTATGAAAAGGCATCCTAGACTGTCATTAAGAAAACCTGAAAACACCAGTCTAGCCAGAGTAAATGCTTTCAATAAGGAAACTGTTGACACTTTTTTTAGAAATTATAAAGATGTTCTTAGAAGAGCTAAGAATCAGTATACACAAGATCGTATTATAAACATTGATAAATCCGGTATTTCAACGGTACTGCAAGCACCAAAAGTTCTTGCAGAACGAGGAAAAAAGCAAGTGGGTCAAGTAACAAGTGGGGAACGTGGTACCTTGGTCACGTTTATAGGTATAATATGTGCATCTGGTGCAACTATTCCACCGGTGTATATTTTTCCATGGAAAAGGCTTAAGCAAGAATATCTAAGTGGAGCACCAGCAGGATCAATTTGCTTCGGTTCAGATAGTGGGTGGAGCAATGCAGATGTTTTTTTTAAAGCTTTACAACATATTAAAAAATATACACATTGTTCTAAAGACAACCCACTTTTAATTATAGCTGACAACCATGAGAGTCATATAAAACTACCGGATATTCAATTCTGTAGAGAAAATGGCGTTACCTTGGTAACATTTCCGCCCCACTGCACTCATCGAATGCAGCCGTTGGATACAGGTCTTTTCTCCCCTTTTAAAGCACGGCTCAAAACTTCTTTTGATGAGTATTTATTAACTAATCCTGGCAGTGTTATAAAGATTGATCTAATCTCACAATTGTCGGCTCAACCATACTACAATTCCTTTACGCCACTAAATATTATTAGAGCTTTCGAAAAAACAGGGATATAATTCTGAAATATATGATAATATATATGTTGCGCCACCCAAAACTATTAATTACGATGATGCAGTTACATTACAAGCCACTAGCGTTTCTGAATATAAAGAAGATTCTATCCAGTTCATTGGAAAAATATTGGACATAATATTAGCCAATGTTATTCAAATTAACATTAATTCAAAAATAAAAATTTTAGACATCAGACCGCTTCCAAATATACAATACAAGAATACAACTAAACGGAATTCCGAGCCGGGATCTTCAAAAATATATACGGATTCCCCAGAAAAAGATAAAATTGAAGAAAGAGAAAAGAAGAAGCAATTACAATTACAGAAGCAAGTAAAAAAGCAACTCTTGATTCGAACGGAAACGGTAAATAAATCTCAATCCAAAATAATTGAGAAGAAAGAAACGGTAAAATCGAGAGAACCACAAACAGAAGAAGTACAGTATACTAGTAACCTATCTTTAAGAAATGTCAACAGGGTACAGCATAAAAAAGAAAAAGGAGTTAAAAACGGCAAACGGATTTATAAAGAATGTGATTCAACATCATCATCAGAACCTGGCGCACTAAGGAGCGCAAAACCAAACAAATATAGTGACTCTTCGGACTCTGATATTGAAATGATGGAACGTGAAGATGAAACCCTTACGTATTGCGTAGACGATACCATTCTTAGTTATGACGATTATGTGTTAGTGCAGTTTCCGACTAAAAACAATAAAACATTATGTTGGGCAAATTCGCTCAATCTTACGTGAAAATGAATTTGAAGTGAGTTGCTATAGAAAAACAAAAACTAATGGATTTGTATTACCACATGTACCCGATGTTTCCAGTGTTTTAAAACAATATATTGTGTTAAAACTTCCCAGGCCATTAGGAATTAAAGGAACATCTAGAATGCAATCTTGCATGAGATTTAACATTAATTTAAATATGTTTAACCTTCAATAAATTAATAGATGATGAAGGTATCTGGTGTTTCTTTTTCCTTTCATGCGATATGCAAACAAATTGGATGTACAGATTCTATTAGCTACTAGTAAAAAGCAATAGAAAAAATAATTGAGAATATGTCCGGAATTGCCCCTTGCATGTCCGGAGATGCCCCGATAAGGGGCACCTTCGGACAAACGCAACATTTTTTTGTAATAACAAAATATATTACGCTATTGGATAAAAGTCTACTACAAACAACTCACTATGTAGTACAGTAAATGTAGTTTCATAAAATGTATAGAAGTTGTCAATTTTATTTGCTATAAGGAAAATATCTTGGTTACTAAAAAACTGTCCGAAGGTGCCCCTGTCTCCCCTATCTTTTCGTTTCATCTTATGTGCTCTCGCTTTTTCTTCAATTCTTTCCATTTCAGCAATACTTGTATAGATACGTGAGCAACCTTGTTCTCTCTTGCGTCCCAATGAACTTGAAGAAGCTTTCGGGTAGGGTCTAATATCGGTAATTATTGGCTTTCTCTTTTTTGATTCTGTTAATACAAATGCGTTTTCTAATATATCAAATATGATAGATTTTACTACAGTATTATGAGAACTTGCAGTGCTAGAGGTCTCTCTAGATTTTATCAAACTTATAGAATTTGTGGAATCGTTTAAAACCTCTGTGACTATTACCGATGCAGTTGGCTGCTCTGTATTCATAGCAACTGCTGGTAAATAATCATCATTTGTGAAAAGCAATGAATTAAAAGGCCATATTCCTGTTTTTCCAAATGCCTTTGTAATATTGCTAGGTGTGAATGATAGTAGGTATGGCTGTAAGGTAAGTTTAGGAATATCATTTATCTTAATTGTTTTTCCTGGATTGCAGCTTAAAAAATCATTGAATGCTTGTTTACAGCGAGATTTAAATGGACCGTAGACACCTACATCTAATGGCTGCATCCTATGTGTGCAATGGGGGAAATGAGAGTAGATTGATACCATTTTGCCTACAGTATAGAATTGCAGAAAGACTAACATGGGTTTCGTGATTGTCGACAATAAGCAATATAGGATTCTCATTACTGCAATTTAAAGAATTTTTAATATGTTGTAGAACCTTTACAAATATTTCGGCTGTCATCCAGCCGCTTTTTGATCCAAAAACCAACAGAACCTGTTGGAGCCCCTTGCAAGTATTCATCCTTTATTCTCATACGCGGAAATATATATACCGGAGGGACAGAATTGCCGGTAGCCGATATTATACCACAGAATGTTACTAGAGTACCCCGTTCTCCAGACACAATTTGTCCCACCTGCTTTTTACCACTTTGAGATATTACTTTGGGTGCTTGAAGTACAGTTGATATGCCAGTTTCGTCTAGATTTAGAATTTTATCTGGTGCGAATTTGTGTTTACTCATTAATTGTCTGTAATTATCAAAAAATTTCTTGACGTTATTCTCATTAAATGCTGTAGCCCTAGCCATACTTGTATTTTCAGGTTTTCTATACGATAAGCCAGGATGTCTCTTCATAAAACCTGACATCCAATCTGTTCCGGCCATTTTATTGTTATCCCATGTTGGAGGATATTTTTTAATCAGGCTTACAGCGAATTCGTATGCAAGACTGCGAGTATTTTTGTATGTTAAGCCAAAATGCATGTTGGAAGTGTGAATTAAATAATCCTGCAATTCTTGTTCTTCATTATTAGAGAAGACTTGTCGTGTAACATACTTAGATGTAGGTGCATATTCATTTTGACGTGTCTCACCTTCGTTAGGAGTACAATTTTCTTTTCCGAGAATTTTTTAAGACGATCATGCAGTGTGGATTTCTTTATATTATAGTTTAATCCAGCTTCTCTAAGTGACATTTTGTTTTCTTTAATATCTTGCACTGCTGACTGTATATTTGACTCTGATATATTACATCTATCCGTCTTTCGTGTGTAAGTACGAACCATTCTGTAACAATACATTTTCTTGGTAGCTGATATATCTTCACGGGGCACATTCGGACATGGTGGGGCACATTCGGACATGGTGGGGCACATTCGGACAACGTCCGAATGTGCCCCAATGAAAATGTACGGAACTGCCCCAGTGTGTTGCATAATAAAACAATTAATTTTTCCGAATGCTACAAACGCATGAACTTCTTCATTTCAAATGTAATTCATAGTCATATTACTAGGCTTCTATTGAGGTTATGTGCGAAACAGAAATGTGAATTTCAAGACATCTAAATCCTTACGAAGTAAATTAAAAAACACTTACGTGAACTAGCGTTTACCGTAAATTCCGATTAATTGTCTAACAACATCAGCTATTGACAAAAAATTAAGAGGGCTAGCACCTCGAGCATGGACGAATATGTCATTAAAATGCGCATGCGCTAAAATTGTATTAACATGTTAAATTTTAACTGTCCGATTGTGCCCCGTGTCCGAACCTGCCCCGATCTCCCCTACATCGAAAGATTGGTAGTTCTCCTTTTGAATATAATACTAACACTTCTCAGGATAACCCTAACTCTTTTCTGGGTAACAGCCCCTCCCTCGGAAGTTAAGCATTTCTCCTTTTCGAGATAATTCTAACACTTTTAAAGATAACTCTAACTCTTTTCGGGATAACAGTTACTATATCGAGGTTAAGTATTTTTCCTTTCCGAGATGAGGCTAACACTTTGAAAGATATAAGCAACTACCGCAGGGACAATGTTGTTATCACTTCTGAATATAACACTAGCACTTTTTATTCTAACTCCATTAATTTTAACACCAGAAGCGGATGGACGCGAGAGAACACCGAAAAAGTGTTAGAATTAACTGCAGATTTTCATGTGTGTATAATATTGTATTCTGGTTGGCCATTATGCTTAACAGTATAGTGCAAATTTCTCGCTCGACTATCCCATTCACAAAGGAATCAGCAATACTTTGTGAAACCAAGTTGTAGACCAAGTAGAATTGCAACTACTTCGAGATCAGCACTGGTGTACCATTTATAGGTTTTGTAATTGATTTTATCAAGGAGACGTGTTATATTATCACATGTTTCCTTCATGTACACGACATGACCAACAGGAATGGAGGGGTAGATGTTTCCTATATGTAGAAGGACAGCTTTCAAACTCAATTTAAAAGCATTTATAATAAGACGCCATTCTTCCGGTTGATGTTTGTAACCTAATTCTCGCATTAAACCGTCAACATTTTTGCAAAAGACCTTCTTCAGTTGAAAAATACTGTGACAGTTCTTTCTGGCGATTTCGATATATAGAAACACGCGTACCCGGGGAGCTAACTTCCATCCTTGCAGTCTTGATCCTAATATTTCTGCCTGAGTTTTTGATAAATTGAGATCTCGAACTAAGTTATTTAATTCCAGTTTATTTATTAAATGAGGCGTGTCCTCTTGAGATGGCAAATATTCTTCATCTGCGTCCGACAACTCTGAAATCTATTCTTCTATCTCGGATTCAACATGTTCTTGGTTCGATACATCCATAGGACTTGGTACTGGCAAAGCTTCCGAATGAGGAACTAGCCGAGTGTCAGAAGGTAAATTAGGATAGGTAATTTTATCCTTATTTTTACTGGAAAACCCGAAGGTCTTTGTACAGCAAAAGTATATAGCAGTCTGTCGAATGATCCTTTTTATTCTCGCCAAATCATAGTCCTACCAAATGGCATAGCTATGTTCTTACCTCTTATCCAGCTCCTCAAAGTAATAGTACATCGTGCACAGACATTGTGAGGGATTCACAACTTGTCTTGATTTGTAATTTTTAATTTAAAATAAAGGTTATACAATTTTTCTATTAACGGTGTAATATTTCGTCTATGCTCTTGAACGGTGAATTCTCCACATACATAACAAAAACTGTTAGGATTGTTTACACACCTACGGGACATTGCAAATTCAAGAAACGTTTAACAATATTACTACCATACATTGAGTTAATTTGAGTCGAATAACGTGTCTGTAGGGTCTAAAATATACTCACATATGCACAGATCTATTAATTCCTTGATTTGATGATGGTTCTAGAGAAAAAAAAAGGAGTTGTTTAACGACTATGACGTACAAATGAAGCGCAAGCATGTTAAATCCTGTTCAGACATGCCCGTTGGGATGATAATAACTTGATAGTTTCTTTTAACTTACTCATAAAAAATATCTTTAGACATACAATACATATACACTACCGTCCATAAGTATTTAGCCACCAATGTTTTTTCGAAATTCTTCGTTATAAAGTATCTATTATAAATAATGTATATAGTAGCAAAGAACCTTCATACAAAAACACATTATGAGTAAATTTCAATTGTAAATGGTCCATTAGTAGGTTCTTCGAAATATAAATTCGTTTTACCTATTGTGAGCAATAACGGGATTATCCCTGTTAATGTGACTTTCTTGGAATTGTGAAGTAAAGTTTGTCGATTTTGTAATAAAATTTTATAGTCCGAGGTTTCTTTATACCATATCAGTGGAGTTTGTGTTAGTTTGCAATTTTCTGTTCATGAGATAACATAAAATCGAATTATTGTAACCTGCGAGTTTTGATATTTGTTAATTATTTGTGTTACAATGCCGAAAATTAAAGAGTTGTCGCTTGAGATGGCTGCATGTCGCCAGCCCCCCCACAATCGATTTTTTAAATTCTTTCTGGACTAAAGTTTTGTACCCATTTTGTACCGTTTTGTACCAAAAATAAAAAATTTTGTACCTCGCCCGTTTAGAAGATATACTCAATTTTAGATGGGGAGGCCAGGGACATGCCAGCCCCCATGTCGGAATTTCAAAATTTCAGTTATGCCATCGTATTGTACTAGTTTTGTACCGTTTTGTACCACAAAGCAAACATTTTGTACCTCGTTAGTTTTTGAGATATAATCGATCTTAGGTAGAGTGTTAGCCCCAATCACTTACACAATATTTTCACGTGATAGCTCATATTCAATCATATCCAACTGCAAAATTTTGTTTTAAAATTCCGTTCCGTTTGTATAATAGTTTTAATAGGCCATTCTCACCAATCACCCTGTATACATAGATATTAAATATGTATTGTTAAATAAATAAGTTTTTCTTATGCTTTAAATTCTCATCAGTTTTACTATAAATCATTTTGTTATATTTTAGTTAAATATCATCTCTTTAAGCACTCATTTTCACTGTCATGGCAAATATTGTCCTGCTTTTCAATTAAAGATATTCAAATTTATGAATGTAGTCTTATTGTTACTAGTATACTTATGTACTAAAGAACTGTAATGTAATAAATGAATAACTTCTACAATACGATAACATAACACAACTTTTGAAATTCTGTGTTATGACGAGTTTATCTTGTACTCGCCTCATCTAAAATCCATCCATATCTCAAATAGAGTAGTACAAAACGTTCCGTTTACAGTACAAAACCCTACACAACTACTACGAGCATTAGTGAAATTTTGAAATTCTGATATGGAGGGGCTAGCACTCTATTTAAGATCGATTATATCTCAAAAACTAATATGAGGTACAAAACGTTTGCTTTGAGGTACAAAACGTTTGCTTTGTGGTACAAAACGGTACAAAACTAGTACAATACGATGGCATAAGTGAAATTTTGAAATTCCGATATGGGGGGGGGAGGGGGAGAGAGGGCTAACACTCTACCTAAGATCGATTATATCTCAAAAACTAACGAGGTACAAAATGTTTGCTTTGTGGTACAAAACGGTACAAAACTAGTACAATACGATGGATAAGTGAAATTTTGAAATTCCGACATGGGGGGGCTGGCATGTCCCTGGCCCCCCATCTAAAATTGAGTATATCTTCTAAACGGGCGAGGTACAAAATTTTTTATTTTTGGTACAAAACGGTACAAAATGGGTACAAAACTTTAGTCCAGAAAGAATTTAAAAAATCGATTGTGGGGGGGCTGGCGACATGCAGCCGCTTGAGATGCGTGCTTTAATTGTTAGTAACCATAGAAGTGGTAAACGCAATCGACAAATTGCGCGCGAGTTGAATATTAGTAGACAAACAGTGGACTACAACGTAAACAAATTTGCAAGTGGTGGTAGTTTATCCAATAAAAAGAGAAGTGGACGACCGATCACAACTACGCCATCAGAAGATCGACAAATAGTAATGATTTAGTAAACGAAATCGGTGGAAAACCGCACCGGAAATCGCGGCCGAAGTAAGCGTGGGGCCCAGAAAACAAATTAGCGTAACTACAGTGAAGCGGCGCTTGCACACAAGAATTGGACCGTCGAAGACTGGAAACAGGTCTTGTGGAGTGACGAGTCGAAATTTGAAATTTATGGCTCACGAAGACGCGTATTTGTGCGAAGGCAGGTAGGAGAACGAGTGTCGGGCCAATGTATTGTACCGACTGTCAAACACGGAGGAGATGTGGTGATGATTTAGGGGTATTCTACAGGCACTTCTGTCGGGGATCTGGTAAAAATTGATAGGATTCTGCGAAAAGAAGGGTACAAAAATATTTTACAACATAATGGTGGGTGAAAACTTCACTTTCCAGCACGACAATGACCCCAAACACACAGCCAAAATATGCCGAGATTACATGCATGAAAAAGAAGAGGAGGGCAGTCTTACAGTCATGGAATGCCCCTCCCCCGATTGAGTTGTTGTGGGATGAATTAGATCGGAAGGTGAAAACAGTCGCTCCAACATCAGCAGCCGTACTATGGACCCTTCTCCAACAAGAATGGGCCAGGATATCGGAAGAAACTTTGACAAAATTAATTGCCAGAATGCCTCGCCTATGTGCAGCTGTTATAAGAAATAGAGGAGGCTATATTGACGAGACCAAAGTTTGACTTAATTTTGTATTATATGTTTGTATGTGTGTTTGTACAGATGTAAATATTAATTAAGTACCATTATATAATAATATTATGCCTGAAATGCGTTTTTATTTCGAAATTCTAAAAAAAACATAGGTGGCCAAATACTTATGGACGCTAGTGTATGTATAAAACAAAACATTTCTCTGAAATCTGACGTGATAGGCAATTTTTGAAAATATTTTCAGAATTACAATGAAAAAGTCCATAACGTACACGTATCAGAGTCTAAGAAAAAAAAAACCCTGTTGACCAGTGTAATTATATTATAAAAATGTTATGCAAAATGATTCTAGTTTCGAAGACAATCTATGTTGGCATACAACTATGAGGGTGCTAATTTCAGGAAAACCATGTAATATAAAGTTTAAAAAAAAATGCTGTGATAAACTTGGCTTACGTGAAGAGAAATTTTTAAGAGAAGTTGGGAATATAATAATAAATGCTTTCTTCTTACCCAAGCTTAATATCCATAACATAATTTCTATTGCAATCCTTTTGGATGGATGTTGGAAATCACCTCGAAACATCATTGCAATAGGCACTATGGTACAAATTGGCTAAAAATTACATCATCAGAATTATACATATACATTGCAAAACTCTATTAATCTTACCATGATTTGGAGAAAATAAGGTTCATACGTTTTGTAACCATCACATAATACTGGAAAAAGAAAAATTTTGATTAAAAATAATCGTAACATAACCTTTAAAAGGCCGAAATTTATTGATGAGTTTTAGCATTTATTTAAATTGTAATTTATTAATTTTAGCCCCGTAAATAGATTGTCAGAATTTAAAATCTTTTGGACAACTTTGAACAAAATTGGCTTTCCTAGAACTATAGCCCAAGAACTTTTACAACTATTAAATACCCGTGTTTAGATATGTATCTATCCTTTTAATAAATTTAATCCAAAGTATCTTACCTGCTGGAACGGTGAACACATAGGCGTTCCACAGAATAAGATTTGTAAAAGCCAATAAGACATAAAAAGTAAATTTATTTATAACTTTTGTTTTTATAACGCTTATGCTAGCCATGATAGCGATGCAAATAAAACGCCTTCTACCGGCATTCTATCGAATAAAAAATGAAATTGGCAATAATTAAATAAACAAAAAACTTACCTAAAATGACTATTGGAGGGATATTCAAACGTCAAAAAAAATCCAAACGGTCAAAACTGATCCCACTTTTTTCACTTATTTTGTACTCTTTCTCGTATATTTATCTTGATTAATTTTCGCTTAGAAATACCGGTTTTACACTTGCAATATCCCATTATGGAGTTATAAAGTTTATACTTTATAACTCCATAATGTTTTATTTTGTTTTATTATTAAAACGAATTATCTTAAAATAAAACGTTACTAAAAATGACCTGGATGATGTGAATACACGTTATCACTTTTGATTTAGATAAGCTCCTATCTGATTTATTTTTATCTTTCTCTGTGTTGAGTTTTATATAGAATTAAAAAAGAATTATGAATATTTTCGAAAAAGATTTTACTTACACGACTTATGCTTAAAATTTTTAAATAACTTTACATTCATCTGTGGACTCGATAGAACTTATACATGTATTTATATTGTTTGTTTTCCGTTTGTTACTTATCATACTAATTTGGTTGGTTTGGATTTCCTGCTTCTGTGATAAACTGTATCGTATGCAATATACAGGGCTACACTACTCATCAGAGATATCATCAAGTATATTTAAAAAAGGAACGGTCTTTCCAATTTTTATAGTTATTACCAGTGATGTAAAGGGTAATATTACCGAGGTAATGTTACCGGTAATTTTGGTAATATAGCGATATTTTCTAAACAGTCTTCTTGTCTTGGGGGTGTTGTGTCAACATTTGCTAAACTGTGTCAAAATATCTGAAAATGTAGTACAAAAAAAGGGATATTGCATGTAAGAAATGTTTCCGGTAGTAACAATAACACCACGCCAAGTTCAATCGAGGTATTAGAAGATAGTGACACTGAAAGTACCTTTCAGCAGAGGCAGGGAGAATATTTAGACTCAGAAATTGCTTCACTGGTCAGGCCTGTGCCTTCATCAGCTAGTTTTTCATTTTGAAGTACTTCTAAACCATGAAAGGGTACAATTTCTTCGTATTTCGATAACATGTCCTCTCAAGAAAACAACAAGATTGATGAAATACTCACAAGGGCTATTTATGTATCAGGAGCCCCCTTAGATATGACAACGAAAAAAGTATGGTTAGACGTATTCAAAACATTGAGATGCGCATATAAACCACCCTCTCGTTACCAGTTGTCAAATCCACTCCTCGAATCCGAGTACACTAGAGTAAAAACTGCAGTTTCTTAAAAAATTAGTGAAGCAACTATCTTAAGCTTACACATGGATGGATGGTCAAATTGCATATATCTATAATTTTGTTATTAATACACCTCTACCGGTATTTTATAAATCAATACATACCGAAGATAACAACATTTTTGACCTCAGAAATTGAAAAAAGTGTTGGAAGAATTGGGAGCTTCAAATTTTCTATAGCTATTGTCACTGACAACGGAGGTAACATAAAAAAGGCTCGTGAAATACTCGTAGTTAGCAGCAAGTACGATTACATCACTAATTATGGTTGTATTTGCCACGGTCTAAACCAGAGGTTCCCAAACTTTTTTGCGTTGTAGACCCCTTGCCATGTTTTTCGGTTTTGGGTAGACCCCCTACTTACCTGATATTGATTTTTTGTAAATTTCTAACTGTAGTGAAGTTTAATGTTAAAAACACATGTTAAGTTTTATACATTTATTAATTGAATTGAAATTAAAACTACTCACAATAAAATTTTGATCTGTTATATAAAATATACGTAACATAAAATAAACTAAGCAATAAGTAAATGTTTTTAGTGAGAAGGATGAACCTGATGCTTTAATAATAAATTATCAACATTTGCCGTCAATTTTGTAAAGTTTAATCTTAAATCTCTTCGGCTAATGATGTCCACTTTGTTTCTTTTTTTTGTTAGGAGATTGGTAACAGCTCTGAACCCCCTTTCCACTAGGTATGACGATGGAAAGGAAATTAAAAATTTCCTCGCTATATTCCATAATACGGGATAAGTAACAGGTATGTTGTTTTGCAGCCAGAATTGCTGATATAAACTGAACCTTAAGTTCTTTGTTTGTACCTAGTTCAGTCAGTTCCTCTTGTATTATGACATTCGTTTCTTATATGTTACCATATAGGTTAATTATCCACGGTGGTATTACCATAGTCAAAACATCCTCAAACCTAGTTTCAAAATCTGAATAGAGAGCATTTAAATGTTGAACGTAGGCGTAGGTTGAAACGTCGTTTTCCTGGCAGTTCTGTGACGAATTGGGGAACTGGGAAAATTCGCCCCGTCCAATATTTTGCTTCATTAGTTTAACTTTGGCAAGAAACGCTGATAAGATGGACATTGTTTTGATCAAATTTAGACTGTCGCCTTGTAACTGCAAATTAACCATATTAAATTTTGTAAACAAATCTGTTAAATAGGCGATGTCTGTTTTCCTCTTCAATAAATTGTCTTTTAAAATTGTATCTTTAGTATCCCGAAATTCTAAAATAGTCTCAAAAAGTGCAAAAAATCTTGTCAAACATTAGCCTTTCGACAACCAGCGTACTTCAGTGTGAAGGAGTAATTTTGCGGAAACAACCGCGTATTCAATGCGCTGCTTCGAATTCGGTTTACGGCATCAATGATTAATTGAAGAGATTAATGCAATCTAACGCTCAAATTTTTAGCAACTACATGTTGTCGATGGATGACGCAATGTATTGCTAACATCCCTGACACATTTTTTTTTAAATAGCTTATAAATCCACGATAAGGTCCAACCATGGCAGGTGCTCCATCTCTCTCTACTCTCTCTACGCTCTACTGATATTATATTTGATAAAGGAATTGCTTTTTCAATGAAGTAATCCTTCAATGAAATATTGATTCACCTTTAGTGTCGGTTATCAAAGTTCTTGCGAAGAGCAGTTCTTCGTAGATTTCTTGATTCATAATAAAACGAACATATGTCAATAATAATGCTGCATTACCAGGTAAAGTTGACTCGTCCAGTTGTATAGAGAAACGAGTCGTTTGCAAATAATTACACAAGAAGCTTTCAATATCAGAACTCATTTCATCAATGCGTCTTTCAACAGTATTGTTGCTTAAGGGAATTCTTTTAATGATATCAGATGCAGGTTTGTGTAAAACAGTTTTTAAAACCTCTTCGACGGCTGGCAAAATTAACTTCTCTCCGATAGTATGCAGTTTTACCGGATTTTGCTATAAGTAGCGAGATATTGTAAGACGCCCGCAAACCATCATCGTTTCTTTGTGACGTCGAAGCGAACATTCTGTCCATTCTGTCCGTGGGTCTCTTCTGAAGTTTATCTTTGAGTGTTTGAAAGTATTTCAAATCTTTATCTGTTTTATCATGGTGACATCTTCTCAGATGATCCTGCAGCTTAGATGGTTTCATAGCATCATTGCCCAAAACTTTGTTGCATAAAAGGCAGATAGGCAATTGTTTGTCCGACAATGATGGAATGAAGCCAAACTTCAAATAATCAACGCTGTACTGTCAACATTTCTTTTTAGATTCGGACATGGCATCAGTCATCTGATGTGGGCAAAATTAATCTCTTTTAATAAGACATAAAGTCAAGCAGCTGTATATTAAAAAATCAAAGTCAAATTTAAATCGTATGGTCTTAGAATTTATGGCAGGCGTACAGGCATTATAAATGAATGTGAGAAGCTGTACAGTTGTGGATTTCTTATTTTCTTAATTTAGCTTTCAAAGTGGTAACATATTGTATGTTAATAATAAAATACATACGTAATATGAATGTATAGTTGTCTTTTTTTAGATTTTTCCGAAAACATTCCGTAATCCGAACATCTCCTTGCAGCAATTACTTCGGATCACGGAGATTGCATTGTATCGTGAACCCCCATTTTCATTTCATGGACCCCCAATATTTTTTTCGCTGACGTAGACCCCTTGCAGGTTGTCATAGACCCCTGTGGGTAGATATAGACCACTTTGGGAATCACTGGTCTAAACCTTCTAGTTGAAGACTTCTTGAAATTAGACCATTTTTTCCAGTTTTAAAAAGAACATAATTTCAATTGTATCTGAGTTGAAAATTTCGCAGATTTTACATGCAAGGTTTGAAAAAATCCAGTTAAACAAAACGGGGCGATACATTTCTTTAAAATTGCCGGCGAAAACAAGATGGAATTCCTTTGTTTCTTGTCTAAAAAGCTTTTTGGACACTAATTATTCATTAAAAAGTTTAGCAGTTGATGATGACCCACATTTCTGATGTTCTTTCATCAAATACAGTAAGACTTCTCCTTCAAAACGAATTTTGGTTACAAATAGAAGCAACTTATGACTTGTTCCAGCCAATCTCTAAGTGGATAACAATCTCAAAAGTTTACTATGTTTGAAAACCAGAAAATGTATTCAATTCCTGAAAAACGAGAAAATAACTTATTAAAACCCGTTCATCTTTCTGCTTACCTATATTAGAACCAAATCAACGCGGCGACAATTTAACTGATGCTAAAAATTTAATTGCAACGGAGTTCATCTATGAAACAGCAAGGCGTCATCCAAAGTATTCTTCACAAGTAGATCTTATTATGGAAGCACTCGCACAGTACAAAATTAGAGGTAATATTTTTGCTAAGGAATTCATTTCCAGCGAAAAATCTATGTCTGGGCCTGTTTGGTGGGCAGGAATTTGGTCCAGTTCTAAAATAAGTAGGTTGGCTGTAGATATTTTAAATTTACCATCGTCAACAGCCGCAATCGAAAGAACCTTTAGTACTTATGGATTTATTCATCGGCAAAGAAAAAACAGACTTACCGTGGAGAGGTCCGGAAACCTAACTTATATTGCCCATAATTATAATTTACTAAATGAAGAAGATCATTCAAGAGGATACATTTTTTGCTAAAATAATATAAAATTAATACATTGATGCTTTTATTTTATTGTTTGTAGCCAATAAATAATGATTGCATGAAATGTTACTTGTGTTCACACTAATACGAAAAGTGACTGTACAGGTTGGGTCGATTTTTCGCAGAAATTGTAAAAAACAATAACTTGAAAGATAAATTGGATTTGGTAAACATCTCATGTCTCAAATGACAATGATAGGAAAGAGATGGTCAAATAATCTTGTCTTGGGTTGATGTTGACTTTGAGCATTTGAATTTTTTTTTACAAATGGTGAGATCGTCAATATGGTAGAGGAATGCAGCAATAGCTGAAAGAGGGTACGTAATGTGGTATCCACAACGCCGTCATTTATTACAGCGACAGTAAAATAAATTTGCATAATTTTTATTACTGATCAATATAGGGATGTTGGAGGATCAATTTTTGTTGTGACATATAGTAGGGGATACCTACAATCATTGAACCTTATTTCTTTTATCAATCACAATCTCATAATCTGTTTTAGTGACTAGGTACTCGTTCTATGCGAAAATATGCCGCCTTAAACCAGGCAAAATATGTTCTTTTAAATTTCCACCACATTTTTCAATTAAAGTGACACTCGGATGAAATATACACAGATCAATGGAGAGAAAGGAAAACCCTCTTTCCTTGGTTAATGAGATCACACAACTTGGCTTGGTTAGTTTTATTTGTGAAAACCACTGAAAGCTCATGTCTTTCGAACGAAAACGCAAAAGAAAGATATGAATTCGAAGTGCCCATGAATACCTCGAGCGTTGTGTGAATAATTATGTCGAGTACTTTGACTATTTGAAGAGGAACATTCCAAAAACTCGTTCCATTTTAAAGTCACATTTCGAGGAAACGATAGCCACAACATCATAAGGTTATTCGGTTTGTAATTTCTATGCTTACGTAATTTTGTCTTTCTTTTGCAGTTAACTTGATTACATTATATTAATGATAATATTTTTTGTTTTATCCGATCCTTTTACTTTTTTTGCAATAACTTGAAAACGGATATAGATATCGAGATGCGGTTTGTGGTCAAATATAGGTGATTTACAGCTGTTTAAGAATCCATTAATGCAACAGCAACGTTCCCTTTAATTTTTTAAAGAAAATAATAAAAATAAGTTACCGCTGCAGAAAGCGACCTCTAGTTTATCAGTTTGAACCTAACTGCTACAGCATATAAACGCTGTTCAAAGTTCACATAATTCCCTTCGAAACCAGTCCAAGATTATACGAATAGGTTGAATAGTAACGGAAATATCAAAGTTTAAACGATAGCATTTATAATAGATACAAAAAAATGTCATTAAAGAAAATTATTTGGCATTGAATGGGCTTTCAACTGATGATATCAATATTAAATACTTCAACCTACTAAACACCAAAAATGGTTAATGTTAAAAAACTGATTAATGTTTTAGTTCCTTTTTAAGTTTTATTATCACCTTAATAATGATAGCTTTGCTGTTGAAATGCGTCGGTGTTTTGTTAAAGTCGTTGGTGTTTAGTGCGTTGCAGTGTTTAGTATTCTACTTCTGCACCAAGAAATCCAGTGAAAAACTGATGATATCAAAGTTAAGTTCATTCTGCAATTTTCTGAGATGGTACACATTTTAGATTTGAACATAACAGTTATACCCCAATAATTTCCAGCAGTTATCTACTCTTGACCACTTTTGCCATCAATATTTTTTTCCGCAGAGCCTAGAACAAACATTCTCCGAGATAAAGCCGCTTACCACTCTTAGTCGCCCAGCCTGTATATTGGCAATACCGAGTTTAAAAAGAGTGCATATTCATTAAATGTCTTTATAGGAAGCAACACGATGTTTTTGTTTACCAAATGCTCCGGATAATACTGTTGTTAAAACGTACCAAATAATCCAAAAAGTGTTCAAATATCCTGGTAGAAGAAACAACGCAATAACTTTTGTCTATATAGAGTAACGCGAGCACATAATTTTTTCGGGCTTATTTCCCGACTTATTTTTTTGACAAATAACAGAGTGATGTTACCTACCATAGTTTGGCTATCTAAATATGCATAAGCATACTTAGGAACAGACTAAAATTGCAATACAATAATAAATCCTTTAATAAAGTATGACCTATGGGTGGAAAAAAACCATTTTTACTTCTTTGGTGAATCTTATAGTAGAAAATATGCTCTTTCTAATGCAACAAACCGCAGCTTTCTAACTGCATTACTTTTGTCATAAATTAGCTTCAAAATACACTTTTGATAAAAAAAAAGTAAAAAAGTGACAAACTTTTCTGCAACTGATCTAATTTGCTTGAAATTCGTTACTCGGGGATTTTCGGGGTTGCTGATTACAAATCTGGTATTAGCTTTAAAAAATTCAAAACGGCGGATCCAATATGGCGGATGAGTTTTTTTTTAAATTGATCGTTATTCAAAAGTTTTTGCGGTCGCTGATTATGAATTTAATGTCGGATTTTTAGAATTCAAAAAGGTGGATCCAATTTGACGGACTAATTTTTTTTTAATTTGTCGGGATTGCTTTTGAAAATTTAAAATGGATGATTATAATAGATATAACGGTAGATTTATAACTTGATTATTTATTTAAAAAATCAAAGAAACACAATAACTTAAAAAACTAAAACTAAACACAATAACTTTAAAAAACTTAACCAAAACTAATTCTGCTTCTTACATATTCTTTTCTTCGATTTCACTTTTGTTTCTGAACTAGCATTTCTTCTTTTCATTGCTACATCTACCAGTTTCTCATCTTTATTTTTTTTTGTTTTGGTTGTGGTGCTACATCGTCGGCTTTTTTGATGTTAGAAACTAAGTCTCGAATATTTTTAAACAGATACAACTGTCTTTCCAAAGATAAACCCTGTGGAGTTAAAATGTTCGGCATTAAATCATTTACAGGTTGTAATACACGAGTTCAAATCTAGTTTCATTGCTGTCTGCAAACTGTTTCGCTTCTATAGCTTTCGAAGAAATTACGAAATGATGAAACTTCGTGATTCCAATCATTGTTTGTAAAATTTTTTTAAATAGCTAACCCAGTCGTACCAAACTACATTTTCTGCAGAATTTGGTATGCCCAGTTAGAAGAAAATTGTATGATATTTTTTTGTAGTCCTTTGGCTACTCGCCACATCAGGTATCCAAGAACAGAATTGTTCTTATTTTGTCCTACCCAATTATTATTACTGAATAACACCAGAGTTTCGATATAATTTAATGTGTTGAGATAGTGATGAAGGGAGCTAATGACGCAATTCGGACCTTTTCCAATGTCAGCTTTTTCATCAATCAAATAATTGAACTAAGAGAGAAAAAACGTTGGCAATTTTAAATTTAAATTTACTGTGCAATTCTTTTGACAGATTTTATAACAATTTAAAACCACATACCTGTACTTTTTCTTTTACATTTGTAATTCCAAATAGGTTTTTGGTTTATAATACACGCTTCCAGGCTGTTGTGGACTAACAGGATAGTGAGCCGTTTGCGCAAAATCGAAAGATATTACTTTTACTCCTTGATCACTGTCTTTCCAAAAAGCTTTATAATGCGCTCTTTGATTTCTAGCTTTATCGAGATGGTCTACAAATGCGTTCAACTTCTGTTCCCGTATACTTGATCGGTACAATTTTTCAATTATGAAATCGCCAATGAGTTACCTGTACAAAAAATAATTAATTCATTTATTTTCCTAATTATAAAT
This sequence comes from Holotrichia oblita, assembly GCA_023690525.1. NCBI lineage: Eukaryota > Metazoa > Arthropoda > Insecta > Coleoptera > Scarabaeidae > Holotrichia > Holotrichia oblita. The sequence goes on from CM043017.1 coordinate 21,007,060, forward strand.
TTTAATGACAAAAGAATTATTTTACCTCGACAAATATCACAGAGATCGTCAGCCGGTTTCATTACAGTAACAAACGGTACATACTTATTCCAAATGTTTTAACATTGGGTTTTAGTTCTTCTGGATCGAGTGCCGCAATATACATTTGATAGATTGATGATTTTGTGTCACTGGATGGTAATTTCATGACACTGTAGTCTCTAAATTTTGGAAGTCTTCCTGGTAATGGAAGAGTTAGACGATCAGCAACAGACTTTATAAATTCTATTATTTTAGTCATTTAATCAGGTCGCATTGCTAATGAGTTAGAATTGGCTTTATTAGTTTTTCCATAAATTCGTTCCACGATACCGTAATCATTAAAGTGATTTAATAAAGCTTTATATCGTTTTATTCCACAGGCGTACAAAAATAGAAACAACTTACGATAGATAGGCAATTTGTGATAGGCGTAACTAACATTTCCATGCTGTCCATACTTATTTTTCCCAAAATGCTTTCATAAGCTTTATCCAATGCATTGCATTATTAGATTTTGCTGATTTTTCTCTAACTTTAAAATATTATTTCTTGATTGCATAATCATATCTCGTGGTATTACAAAATTACAACTTTTGTTGCAACAAGGTTTTTCGAAAAATTTACATAAAACTTCTTCTTCCTGTATATCTTGAAAAGATAAATCACACTTAATGTTCCGAATTGTTATCATTTTCACACAAATACAGTTTTTCCACTTTTTTAAACTCATCTTCTTTTTTTTAAAGAGGGAGGGGGGGGATGCCTGAAAAACCTCTAGCTATCGTAATACCGTAGTATCACGCTGCAGCATTCACCTTCTCCGGGGTCCTACGTCAGAGATCGGCTCAGAAGGCAGGATAGGTTGAGGTAGGAAGACAGGGACAAGTTGTATTTATAAACTGAACAGTAATAATTTTCAATAATAAAAAAGTCAACCTCAAAGGCAAGTACTTAAATTACCATAACACACTTAACCCAAAATAAAACTTTCCACACTATGATTTTAAATTATAAAACATAATAGTAATCAGAGTTTTCCCTAAACTAGCTACATAGCCTACAAAACCAGAAGAACACATTTTTACCGGTAAATAGAATTTCGAAACATAGAAACCGCGATTTTGAATTGAATAGATAACGAAGCGAACAATTTTTACTATTTTCTTCTTTTTTCACCTTTATAGCATTTCGAAATCACAATAGAACTGATAAATAGAACTAAAGGCACTAAACTCCTAATCAGTAACCTCGAAACACTAGAGTAATTAGCTTTAAGCAAATCCGCTCAATTCTTAATAAAAATAGAATAGGTCTCTTTTAACTTTCCGTGTCGACAATATATTTTAATTAAAGGAGATTTCATCAGTAAACTTTGTACACTAATTTTTAAAATTTTGGTTGGTTAAGATCATTGTGAGATACCTTGTATACACTGAAAGATAAATACAACAAGCCATAGACTTTATGATTTAGAACATCTTGACAGTAATATTAGTCAATGGTTTATTCTGATGCAAATGCTTGAAATGTATTCTTTTCGGAGTCCCAAATAGCTCCAGTTTTTTATATTGTGAATGAAGTTAGGAGAAGGTATGGAAGGTGTGGGGTATACTCAATAAAAGATCTGTTTGATTTTAGTTGACTGTAATTGACTTCTTTTTTTTTTGACTTCTGACTGTAACTTTTGACTTTAATTACACATATAAACGACACATTTAGATATATTCCAAGTCAGTCTTAGTATTTTCCTTATTAATACAATATTAATCATTTGTAATACTTTACAATCTAGGGCTTTTTTCGGCGATTTCGAATTACATTATTCATCTTAACGTACAATCAAACTTTTTGAAAATGATCCACCTACAAAATCGAAATATCTATCACAGTTAATTATAAATTTAATTTAGATTTGGTTGCCAAATTTGTAGTACCTAGATAGTTGTAGCCTAATCAACATGAAACGGTTCCTTAAAATGACGTATAATTTTTTTAACAGGTTCTCATTTTCAAAATGTTTGAATGTACAATACACACGATATTCATCGCTCCATGAGTGCTATAGTCTATTTTATCGAGATTAGAGATATACATAATTAATTTCCATTACAAAAATGTTTATATTTATTAAACTTAACAATTAGAACAGTACTTGAGGTTATTGTAATTGCTTGTGTGTTCTATGAGCGTTATATGAAAAATTGAAATATTTATGTACCTAGTTGTTTTAATTTTGGATTATAATATTAAAAAATAGTGATTGATGTTTGAGTGATTGATATTTGATATCGAAACAGAAATTTATGATAATGTTACCAAAGAGAAGAGATTGAAATGAGAGATTCATAAATATGAACAAGCTGCAAGAAATACTGTGTGAGATTTCGCCATAGAAAACAACAACGTATATGTAAAAAACCACTCAGAATCTGGAACGATAAATTTAATGATTTTATGCTTAAGGTAAAGATGAATGATAAATAATTCGTACATCAAATCGATGACATAATAATAATAATGATAGTAAGTACATATATTGGGAAACAATAAATAATTTGAAGAAAATCACAAATAAGAATTTCGAATTTAGAGATATCACTGTTAAAGAAGACGTCCAAATAGGTAAAGACATATAGAGATCTGTTGAAGATATATTTATGTAGTAAGGAGAAGCAACGAAACTAGTTATACACAACGAATTCTAGAATCAGTAATTGCTAGAACCCATCGTGTATAACTACTAACAAAGAATGAAAGGAGTTTGAAACATAAAGTAGGTGTAAAACAAAGATGTGTTTCTCGTTTTCGACTCAATAATGCAGCTCAGGGGAAAAATATAAGAAATCATAGTAGTAGACACCGACAAATCACTTTCAATACGACCTACGAATGTTAGAATGCGAATTAAACGAAGTAGAATGCAAAGTAATCGAACACGTCAACAAACAAAACAGCAGAAACAGATCGATAGTGATATATTCATGTGAAACATAAACTTCAAAAGATGAGTATAAGTTAAGTTCGAGCTATGAGATATTTATAATGTACCAGAATAATATTTTGCCGAAACTATATATTTCGATATATGTACTAATTGTAAGTATATTAAGTCACGTTTTTTTGTATGCTACTTCCTGGAAAAACTTCTGAGTCATATAAGTTCACTTCTATAAAACATTTAACACAAATCAAGAACAATGGGATTTGTTAATAATATTTTAAAATACTGTAATAATTAGGTATCGGAATTTCGTTGCACCAATAGAAGCAAAATGTTAATTTAGAATAGAAATGTTTTAAAATCCGATAAACTAGCGAAGTTTATTCCTAACGTTGTGTCAGGACTTCCCTAGCAAACTGTTTGAATAAAATTGCTGACAAAATTCTAAATAACGTGTAAAATTTAACAGTTTAAACAATTAAACCAATACTGTTTATCGCAGAAGGAAATGATATATAATTCAACGTGAAGTCTTTTGGTTAACGATACTTCCAATACCTAATAATAATAATACTATTATTAACAATATTAAATCTATGATTATCATATTTTCTTTATAACTAGTTGTTTATAGATCGGAAAACAACGTCCATTGTCATTGTTCAGACACATACGCTCACTAACATAGAGAGACAATTGAGATGCGAGATATGAAAAATATCGAGTTAGGTTAATCTAGTTTGTATTCTTATTAACGAAAAAGGTTAAAGCTTCATTTACATAGAGGGTAGTGGCAATTGTAGTGTAAGTGTAGTGAAAAGTGTATAGTAGTGCAGAAATGCATTTAGGTACATAAAAAAAGTAGTGTCGATACGCCTGCTTTGTTGCGCATGCGTAACGACACATCAAAACAGCTGTTATCGGTAGATTGTTCTGCGCAGGCGTAATGGTGCGTACTTTGGCAGTATTATTCCACTGACGGTTCTGACGCACTGTTTGCCAATGCTCTACTACAATTGGCACAAGCCTCTATGTAGGTAAATAAAGTTTAAGTTTTTCTTTTTTTTTTTACTTTTTTTTTGTCTTTTTTTGTTTTTTTTTGTTTTTTTAAATATTTTTATAATAATACTTACATAGACTGTATTAGTAATCATGTGAGTAACTAGGAAAATATATGCCAAATTAACCGAAACCATTTCATTAATTTTTAAATTTCGATATTATAGTTATCAAATCTGTAAAAAAAAAACGCTGCAAATGAAAATAAAATTTTAGGAATTTTTTTTTGACACTAATACAGTCGAGTTCTATATTTTAGATATAACCTAACCGGGGACGTTTTCTGCAAAGTTTCGACACGATGCGTGAGTTACACCAATCAAACAATCTCGACAAACTGCTCTTGATGTAAAATTGTCGTTTATAGCTATTCGATTTATTTGATTAACTGTAATCAGCTGTTGATTTTCGTCCGTTAACGGATTTGTTGTCTGGTTACCGTCTGCGTATTTATTTTCGATTTGTTCACTTATTGGAGCTGCGCCTCTTAAAGGACATGTAACTGATGTGGTACTGTCTTCATCGGATGCAATTGGATCTGTTTGTGTTTCTTTTGATGAACTATTACTGCGGTGATATGTTCTTAAGATGTCACGTTTTCGTTTCTTTCTATTTGGTGGTGAACATGTGCGGGCTGTTTCGGTTAGAAGGTTAGCGGTACTGGAGGTGGTTAATTTAGTTATTTCTTGTTGTTGTTCGTCGGTGTTAATCGTCTCGTCCTCTTCCTGTATGTCATCTTCACATATGTCAGCCGTAGACGTATGATTTTCGTTAATTTCATCATTATCATTCGTTGGGTGGATGCGTTGTTTTTCTGATTCTACGTGAAAGGTACTGCTAATGAATCCTCTGTGCATTCTCTCAGAATATGCTCGTAGATGTTCAGTTTGTGATTCTTCGTCTTTGTGATTTTTGTTTGACTCATCTTCCTGTTTAAATAATAAAATAGATCAATTAAGAAAAAGTAAAAATATAAACGCGCTAAAAAAACCTTATTAAAAGTAATCTTCATCATCTTTAATTTCACAATATGGTGAAACTTGCAAAACTTAACTGCAAAAATTTATTTAACCCGACAATTTTAGTAAAAGCTTACCCGTCGAGTTATCGTGACCTTGAACGACATGTACATCGTTTGTTGCCTGATTATAGTTATTTGCCTGACAGTAACTAAGTACGGTGATGGGAATTTTGTTTATTGTGGTATCAGCGATAAAAATTTGAAATCATGCAACGTTAAAAAGTTCTTCTCAAATTAAACAGACCTGTCTGCTGGAAGTATTTATTGAGTAGTGTCGTTTTATGAAAGTGGTCAAATTAAGTTTCTTAAATCTGGTCTACCGTCACCCTCCCCCCTTCCCCAACCCAGAAAATCATCAGTCAACACATAACCAATTTCTTTCTGCATGCAATATGGCATCATCTACAATTTATAAAATTATTGAGAAGGCTACATTCTTGTAAGGTATGCTTTATCCACGAGATAAATAAAGACAACTTTGATCGGTGAAATCAGTTGTGCTACGAAGTACTACTACTATGTAATAATGGTAGCTTTTTCTGATAAAACTACCTTTGTAATGAACAGTCATGCCAATAGACGAAACTGGCTTCACACTCAAAATCCCCATAAACTGAATGTGGGGTGTGGCATAAGAAGAAGAAGGAAGAATCTCGATTCTCTGTTTCTTTGACAGGAACTTTGGACATTTGGATTTCCTTCTATAGAACTTCCTTATGTATCTTGATCTAGGTGTACCTTGTCATTATGCAGCTTCTATTCACGCTTATTTAGATGAGAGGTTCCCAAATTGTTGGATAGGGGAAAAATTGATTGAGTGTGCATCCAGATTATCCAATTTGTTATCCCAAGATTTTTTTGTGGAAACACTTACTTAAGCAACAGTTAAAACAAGAAAGATAGCCTTAGATTTTGTTAAAGGAAAGAAGATCCAATGTTTTTGTTTATTTTCAAAAGACTCCTTTTTCAGAGAAGCATAGATCAGGAGGGACAATTTACAGCTACACAAAACTATGATGGATTACAAAACTATTGTTTATTGAATGTCTAAAAAATTTCGTGTACTAAACGCTCTATCAATGACCCGATGTTGTTAATCTTGATATTGATCTTTAATCTTATGAATAGTGCAGAATTAATGGAATCCACATGATTTCTTTGCATGTATGCACATTCAACTGCACCCAGTTAGTGGTTGTAGTATCTTACAGCAAAAACTCTAAACACAAAGATTGATATCACAAAAATTTCAAGCATGTGTGGATTATGCAATTAGATCTTCGTGGTGTCTTTGAGTCTACTTATGGAAAAGCTGTTTCCATAAGTAGACACAATTTACCTAACAAGACACCATGCTTATATTAATCGCAACCCTTATTAGAGAAGAGTTGGTTAAGAAGGAATCGAAACTAAGGTCACTATTAATATGGACAAAAAGACTAATATCAAACGGAGCTTTGCGTTTAAATGAAGAAATTGGCATAGTTTGTGAGTCATTGGTAACAATTAAGAGAATTAAGAGATTTAATTTAAGTAAACTAATAATTGAACTATTGCAATTTGTTGCATTAAACTTTATATTGAAGGGGTAATGAAGCTAAGAGTTAGGCTGAACTAATAATTGTAAAACAGGACATCTCTTAAAACAGTTATAATACTAAACCATCAGACAATGGGGAAACATGATTTTTAATTTTAATCAATGCAATATATTCAAATTGATTCTTACCTCTGATCCAAACGTATACCATACGCAGATTACTACCAACGCTATAAGGCCTACAGCTGAATGTACGATATTGCTTATAATTATGGCAGTGGAATCAGTAGGTTTGTCATCGCAACTACCAAGTAATGCCCAGATAAAATAACCATCAGCTATAGCCCAAACTACAATAGTAAATAAGTTTTATTGTAGCAGTCAAAATAAGCATTAATTTAATTTAGTACTTACCCGAATTTAGTATTCCGATAAAATAAATAAAATTCAACGAACAGCAGCTATGGGTGACGCCCAAAAGAACTGTTTCAACTATTAATACGATCGCCTGTAATGTAAAAGCTAATCTTAGATATATGATCTAAAAGGAGCAAAATACATATTACTTTAAGAAAGAAGTAGTTGTTATTAGCGTCCCTGATCAAATTGAGACCTGAAAAAACATCAATTAATTTGAGTTAAGTTATTATATTCACAACTCACATTTCGTTTCTTGTTGTGGCAAAGTGGAACATACATCACAAACTACTGCATGAAAAAAAATCCACATGCATGCGGATATCCAGACAGTTTTCTTATCCATTTTTATTCTGTATATAAGAAAAATAGATATTATTATTAATTAGAAGTGAGCGAATACATTTTTACGCTGATTAATAAAATTTTTATCTATAGCTTATGATTGATATGATTGGTCATATAAAAATGTAAGTTTTTTCAAAGGTGGGTAAATACTTATGGGAGTGTGAGAACTATAAGAGATTATGACTTTCAGTTAAGGTATCTAAGCAGTGTACCTAAAGTAGTGAAATTAACAAACAATGATTTGTTTGTTTGTTTTTTAAAAATTGCCAATGAATTATAAAATAAAGACGCCATAACAGTTTTACATGATCAAAAAGATAAAGCGTTTTTTACTGAAACTGTTCATACACAGTCTGTCCCAGATAGGATGAGACTAGTTCCGTCAAAGTTCTTAGCGCAGCGACATCTACGTCAAAGAGTAACAAGAGAGTGCACTTAGCTATTGGCGCCAAAATAATTTTATAACCTTGGGAAATACTCTGTTTTGACAAGAGTTCAATGAACTCATGCTGTCAATACAATCGATTTTTAACACACGAATTTATCCAAGTTGTATGCGGTTTTTTGGTTCATTTTGAAAATGAAGGACGCGTTTTACAGACAGTAGTAGAACACACCAATATCAGCCTACAGACAATGTACAGAGATTTAGATATTTGTGTAAGTTCTCTAACAAGGATATTGAAAAAGAATAAATATCATCCGTACAAAATGCAACTGCAGCAGGAGCTATTACCTTCAGATCATAATAGGCGAATACAATTTTGCAGAATGGTAATGGAAGAATGAATGAAGACCGGCAATTTTTGAATAATGTGCTATGGACAGATGATGTTAATTTCCACAATAATGGTTATGTAAACAGACACAACTACCATTATTATGCAGATATGAATCCACGCATAATTTATAAAACTCGTCGCCAAAATATTATAGATGGTCACTTAAAGTGTGGGGTGGTATCATCATCATCAAGATATAATATACCGAGCTCAGATAATTGGCACATCCTGTATATATGATTTTAAACGACGCACATATCGAATATATTTAGAATTGGAGTACGTTTAAAATCATCATCTTGGTTGCATTTTTTTTAAGTTGGTAGTTCATAATTTACTACACGTTACGTTTAAACATAGAAACAACGAAGAATTTCTTTTTTTTTTACTTCTAACATTCACTATGTTAATACTTTCACATATTTTAAAGTTTTAATTGCATTAAATTCTAATATTTTCAAACTTTCTCGGTTTAGTGACTTTGGAAATTGCATGTTGGCTAAGCCAATTCAATAATAAGTACTAGCCAATCAAAATTTGGTGTTCAACTTTCGGTGTTTCCAATCAGATCTCTCTATCGAGGCCATAAGAATTATTTTACGCATTCATTCATAATAACTCTAGTGCACCCTCTTTGTAACTCTACTCTTTGTCTACGTTATGTTCTACCTTTCGTCTATGTAACCTCAAAATTTGAAATCCGTTGATATTTCACTGTGGTTTGACATTTCACATAAAGTCACTCTGTATACGTCAGTCTAAAAACCAACATGAAACAATGAGCGAATATTAAATTCTGTTTTAAATTAGGTAAAAGTGTATGAAACTCTAAAAGATGTGTGTTTGCAGACGATTACCGAGCAGCGACGCCGAAAATCAGTTTTGACCAATTTTTTTGAATTTTGACCGAAGATTTGGGCAAACAGAAGGTCTGTGCGCACTTCGTACCACACACTCTAACAGACGACCAAAAAGTTCGGTGAGTTCAGCATTGCAGAACATGTACAAAATGTCCAAAAATAATCTGGCAAGCATATTAGCCATGGTGGTGGAAGTGGTGGTGGCTGGTGAGGAAACGTGATGTTTTCAATACGAGCCAAAAGCAAAACGTCAGAGTGCGGCATGGAGTAAAAATTACGCTTTCAGAAGAGCAAAATCAAGACAATGCTGATCGTTTTCTTCCATTCAAAGGAAATTGTTTTCAGTAAATTTGTATCAGAAGATCACATTGTAAATGCAGAATATTATCTGGGAGTTCTACAACGATTGTGGGCCAGAATTTGACGAGTTCGATCGGAATATTGACAGTTGGTTGTTTGTTGCACGACAATAGTGACGTGCCATCGAAAAAAAACATAATTGGTGTAGGAAATGCTATGAAAATGCTTTTGATCGTTGCTTTAGCCACTACCACATAATGACATTTATTATTTGACATTTTATTGTAACCAAATTTATAACCTCAAATTAAATGTCAAGGAATAAATGTCATTATGTGAAAGTGGCTAAAGTAACAATCCATTCACATAGCCTACTCTAATTACGATTTTTTTTGATATGTCTATATAAAGCCATCATGGTACGTGAATTCTTGACCAAACAAGGCATCATTCTTATTGATCATCCACTGTATTCACCTGATTTGGTTCTATACAACTTTTGCCCATTTCCCAAACTAAAATTGGCGGTAAAAGGAAATCTTTTCGATACCATTCCAGTCATCCAAAAAGTAGAAAAAATGTTACCAAAAATTTGAAACATTTCCTGTGCTGTATTGACTCAGAAGGAGACTATTTTGAATAAATAAGAATAAAAAATCAAAATAATAAACGCTTTGTATTTTTTTTAGACCTCACTGGATCAGGAACAGACTGTGTAGATGCTCCAAAGGATAGCAATATAGTGCTATGTTGGAAATACAAAGTAATATTTTCTATAACGAAATCAATTACATATCATACATATATGTAGGTATTTATTAACTTGACATTTTTTGGTAGAACACGAAAGTTAACCAGCGATCATGTTTGCATAATTTGACCCTTCACGTAATTAACAAACTTTTAATCTGCATTAAACACACATTTCCTTATTACACAATAATGTTAATTTCACAACCTAACTAATTATGACTCATACATTATTTATAAACACGTCTCAGTACATAAATCGGTAAAGACCCAATTTATAACCATACTTCTTATCAGTTACGGCTTGGTAACAAACGCGACAACTACTTGTACTTTGATATTTACTTCCAATCCGGTGCCTATTACAAAAAAAATTACATAGATTTGGCGTATCTTCAAAAAATAAGTAATTATTTTTAACAATGTTTCTGATACATGTTAGATATATGGTGGTGATTTTATGACTTTTGAGCAGGTAGAAACTGTAAACAATTGTGTAGAGATTCAATGTGAACTGAATATTTAAACAATATATTGTTGTACAAGTCAGTCTTATAGAATCCTTTTTAGAATTTTAATGTAAATAATTCCTGTTACAACCTAATACTTTTACCCAATAAAAGAGCTGTCAATGAAATTATCACTTCCTCAAGTTTGTAATTTCTGTTTGATACATGATCAAATTTAAAAAGGTTACAGACTAACCTACAGTAAAAGTTCTGAAGTTTTTGAAGTTAAGGAAATACAAAATAAAGTGACAATAATCAAATAAAACAAAAGTTTCAGTTTAACAAAACGGTATGCTTAAAGCTGGATTCAAAATATGTATGTACAGGGTGGTCAGATAAGAATGCAAAGTGTTGTATCTATGAAACTATTCGTCGTAGAGACTTGCGGTAAAAAACATTACTGAAATCTACCCAGTAAGTGTTACCAAAAGATATATGCTTTTTAAAGCTAAGCTTTACTCGAGGAATTTTTGTTTAACACTTTTTGACGTGTCTATTAAAATAAAGTGGTGGGGGTAGTTCAATGTTTTTTTTTTTAAAACAGCCGTAACTCCTAAACGACTGAACTGATTTTAACAAACTTGGGCTCATTGGAAAAAGCATTTATTGTTCCATCAAGCCTATCATACCTGTGATATGTCTATTTCTTAGTGATGCCGCTAGAGCGCGTTTTTCGATATAATAGCAGAAAATTGCAAAATTCTCTAAAAAATTAAATGTAATAATATTAGTTTTTTTCATAAAAAATGTAGCGAAGTGATACGTAAACAGGCTAGTGAAAACCGTATTTTGATATCTTATTCGTAGCCTGAAGGATCGCAGAAAAAAGATTTACTTATCATATAGTTTTAAAAAGAGCTATTACACCGGTATGTATTGTTATTTATTTGTCTTTTTTCAAGATACAATGATAAAATTTCATAATTTAATAATTTTTAAGTAATAAAAGTATTCTTAGTTCAAAAAATTAAAAAAAAACCTGTAGGGGCATAATAAGAAAAAAGGACTGTTTTTGAAATAAAACTTAATGCCTCCTTAAATGCTCGAAATGTCTTCCATCACACTCAATGCATCGTTTGAGCCGCTCACGCGTATACATTACAGAAGTTTCAATTTTTGCTATTAACAGGCTACGAATGGCCTCTTGTATTCGTATTTTCGTGTCGTCTCGTTGTTGGTGGAATTTGGTAAACAATATTTTTCAACCAACCCCAAACAGATGAGGTCTAGGGATCGGGGAGGCCAAAGAACTAGACTTCCTCGCCCAATCCACCTCTGATGATATTTTAGATCTAAATGTTCTCACACATTTCTTGAGGAATGTGCCGGACAACCATCTAGTTGCAAGAACGTATTTCGCCGTAATTGCAAGAGCACATCTTCTAATAAAATAGGCAATTGGTTTACCAGAAAATCAAGAAACACGGCAAAATAAATGATCAAATAAATAGGGAAATATAACAGTTCCGTCCAGGTCGAGAGACCAATGGCTTTGATATTGGACCTCGCGCAACCAGTGAGGATTGTTGTCAGACCAATAATGCATATTATGCCAATTAACGTTTCCATCACTTCTAAAAAGCATTTTAATACTTTTAAACCATACGTATAATTTTTTGACGAGTTGATTTTAGACATTTGCTTTTCCTGGCTTACTCTTCATATTCTGCGTACCTTGCACTTGCATGTTATATGCGTTGATAACTATGCCCTACAGGTTTTTCTTACAATTTTTTGAACTAAGAATACTTTTATTATTTAAAAATTATTAAATTATGAATAATAAATACCGGTGTAATAGCGTCTTTTTAAAATTTTGTGATAAGTAAATCTTTTTTCTGCCATATTTCAGGCTACGAATAAGATATCAAAATACGGTTTTCACTAGCCTATTTAGGTATCACTTCGCTACATTTTTATGAAAAAAAGTAATATTATTGCATTTAATTTTTTAGAGAATTGCAATTTTCTGCTATTATATCAAAAAACGCACTCTAGCGGCATCACTAAGAAATAAACAGATCACAGGTGTGATAGGTTTGATGGAAAAATAAATGCTTTTTCCAATGAGACCAAGTTTGTTAAAATCAGTTCAGTCGTTTAGGAGTTACAGCTGTTTATTTAAAAAAACATTGAATTATCCCTCACCACTTTATTTTAATAGATACGTCAAAAAGTGTTAAACAAAAATTACTCGAGTAAAGCTTAGCTTTAAAAAACATATATCTTTTGGTAACATTTACTGGGTGGATTTCAGTGAAAAATCACTTTAAAGTTTAAGATGCCGGTTACGCCCTCTGGCGACCATCTTGGAAATCTGAAGATATTTTCCACGGTCTTCTTTTGCCAACTTTAGTAAAAAAATTTTTACCCGAAGTCTTTACGACGAATAGTTTCAGAGATACAACACTTTCCCTTCTTATCCGACCACCCTGTAGATTTGTCAGTCTCAAAGTACGGAATTTGACATTTCTGAAATTATACGTGGAAAACTGCTGAAACAATTTATATAAGCTTTCAGAGATCGTTATTTATAAAGTGGACTTAGTAGATAAATCGGTAAGAGCCCAATTTATATGTATATTTCTTATCAGTTATGGACGTAAAAAACACGAACACTACTTGTACTTTGAAACTCAGTTTAATACCGTACATTTTAGAAACCAAAAAAAAACAATGTGACGGGATTAAGATTTATAATTCATATGTATAGTAGATAAGCTATCTTATTTTAAGAACCGTTTCAATTATGAAACGATTATATTCTCTCTATAAAATGTTGAAGATTCTCTAAAATAAATCTTGTTAAGGGAATGCTGATTATTCACTGTAGACTTGTTGTTGACTTATTTGAAAAACATATTTTAAGTATTTTATCCGATTTGAAAGTGTTTTTAGAATAAAGGAGGTTTGGGGTTTTTGTCAAGTGTACTTTATATAGTACAATACCAAAACCTATACATATCTATAACGTTTACTTTATTTTAGAAACCTTATATTTAAAGATGCGCTTTCTATGTTAGAAGATGACGAAAACGAAATCGAACGATTTTAAGAAATGACATTTTTTTCTTCTAATAATGTAACTACTGAGCTAGCAGATGAAGATTCAGGTAATTAAGATAAATATCATAAAAAAAATCCTTTCCTCGGGTAACAGCTCTTACTGAAATAATTTTTAAAAACCATATTGGCAATGATTTTTATTTTGAAAATTATATACCTGTATCAGAAATTTGGAAAATTTTAATAATCAATAGGAGAAGAGGTACTGCTAAAAAAAAGATTAGTAATACAGCATGTAATGGATCATTTTGTGGATGAGGTATCTGAGACCTAAGAAAGCTCACTCAAAATTTTCTCAAACTTTTTGGTAAAGATTTGATAGAAATGAATGTCACTGAAAGCAAGAAATATTTCAACAATAAAATAGAAGAAGGAGAATGCTATGGGAACGAGAGCGAGAAATTTATAATAAATTAGTAGCTGAATCTACTAGTAGGGACAGATTTGAGTACATATTTTCCAAATATTTACTTAGCAGATCAGACCATTTTTTGGTCATGTAAAGAAGACATTTCTTGAGCATGCTTCAGTTGAATGAAGTCAATCAGTTCAAACCCCGTAGCAGATACATAAGACAAATGTAGATCGGCTTGCTATGATCAGCTGTCCAACTTGTTGATTTTTACGAGAGAGCAACAGCCCAACTTTCTAGGGAAACTAACTAACTAACTATTACTATTAGAACATTATTAAATTATTCCAGGTAGGTACATTTGGAAGAAATACTAATAGCAGTGGCGTTCAAAGAACAATCCGCACTGTTCGTTTAGAGCAAAACATTTTAGATGCCGTGTCTGAAGATCCATCCACAAGTGTAAGAAAGCTTGCTGCTGAGTACAATTGTTACAAATCTACAGTTTTTAATGTTCTAAAGGAACAACTATTGCATCCATTCCATTTTCAAAGAATACACGCTCTAAATCAAAATGATATTCCTGCTAGAGTGCAATTTTCAAATTGGTTATTAGAACAGCATGGGATTAACCAGAACTTTATCGGCTCAATCCTTTTCGCCGATGAAGCAGGATTTACCAAAAATGGGGTAATGAATTCGCATAATTTGCATGTATGGGCTGATGAAAATCCCCATGCCACATTTGTTTCAAGGCATCACCATCAATTTGAACCAATTAATGTCTGGGCCGGAATCATAGGAGATAATTTACTGGGTTAATGGGTTGCAATATTTGGAGTTTCTCCAAAATAATTAACCAGATTTAATTGAAAATGTACCACTAGAAACGCGACGAAACATGATGGTGCACCGCTTCACTTTAGCCTCGTTGTACGAGAACACCTAAATAATACATATCCAAATCAGTGGATAGGTCAAGCAGATTTTTATCTGTGAGGACATCTAAAGAATTTAGTTTATTCCACTCCAGTAGAAACTAGGGAGGAACTACTAGAATGAATTACTTTTCACTGCGAGCAAATCAACGCTGGGGTGTTAAGGCGCGTTAGAGAATCTCTAATTCGACGTATCCAACAGTGTATTAGAATCCGAGGATCTAATGTGGAGCCTTATTATTAATTTTTATAAATAATTGCATAAATTATTAATTATTTAATTTCTTTCAAGTAGATTTTAATGCATATTGAAATAAAAGTTACCTATTTTCGTTAAACTTTTTTTTCTCTCGGAAACAGAGCTTTTTATGGAAATCCATTACGAGTACATTTTTCTCACTTAAGGCCCAAGGAATAGTAAAACGCTTATTGGAGAGGAAAAAACCTACACACCTTAAAATTGGATGAAAGAAAAAGCAATACATAATTGCATTTAAAAAACCACCTTGCCAACTCTACATATGTTTAGGGTTGAATATCTCAGCAGTGGTGCACCCTAGCAAAAAAAAAGATATATATAGACATACAGTGTTATTTTTACATAAACTTTATGTATCCGAGATATTGCCCACATATTCATGGACACCCTGTATATAGTACGGTAAAAATGTCTCTTATTTTTTTAATATGGCACTGTTTCAAAATTATGGCAAAAGTTCGTTCTAAAAGTTTTTAGACATATCTGGTTTAATAAAAAAAATAATAAACAAGTACCTATCTCATACTGTAAAAATTTTTAATTATCACTTGACTGAAACAAATAAACATAATCGTTATAATGAATGGTTATTAGAAAATATCTATCTCGTAAAATAATTTAATCAATTTCTTCGAAATCTCAAAATAACAGATTCATTTCTAATTAATTTTCAGCTAGATTATTGTTGGTATAGTTCAAAAAATAAACAGATTTTCCATATCAGAAATAATAAATCCCAACAAGATCACATTAAAGCTTCGCCAAATAAGTTAAAACACGATCATGTTTTCATATCCTTGTTTCTATACAATTACCTATAAATTTTCGGCATTTTTGTATATTTTGAACTTTCTATTATTATTTATATTACGATTACGTGTCTCTATAAATATTCAGGAAAACATACGAACACGCGTCAATGGAATCACGCGATCACCTGATCAGCTTCCGTTGATAAGAATGTTATGATAGGTTGCTGTTCTTAGGGTATACTTTTTTTGGCTTTAATATAGATAATTTGAATTATCTTTCGAGTGTTTTGTTTGTCATTCAATTATAATCACCTATTTAGTAATTGGAAGGCAGTTAATCATTCATTAGTCATTTATAGAGTCTAGACAGCGTAACCTCAGAGATTTTGCCTATCACATACCTGCACCATAGTTTAGAAATATAACAGTTAAGACATTAATCCAATATTTATCATGGGAAATTGAACCAATGAACATACATATAATGTATTAAAATACGAAGGTAGGGATCACACTACAAGCGATTAATGGACTCACGCAGATTATGCCTAATCTTATCTCGGTCTGTATTTCATTGTACAATAGGGACAATAGGTATATTGGCGACATGTGATGTAATTGCTATCATAAATTGGTCAAAGTACAGATATTATGATTACTATTAATTATGATCAACTAAAATTCTATGTTGAAATTATAAAAGATGTCAGACGAAATGTTAATGTGAGCAAGGTTGGGGTGGGCCTAGAGCAAATAAAAAAATATACATATGTATACATATGTATATCTATATATTAGAAAAATAAAAATTGACTGGGTTAATTGCAGACTACAGAAGAGAACAAGTCTTGTTAAATGCCATAGATGTAGAAAAGAAGCAAGGTAACAAATGAAAAGGTACCTACATCAAAAGAAGAACTGTATAAGCGAAGCATACTGCATAATATACAGTGTAAAAGGGCAGAGAATTGGTCAAAAAAGATGTCCTGCGTTAATGAAACAGAAGTTGAGGGCTATAACAGCATACAATCTGGTAGTCAGTGTAGCATTGGAACTAGACTAGAAAGTGAGCCTACTTCTTCTTCTTGTTTGTAGTTAGGATTGGATACCTGTAATCCTGGCACTTTAGCCGAGTGCTCTGTATACGATCTCTATCAAACCTCTCACTTCCATTTGAAGTGAGCCTAATAAGAAAATTGTCAGAAGAACACATTAGCTGAGCGAAACAAAAACGTGGGTGTGAAGAGATATTGTAAACTCAATAGGTGCATATGTCTGCGTCTCAAAGATTTCTACTGCTGGAACCCTTAATACTAAATGACCGCAATGGGGAAGCCCTGTATGGAATGAAGAAGGCAAACATGAATGCTAAGTGGCTCGATATTCTAGATCTGGCGGTTGTAAACATTTGAAATTACGTTAAATTTGCTCTACTTAGGGTTACCAAGTTAATAATTAATTAGATTTTGTCAGAAGACGAATCATATAGTCTTCATAACGATATATTTTTCGATATAGTGGTATAAAGTGGAAGCAAACATCAAGCCATACAATAGTGGATCATCGAAAATTTGAAAATATATATTGGCAGTTAATAACGACTAAAGCTATTAGAGGGTTTAAAATCAAATAAAAAACGAACTTTATGAACTACACCACTACACACTACACCAATGCCCAACTACTGTCAGTGATGATGCATCGAAATCTGCTCTATTGATGGAATCAAGACATTGAAAATAAACGATTGGCTTCTCACAGAATGATAGGAACATTAACCAAACTTATACCTTATTTCAATTCGGCTATATTTTCAGCTTTCTATTATTATTTGTATTACGATTACGTGTCTCTATAAATATTCAGGAAATCATACGAACACGCGTAAATGGAATCACACGATCACCTGATTAGCTTCTGTTGATAAGAATGTTATGATTGGTTGCCGTTCTATGCATGTTCAAATGCAACGTTCATTTTTTTTTGGCTTTAATATAAATAATCAGTGCGACGTTTTTTTGAATTAACTTTCGAGTGTTTTGTTTGTCATTCAATTATATCCACCTATTTAGTAATTGCAAGGCAGTTAATCGCATATTACTCACTCATATAGTCTAACTAGCGTAACCTCGAGAGAGACAACATTCTGAACAGACCTAGACGACAATTATGTCACATAGAAAGTAACATTCCATACATTGACACATTGACATTTCCTATCAATTGTCAAATATTTTTATATTATTTATATCATATCACATTTGCATTTAGAAGTTTATTTATAGTTATTATATTAGTTAGCTATTTCCTACTGTATTATTTATGTACTTATGTATTATATTGTACACATTGTTATCTATAAAAGCATGTACCGCTTCAACTTTTTTTCAACAAATAAAATGAAATTACATCTATTTTTTAAACAAATATTTATTACTTAATACTCATGAAAGCAAGAATTGTTATATGTGGAGTATGTGATAATAATATTTATTTAATTTTGCCGCATAAAATTTACTTTAGCAATTATTTGTGTTGTTCTAACTTGGATTGTAGATTTGTTCAGTATTTTGTTTGTTTTTTTGGAATAAGGTATAGAAATACAACTCAAAATATTGCGTGAAAAACTAAGCAAAATAATAGATGCTTCAAAACAATAACAATTATATAATCAGCTAGAAAAATACATCTGGAGGAAAGGCTACAACATTACACCAAGACATCTCAAAGGCCTGTTGGCACCATTCAATATAAGTTTTAATTGGAAAAGGAGAATCGTTGAGGAACTGTTCCCAGAAAGAATCGACAAATTGGGTAGAATCAAAGACGAAGTACATCTAACACCTTTTATTCTAGGGAAACTGACAAGGAAACACAGGCGAGTGGTGGTGACCGATTTAAATGAAATTTGGTGGGTTTGTAGACTGATGCAGTGTAAGAACAACGGTAACTTCCATAGATGCTAAATCGCCCGTTTTCGGGGGGTGGGGCGCCCTAAAGCCAACGCTACCCTTCGCTATTCGCTTTAATATCTCCAAAACTATAAGACATATAAAAAAAAAGTTAAGACAAATATATAACTGTTTTATGAGTACTAAAAGATAGCAACATAGTTTGCCTGTCATAGTTCTTGCTTTCCAGAAACAACCCTCCCGCCTAAATTTTTTTTAAAACTATTGTCGCTATCTAGTTTTGGAGATATTAAAGCAAATAGCGAAGGGTAGCGTTGGCTTTAGGGCGCTCCACCCCCCGAAAACGGGCGATTTAGCATCTATGGAAGTTACCGTTGTTCTTACACTGCATCAGTCTACAAACCCACCAAATTTCATTTAAATCGGTCACCACCACTTGCCTGTGTTTCCTTGAGAGCTAGAAACCTTTTAAAGGCAGGAAAAGTACCTAGAAGCAGACATCCATAATGGTTGGAGTTCGTAACTCAGATTTTCCCAGAAGAAAATAGCTCCAATATCGTAAAGCAATGCTCAAGTGTGGGTGTTGAGCGTTATGGAGAAACTTTCTAAAATGATGCTAATCGAGAAACCACACCAGAATCTAGGGTTAGCAGATGTGCAGTTTGACTTTCGTAAATCTAACATACAAGCAGTTTTATGGGTATCTGAAGAAATTAAGAGAATCAAGAACGGTTTTAACACATCAAGTTAGATTCTAATAACATAAGACATACAAATATACAAAGAATTAGTAATTGAGCAAACGGGAAAAATACCTAAACAGGATTAAGGCTGATAGACTGAATGTATTGTGGCGGTAGTTGATGATGGCAGTTGTAAATTGTATTATTGTTTATAATGTTCTAATGTAATAACAATAAATTGCCTTTATTTAGGTTAGACCAGTAAACGAACACATCTGTTTCTATTATATAAAACAAGATAAGAGCAAAATTGAAATTAATCATAAAAACAGGAAAACAATAATTGTAAACAAACCAACAATTGACTACACAGTATCACCACATAGTATAGTAGTCTCAAGGTCATCCATTCTTTTAACACCATTTGATATTGAACTATCTAACTTAACCACATAAGTGATAAAATTATTGCTTGTCTTGCGAGTATTAAGCAAACGAATAAAGTGTCGAGGTGTAGGAAAACCTGTATTTGGAGCAGATATGAAGGAAGTAGTTTATGAACAAACTTAACCAAATAATTTACTTAAGAGTTCTGAAGTTTTTTAAGCTTGTACTTATTAATTGAAGTTGAACAAATACCATAGATAAAGTCACAATAATCAAATAAAGATAAGATTTCAATTTAACAAAGCAGTATCTATAAGATTGGATTCAGAATATGTCGGTTAGTTTCAAAGTACGATTACTCTTTTTAAATAAATGAAACATATAATGTCTAAAAAGCAAATTAGTATCAACAATTAGACCAAGGTTCTTTGATGGCGAAAGATATGACAAAACAGAGCCAGAGATATATAATTTAAGATTGTTCTTAAAAGGTTCTTCGAGCTAAAGAGTAAAACATTAAATTTTGGCAATCTGATCAAGACCATTATCAATAACCTTTATCACTCGTTAGAAGTAAGTAGAAGGGAAGGAATAAACCAATTGAGTGTCATCAGTACACATCTGTACAATATAGTTTTTAATAGATTTTAAAATATCAAATATGAAGGAAATTAGGATCAACGAATCGGAAATAAATTCGTAATACTTCAATTTCTCTTCAGTAGTTGGTGATATACAGTGCTAAAAGCTTCAATATAATCTAAAACAACAAGTATGCTGCTCAAGTCAGAGTTCACTGCATGCATAATATCATTTAATACATAAGAGAAAGCTGTCACCATACGAAAGCCATTCCTCAAATAATAGGACAGTACAACAGTTCAATATCTGGGTTGATAATGTGAGTAAATATTAGTCAATAAATGAACTAGCCTTCCTTCTCAGTAACCTCTTTACTAAACAAGCCAATCATCAAATCTTGTAGTACCATAAGAATCAAATGGGATTGCCACTATTGTTATTCACTGATTAAGTGTTCAAACAAGCATACTGAGAAGATTTTTTGAATATCTGGAGATCTAACAAAAGACCACAATCTTCCAGAATTATTATTTTAACCAATTTGACTTTAAAGGTTTTGAGACCTTTTAACCTACTGCTGCCTTCAGTAGATTTATAACTTTGAAATTGTCCCTGATTCGCATAAACTTCTTCAAATTTTATATTAACTAAGGGTCAATAGGTTTAGTAACCTTAACTATAAGATCAATATCCTCTTCCTCAATGAGAGTATACCACGGAAGATTATGCAATAGTCTTATTGGCCAAGTCGTAGCAGGTAATTTTTTTAAACTAACGATTGAAGTGTTTAATTCAAAATAATCACATGCTCACGTCCTTGATGATTGAGAAAATAATAAAGCAAGCATTAAATCAAAATTTTCTAAAACGAAAAATATTAGGAGTCAAAGGATGCCACACCTCCTATTTATCTCTTAATTTTTTGCGGTTCTTTTGTTGGAAATGATAAAAAGTTCCATTATTTTAACCCAAATAATATATCTATAGCTAACGGATTCACCAACTTTTTTGTAACATTCTATATATGTATATTATGACCTTGTAAGTATTTATCTTTTATTTCATGCAATATCTCTACAGCTTGATCAATAAAAGAAGCATTTCGAGAACACAATCAACAAACATTAACGTTTAACATATTTTAAATAATATTCAAACATATTAATCATCATTTTTTATGATAGCGAATTAGTGTTTACTAGAATAAATTTATTTTTAATTAATTCATCTTTTATTAACCTACAACCGGATGTATATCCGGGAATAAAAGACAATGCGATATTTAGACGTTACTTTTGTTTATAAGCTATTGGAATTTTGTTGGGTGTCAATTATATTTATTTGTTTTTTTTTTATTTTGGAAGAAATTGTATTAAACAATAAAAAATCTTTATAATATATTTTTAAATTCTCAGAATTATTATATGTTGATTAGAGAAGCATAGATTAATTAATTACGAAATGCTGATAAGTAGGTAATGGTAGCACATCAATTTCTCAGTAATCTAAAAATAATAGGTATGTACGTAGAGTTTATTCTATTTTACACCAATAGCAATGTCATTATCAATCGAGACACGTAAATTCATAATCTGAAAAATTGAAATGAATTATTTCAAACCTAATAATGAGCAGAGGAATTATATTGGATAGTGGACATTTTATGTGCATATCATTAGTTCAACTAATTCTCTCATTTTGCTTGTTGTTTTTTGCATAAGCAATGAAATATTCGATCATGAAAAATGGTAAAAAGTCAAATATTTAGTGGAACAGCAAACAAAAGTAGTACTTACCTCACCATCTCAACTACACAATTAAATGTTTATTGGAAGATAAACTCTTTCAATACGTTAATCTTATTAATTATTACTTACAAGATTAAAATACTTTAGTTTCATATAAATAATAGATACAGTCCCCTGGAGTTTGATAATAAAATAAATAAAGATTATGCATTATCAGTGTCAATTAATGATAGATTGTATGTAGGTACATGTATGAGTTCATCGTAATCAAATGTTTAACACTGACATAAAATTAATATAATTGAAATTGATATTAGACTTGAAATAACATGAAAATTTACATCTACGTCAGTATTAAATGATAAGATTAATTACAAATTTGTAATTAAAGTAAGATTAAGACAACGTTAAATTGAGCTTTTAAGGAACTGGATTCTAAAAACAGAAACGTATGGATAAGTAATTTCACGAATAGTATTACAATCACCAGAGTGAATCATAATTCGAAAAAGTACAACATATCGAAATTGAGCTCTTTTTAATGGAACATCCTGTATTATATGCCATTTTCAGGTTCTTCTTTTTAAGTTAGGATATCTTTATTCATAGTTGCTTATACCTATATCTATTGCTCATTTCGAGAAAATTTCATTTTTACGAAAATGTAGGCTTTCCTGAAAAAATTGTACGACTATCCACAGTTACAGACTAGAAGAGCAAGGGCGGAGAGGTGGGCTATACATAAACGAGGAGAAGACGAAATATATGGAATGGTCTGATAAAGAATTTAGAAGAGCAATCTAAGGGTCATATTTAGCAGGGCATCTAAGAATTACAAATCTGACGCGGAGAATGGCAAGGTATGGAAATTCAATCTAGATGGCAAGGTAAAATTCAATCTAGATTAATGGCAGGAAATAGATGTATTGCAACACTTAAAGGGATGCTAAGCAAGAGAGATGTACTTATCAAGGAAACTGAAGATAAAGATATATAAAACCGTAGTAAGAACAGTAGTTTTGTATGCTTGTAAGACCTGGACCCTAAGCAAGATGCAAAAAGTAAGGCTAGCGATATGGGAGCGGAAAGTTTGGAGGAAAGTATTTGGAGGGAAGAGGGAGGGTGTGAAGGACTGACCAAGAGCTGAGTGAACTTTGTGGGGAAGCAAATATAGTGAGAGTGGTGAAGGCGCAGAGACTAAGATGGGCGGGACATATGAAAAGAATGGTGGAGTCAAGAATGCCTAAAATGATAATGGGAAGGACAGTTGGGGGAAAGAGAAGAAGAGGGCGGTCAAGGGGAAGGTGGAGGACAGAAGTGGAAAAGGATATAAACACGTTAAGGATAACAAGATGGAAAAAAGTAGCGAAAGCTAGAAACCGATGGAGGAAAATTACCAATGAAGCCATGGGCCTCCTAGGCTCGCAGTGCTGATTAATTTGTTTGGGTTTTTATTAAGTTTATAATAATTACCTGAATGGCCTACACAAATATTCGCGTTCAAGCGATTTCACAACAAATAGTAATGCAAAGATGTTTCAGTTTCCCTTCTCCTTAAGAACCTAATGATAATAAAACTTATTATAAACTTGTTGGATTATTTTTTTTGCACAGAGAACACTTTACCTGAAACGTTGACTTAAGTATAGGGAATGCTATAGCAATGTTGTAGAATTAATTAATAACTTAATTGTTTGAATTAACGGAGATTTTTCATATTTTGCTTCATCAAATTTGACAACATTTTTTGGGCACTCCTTATACTGTAGGTCAGTTTCCGACATGGTGTTTTGAAGAACCATTATTGCCTAACATTTGGTCTAAAAATTGCTTTTCTGTTAATTAGCGTAAACGCAGAATTTGCGATGTTGTAATTGACAAAAATTTACTAGAAAAACATAGTAAGCCAAATATCTCAAAGTCCGTCAGATTTTTCATATGAATATCATACAGAGAAGTGCAAATCGATTAGTCGAAGAACCGCTACAATGTTGTTTGATCTTTTTGTTGGATATTTTGAACATTCATTGTGAAATCCCTTATATCGCGAGCATTTGGCTTAAGTAATTAACAGTGAACATTTTGTAGTGGTGGTATATTTAATAATTTTATCTCAATTTTAATGGCGTGTTATTGTCATTTTTTCATGGCTAATTTGACATATTACAATTATTTTGAAAAAGCTCAACTTTCTTTGAGGAAATATTAAATATCTCAGAAATTAACGATTTTAGGTATAGGGGGTGGTTAATTAAAATGAAAGTGCATACAGTGTTCTCCCTTTTCTTAATACAAAATACAGGGTGTTCCGTTTAAATAAAATGAGAAAATAATGCATTTGTGTTTTGAATCGCCCTGTAGACAATTTTCGAAATATTGGCAAAATATCACTTTGCTATAAAACTGTAACAATATAAAAAAGTCATTCCAGTACAAAAAGAATTTCAAGTTGTTTCGTGTGGAATACACAGGACGTCGAACACGAAATGATTTTCGGACAAAATTGACAATAACTTCTGAAATACTCGGTATAATTCAATGAAACCTTATATCGAAGAAATGAGGAAGAATATATATAAGAAAATGTATGTTTGGTTCATCCCGGCAATATGAAACACCCTGTATACATGAAAATAATTTTAAAATATGTAGCTTAAGACTGTCTATGATTTTTGTATACATATATCGTTTTGTGATATTTTTAATATTAATGGATATATTGAGCTTTGACGCACTAATGCCTCACCCTGTATATATCCACAGTTACAACAAATTATTTTGACATATCATGTTTCCAATAGATTTGTAGATACTATGTATTTTAATTTTTTTAATTTTTTCAAACATAAATACATAATTCGTTTAACGTAAATTAAACGTCCTATATCTACCTGGTCTACAGAAAAGTACATTAGACCCTCTACCCAAAAACTGTAAAGATGTCTATGTCTAAATTTAACGATTAATCTAATTCACGGCTACCTAGAGGTTTCATTTAAAGAAACACTGAATTGTATCCAAGAGCATTTAAATAAATTTGATCATAAAAGTATTTTAATTTTTCATACACAAACTTTTCCACCCCCTTCCGTCCCTCCAACCATTTCACCCCTTTCAACTCCTTCCCACCCTATTCCACCCCCACTACAATCCCCTCTCTACCCCTCCAACCCCGTACCCTTCCTTCCCCTCCATACAACTCCGTTAGCAGTTTAATTTTAAATAACATCGAAACACCTGTTTCATTAATTTTGTCAGAAAGCATCAATATCAAGTTTCTACACAAACTTTACTATCTCGTATCACCGTATCAATGTTAAATTACAAAAAAAAAACCGAAAATATGTTTTTGATTAATTGTGTCAAAGAGCATTGGTGCCGAGTTTCAAGTAAAGTCGAGCACGAAAAAATATTTTTTTAAATTTTTTCTTATATAAACTTTGCCACCCCCCTTCACTCCTTTAGGGGTTGAATTCAACAAAAGACGCCAAAACATGTATTTCATTAATTGTGTCAAAGAACATAAGTAAATGTGACCATAAAAACATGATTTTCTCTTAAAAAAACTTTACCAATTGAATTAAAAAAAAAAGCCACAACTTGTATTTCATTAATTGTTTCAAATAGCATTAATACCTAATTTCAAGTTAATTTGAGCATATACATATTTCATATACGAACTTTGCCACCCACTTTCACCCTCTTCCATCCGTTATCACATTTTTCAACATAAGAAAGGCTAAAACACGTATTTCATTAATTGTGTTAAAGAGCATTAATACCAAGTTTCAAATAAATTTGACCATTAAAATATTATTTCCTATACAAACGAAGGCCTATTACAAATGAAAACCGTCTTGAAATAACGTATTAACTTATTTTAATATTCATCAACGGCAGTCATTTTGATTAGTCGCTTCATCAGGTTTGGGTTTAACATTCTATGCAACCGAAGTCATTTTAAAAGAACTCCATCAACACACGCAAATTTACACTACTGGTCCACGGAAAACCCCATTTAAAGTGAGATCATAATTTTTAAATCCATGCAGTTCGCTTTTAATGTTTGTTGTTTATTGACGAATAATCTATATTTCTTCAAAAAAAATTGATTCAATAAATCTAAATTTACGTTTAAAAATTGAGAGATATTTCCTATTGAACACATTTCTCCTTTTAAACAATATTAAATATAAAATAAATTAAAAATATCCATGTTTGAATACGTCACAACGCAACTATGTAGATTAAATTTGAAATGTTGTGGTGACAGTTACTAATACGAACTTGTGTTATTTATGACATACTTCCCTTGCTATTAAAAAAATCTCCAAACTCTATCAAAAACCTTAATGGTCTGAAATTGTACTAAAAGACAAATTTTCGACATCCTGTATTATAATCCTCTAATTCTAATAACTGTAGCAGAAACGTCAAAATCTCTTCTATCCATAACCACAATTGAATGGCGACGGTAGATAATATAAACCGTCATGACGTAAATTCAAACATTTTCGAAAAAATCAAGAAATCTGGCTCTCTGTTTTATCAGTATACTTACGAGAATATTACCGTTTACGTTTTTCAATAGTTTTCTTTAAACTGTTTTCAATAGTTCTGCAGAAATTGTTTTCTTATTTTATGTATTCTATTGTTCCTGTTTGTCGGGTTGGTTTATATTGTAAAAAAAAATCAAACCATGGCGTGATTGATAGCAATTGATTAATGACTAGACATGGTGATCAAAAGATAACTCAGAATGTGGTATGTTTTCTATTTAACAACGAATATGATCGTCAGCCTATTGTGCAATCAACAGTTGCAAATATATATATATAGTAATACAGCTTACGGAGTCACTGCAACTAAGCACCCACTACACATTAAAAAAAAAGAAAATTTAGTACTGACTGAAATTCCCAATAACTCAAGTCGACAATTAGCAAGAGACAGTGAATTTTCCTAAGGTACTATACATACAGAAACTTCGTGCCCATTCAAAATAAAAATAATCCTTGAATTATCAGAGGATGAGTTTGATGGGTGAATTCAATTTTGGAAAGAAATTATTGATATGAACGGTATATAAACTTGTAGCTTCTAAATAATATTATTTTCACAAATGATGCCACATTTTCACTGAATGGGGTTGTAAATTAATATAATTGCCGCCATTGGTCAAAGAAAAATCCCCATTGGGGGTAGCTGAACTGCATACTCAATATCCACAGAAAGTGAATAAGAAATGGAATACTAGATCTCTTCTTTTTAGACCAAACTTTGCCAGTTGAATGTTACTTAGACTTTTTAAGAGATCAAATTGTTCCTATGTTACTCACAATCTTTCAAAAAGCGTATAATACTAAAAGGTACAGACTATCTCTTGTATTAATTCCTATATTATAGAATTATATTTAAACACTGATTTTGTTGTTGTAAAGTGGCGGTATTAATAGCAAAAAAACATGAATAGCGACAATAATGTCATTAACATTTCCAGAATTTTCTAGGATTTTTCTAAATCTCTTGTTATTCTTATATGACCGTAAAGAGAATACACAAATCTATCTAGTTTTGATGCAAACAATATAGCTTGCTATTAAGAAAAAACAACTTCGGTGACGTCACAACTAAAAAAATATGACATGATATAAGAAATGAAGAAAAATGATAATAATCAGTAAACCTTCTAAAATTTTCTGCTAGAACTACTAATAACGCTTCCAGAATCATTATTCCGGTCTTTTTAATTGACATTAACGTAATTAAATTATCATTAATAGATATGTTCCAATGTTAAGCCGCTAAAACTATGACTAATTTCATCATTTATGATTAAAATGCAAGAGGTAAGAACCTACACATTCGAATTATAACCTTTAGTTACTTATCTTTTAATCTCAAGTATTTTTCCACGTTGAATTTAACATATCACATTAAAACATATAGCCTTGCTTATCGATAACAATATGTAACAACAGGGAAATCACTGATATATCGAATTATTTTTACATTCTTGAACAATATTAAAACACTTATTAATGTAAATTTAACATAACTATAAAAATGAATGGAAGCATCCTTATATCAATGCATTTTTCGTCAAATTGTAACAATGCTGTTCAAGGACTAAAGAAAAGTATGGCAAAAAGAGATATTAAGTGAAATTTCTGCCACCGACTTTCTACGAAAATATAATTAATTCTGTTCCGGAATAAATTGACTTTTCCTTTATTCCGGTTTTATTAACCTAAGTATATACATACATATGGAAAAATATCTGCGATTGAAGGATTGTATATTAAACGTATGGGTGTTTTGCTTGTTTCTTCAAATATGCATTAAATAAATACATAAACTGTTAGATCTATCTCGATCATCGTTCGGGAAACTAAAGTCAAATAATAGGTACTTGAGTATTATCTTATATTGATAAGAAAAACCATTATTGATATTATGAAATGTTGATAAATACTGTTACTATATCAATTTTGGTCAGGTAATCTAAAAATAGGTTGTAATATGAACACACCTTATTTCATTAGAAACAAATTATGATTTATTTTAAAGCGAAGTACTATAAGGGTAGTTAACTTTTACTTTCCTTGAATAAAGATACTATCGATGTTTCGCCAAAAAGTGCTTAAAATATGACCTCTATAACGTAACCGTATACAATCAAATTTCCTACACTTAATCGCACCTTAATTTTTTGCAGCATTAAGAAAATATTCGATCATGAATAAAGTAATGAAATCAAATATTAAGAAGAACATAAATAAACAGTACTCACCTCGTCATCGCAAATTTACAACTAAACGCTTATCTCACAGTCACTTAGATAAAACGTTTCCATACAAACTGTATTAACATTAAATAAAAAAAAACTAGACTATTTGTTCATTAAAAATTGGGCACTAATTAAAATAATTTCATCATTTACTAACATCTCTAATTTATACATTTTTGTCTTTGGTAACTCTTAATTGCATTAAAATTGAATTCACTTTTTGAGGTTGGCAGTTGGTAGTGTCGAAATATGATCTAACAACCGGAAATATCATTTTTACGAATCGCGCTCATTCATTCTATTAAATTGAGTTTTAGATCCTGAAGAAATTAGCCATATGGGCGGGAAAACGTTAATAATTATTATAATCAGAAATTCGTAACTACAGCTTACTGTTATCAGAGAAGCATGTAGGTTGGTTTAATTTTTCTTTAATTCTCACAATTATTAAGATGATTAGATATATATTTTGCCAATTAATTAAAAGCCAAAAATTGACATTATGACGTTTGTATAAAGTAGTATAAAAACTTAAATTGTATAAACACAGTTACCTCATTTATTGATCTTTTCATCTCATTAGTTCGGGAAAGAGAAGATTGAGAAATAGGAGTAAACCAGCTTTTCCAGAAATTGCAATAACCAATATATAAGGATGCTCTAGAGCAATTTATTGGTTGTTATGTGCGGCTTATTGTGTTTTAAAACTATTTTTATTTATTCCCTATAGAGAAAACAAACATTAATACTTTATTTATTTATCTAAGATTTCAATAGTCTTATCATGCAACCATTTATACGTTAATTGACCAAAAGAGGAAATTGTGTACAATATACCAAACAATTCCTCAATGCAAATGAAGCACAGCATATGCCAATTTATCAAGAAGTAGAAAACCGCGAAAACTGTCTGCTGTTTAAGCTGATAGATTCTTTGCAGCTACAACAAATGTTGTAGGTGTTTCTTCGACCAAATTAGGTTTTCAACTTTATATGCAACCATCAATTATTGCTTATGCTCCCACAACAACACAGTGATTGGAAGGACACAATACACATTTGTGCCAAGATAATAATTCTCCTAACGTACCATAAGCAGAACCTATTGGAACTTTTTGGGTTGAATAAAAACCAAACTTACCAACTTGAGTTAAAATTTAAATTGGTTTAATTATTGAATTATGTGTTAACATATTCTTTCTTGATCATTGAAATAAGCGAATAATTTTCTTTGTCCCCAAAACTTACGTAACATCTTCTT